>JACWES010000224.1:0-15495 GCA_025688845.1 Cucumis hystrix
TACCTATAAATACCTCTATAAGAATGCAAATCTTTCTCATCCCTCTCTCCCAAAATCAATCTCTTACTAAACACACAAATATGAGTTCCAAAGCCTTTGTTTTTCTCGGCCTTCTTCTCGCCTTTGTTCTTCTCCTATCGTCTGAGGTGGCCGCAAGAGACCTTGCGGAGACCTCCTCCAAGACAGACAAAGGTGAGTTTTATGTTATAATAAATTTTAAGTTATTCAAGAAGTTCAATTCATGGTAGTCACTTATTTAAAATTTAATATCTTTTATGCTTGTTCCTTTGACATTCAAATAATGATTATAGAGCTAAGCAAATTGTTCCGTAAACTTAGTTTAAATGCACACAAGCTAATCTGAATGGTCACAAATATTAAAAAAAGTACTCTATGTAAAATGTAAAAAATATATATACTCATTATTCAACTTTTTTACACACAGATTTTGAATTTATATAACATTTTCATAAATTTAAGGATTAATTTTAAAGATAACATTGCAGAGGCCACGGTGGAAACCAATGGCGTAGAGGATGCCAAGTATGGAAGAGGAGGGTATGACAGAGGCTATGGCGGAGGGCACGACAGAGGCTATGGAGGTGGTCGTGGTGGCGGTGGTCGTGGTCATTACGGTGGTCGTGGAGGCTACGGTGGTGGCCGTGGTGGCTACGGCAGAGGTTGCCGATATGGTCGATGTGGGTACAGGTGCTGCAGCTACGCTGGTGAAGTAGTAGAGGGTGCAAAACCCTAAGACAAGGTGTAGAATGGTATGAAATAATAAAAAAGTTAAAAGTTTAGTTTATGTGTTGGTTAAATGTGTGAAGTGTGGAAGTTTGAGAAATAAATAGATGGGGAATGGGAGGAGTGGCTTCTGTAGTTTTTCTTTTCCCCATGTTTGGGTTTTAGTATGTTATTGCAAAGATTTGCTTTTTGCAAATTTTTATAGTATCAATTATCAACAATCATATTTTCATTTCGTGTAATCAACGGTTTTATTTCCATAACTTGAACATAAGTTTAATAGTTAACGTATATGTTGGGTATTTTTGTCAAAAATAATAATATTAATAATAAATTTCTTTTTATTATTAACATGTTATTTAAATAAATGATATTATTTAAAGATTAAAAAAAAAATCTTCATAACATGAATCTTTTATCTATATCTCTGCATAAAAAAGTTACAGAAAATATATTATCGTGATCTTCAAATAGCTAAGCTATATTGTCTTAGTTCAACATGCGCATTAACAGAAAATTGATTTTGAAGAAGTTCTCTCTTGAAGATCGAATTACTATTTGTGAAGGTAGTCGAGTTGTCTTCTTTATGAAAATGGATTACTGAAGTTCTGCAAGTGGTTTTTATGTTACATTTGTTGATAAGAAATATGAAAGAAGATTGAAATAGTTGAACTACGGTGAATGAATTCAGGAAAGTCTAAGTTTATCTTAAAAGAGATACAAACACGAATTCAGAGAGAGTGTTTTTAATTCAGTTTTTGTAATAACTTAAAAGTATTGTTACTTGCTCATTTAAATCTTATATAATAATATTTTTTATCTGACTAAGAAGCTCTTCAGACGTAGGTGGTATTCATCAAACTGGACTAATAAAGCCTTCTATATTACTTGTTTTGTCTGTTTCTTTAGCTATTCTCTCATTTAATTACTTTCAGATATTAGATCGTTTCACTCATTTTTAGTATACATACTTTCTTTCATCTTTAGTTAAAATCTTCAATATATTTCATTAGAAAAACGAATAGAAAGAAAGAAAAAAACTCACATGATCACCGATACTAAATAATAATAAGAGAAAATATCTAAATATTAAAATCGGTGAAAATATTTAAGATTTTGATATATTTTATAAATATTTTAATTTATTTTTTTCAATTAAAATATCGTTCAGATAACAGTGGTGTAGCTAAGAAAAGAATTTAAAAAATTTGATATATGGTGGCATTAAATTTTGCAGACACATGATGAGAGAAACTAAAAAAATATTTTGTTCATCTTGCATGCATTATCCAAAGTATATGGTGGTACTGAAAAGTGGCAACGACAACTAAATAAATTTCTCTTCTTCCATTCTATCACCCACACATTCTCTCCCTCATCTTTCTTGTGACTCATGTTCACATTCCCAATCATTTTCCTTCTTAGTATTTGTATGTAAGATAAAATCTAATGAAATTGTGAGCAATCAAATAAATCCACGTATGGAAGAATTATTTGGTGTAAAGCAATGAGAACTTTTGTGTTTTTCAACCAGTGTATAGAGAATGCAAGGAGGCCTCCGACGACACTGGGAACTTTATGTCGAATAAACAATATTCCCACAATACTTACCCATGCACTACAACTTTATTTCATTTATGTATCTATAATCCATTAATTTAAATTTTGGTCGTCTTTTAGCATTATATTTTGGATTGAAGAGACTTCTTTATCCATCGATTTTATTTAGATCATTTCATTCTTTATTTTCTTCTTTCTTTAATTTATTTTTAATGAAAAAAAAGTACATTTTGTTATATTATAGTTGCTCACTAATTTTCTCTCTTTGTTTATATAATTTTGTAGTTATATAGTTGTGTATTTCATAAACTTATATTGTTATATAGGTCTTTTATATTCTCTAGTTAAGATCTAATTGTCCAATCTGGTCACCTCATTATCATTGGAAGATTTGGATTTAATAATAGCATATATATAAACTAAAGATATATTTTATAATTAGTTTTTAACTTGTGATACTAGAAGTTTATTAATTTTGTATTGATTCAATAACAAATTTAGTTCCTACAATTTAGACATAGTTTATAAAATTTCAGTTTGAGAATATTTTAAAAATTTTCTTATGATTTTATCAGACAATAATCATCGGTGGTTACAATTAAAATGACACAAATTTTCCAAACAAAAGAATAAAGAGATGTTTTAATCAATCAACTCTATATAAAAAAAAAATTAAATATCAATGTTTAATTTCTAAGCTATGTATAATTTAAATTTTTTTAAATAGATATTCTGCTTTGTAATTAAATTTTCTTTTATTTTGTAGAAATTATTTATATTATATAATTACAAATATTTTACTTTACCAATTTATCATATTTGAATATCTTAAAAACAAAAATTAAAATTATATAATATTTTAAACTTTAAATTAATTTTTTTTTTTTACATATTTTCATATAATTAAACACTATTTTAAAATTAAAATTTCACTTTTCACGTCCTGTTCTTTCTAGTATATATATATTGGATTAATCTTTGAGAGAGATTGTTGTTACTCTATCAACTTTTCTTAGACTAATTATTTTGGAACCGAAGTATTTGTGAAAGAAGATACATTGAGGGAGATGCCTGGGCTTGGGGACGGAGACGAAGATGAGGATGATTGGTGCGACAATCACTAGAAGGTATGTTAAGGAAAGAAAAAAATTAATGGATGAAGATAAATTTAATACTATATCATCCAAAACTTAGATTAAAAGTAAAAGAAAAACATGCGGAAAGAAGAAAATGTAATTAAAAAAAGAAATAAATTACAAATTAATACTTGTTTGCCTAACTCATTTAAAATTTACCAACTCATGGAGTCGGATCACTAACTAACTGTTATGGCCATAAATATTGAAAATAGAAATTTTAGGGCGACCTTAAGTTTTTGAATTGTTGTGAATATAAAAAACTATTAAAAATATTTATAAATATAATAAAATTTTACTTTCTATTAATAATCGATCATGAAAGATTTAGACAGACATCTATTATCAATTCAATAGAGACTAAAATAATATATAGATGTTTATCTGTCTATCACGACCTTTACAATGAAAGTAAAATTTTGCTGTATTTGTAAATATTATACATTCATCATTTTTGTTATTTTAAATAAAATTTCTTAACTTTTCTTCATTTAGTTTTATGAATTAATTC
Organism: Cucumis hystrix; assembly: GCA_025688845.1. NCBI lineage: Eukaryota > Viridiplantae > Streptophyta > Magnoliopsida > Cucurbitales > Cucurbitaceae > Cucumis > Cucumis hystrix. Next base: position 3,952 of record JACWES010000224.1, read on the forward strand.
CGTTTAAGATTTTAAAGTCGTCGTTCAAATTGACCAGTCACATAGGAGTAATGTCTAAGATGTCAATGTTGATGAAAATACTTATATTTCTCAATTTTACGAGTTTGTCAATAAAAATATCAATATTGTACCTATATTGATTGGATATTTCTAGAAAAATTATAAAAAAAAAAAAATAATAAAACTTGCAAAACATTTATTTACATTTAGTGATATTTTGTTATTATTTTATTACCACGTGTATAGAGGAGTAATTTTTTAAACATCATTTATCTATCATATAGTGTTTACCTTAACTGACACTTATAAATATCTTATGACTAAGAAGTTTTCGTTCAAATTCTTTCACACTCACACTCAATTTATAGTAAATAAATATCACTGAAATGATTAATTTAAAAGTTTGAATTTCACCATCAAAATTTAATACGCATTACAAATATATGTAACATGAAACATGTGGACCTATCTACTTATTAGGAGTTATGAATGAGAAAAATAAAGTGAAAATTTCTAATACTTTGTTTTGTTCAACACTATTTGGGAATTAAACTGTACATGTGGACACTCTAAATGATAATTAATTAAAGATGATATATACAACTACGGGCAGATGGAGAAATTTTAGTTCACAGGAACTTTACTATTCAATACAAATAATTTTAAAATAAAAAGGTAATAAATGAAGTTTGAACTTGAGTCCTGATCAAGGACTACATGACAATAGTATACTATATTATAGTTTTATATATATTATATAAAGAGCATAAATTTGGAGATAGTTTCACTTGTGTACGACCTATCAATATAAATATATATATATGAAACAGTTGTGCAGGGATATTGTTGTAATAATATTATAAACAAATATCAAAATTAAAATAGAAACTGTGGCAATTCTTTTTTAGTATAATGTGAGTCTCTTTTTCATCTTCTCATCTTGCTCTGTTCTTTCTTTCTTCTTTTTTTTTTTTTTTTTTTTTTTTTTTGGCATGAAAAATTGAACCAACACGTTCCTCTCTCCATTGGCTTCCCCAAGCTTTTTGCTTCATCCCTTGGCGCAAATAGCTCGATTAAAGATACGTGAAATCAGCTATCCATTGGTTGGGATATTAAGCCTAGAGGACCCCTCCGGGATAGGGACATTAGCATATGGGATAATGTCAAAGCATCTTTCCCTAAGCCTAACGAGGAAAGAGGAAAGAGGAAAGAGGAAAGGATCTTCCAAAGATAGAAAATCTTAGTCCTGAAAATCTTTAATAATTTGTAAAAATCCCCCATTCTAATTAAGAAGTGAATTTTTTTCTTATGCTAAATTCTACCCGGGAAACACTGTGGAGATTATTCTGCTAAATAGGCTCCCAAATCACTGCCTTTAACCAAAGTTGGTGTGCTCGGTCTGCAACCAAAACAATGAGAATTTCATTGGCTGCACTCTATGCAGCTACATTTGGGAGGAGGTCCGTAAACTCCTTGGGTGCTGCTCTTTTAGATCAAAGCTCTTCAAAGGATATAATCCATCTTCATCTATTGCTCTTAATTTATCTGCTTTCATGTAATCTTAGCTTCTTCTTTCCCTTTGACTTGCCATTCGGCTTTCCTCTAGCCCTTCTTTTGTATTTCCCTTATGATTAATGAAAATTATTCAATCTGCTCATGAGCCAATACCCTTTCGCATTAATGTTATCCTAACTATTAGTTCTCTTGTGTGATAAATCTTATCACTTTGCTTAGCTAGCTTTGCATGCATATCCTAAATGATTTTCAATCTTTCAGCATAGATGGTGATCAACTTGGTTGAGGTATATTTGTTGGATAAAAAATTCAGAAGTTTGAATACAATTAATATTATGCAGCTGGTTTGGAGATCGACTAGGATACATTATGGAATTTATATTCATCAAGTAGTAGTACAAAAACTTCTTACTCTTTTACTTTTTCATAATTGTGCATATATTGTTATTCACGATTTTAACCCTAGAGTTTAGAGGAGTGCATATATAAATTTTCTAACTAAAATATCAAAACAAAACTTTAGAAACTCTCTAACCTAGTGGTGCCATATTGTACTAGAAAACACTTTCTCCTAACAATATTTTCTCCCTTTGTCTGTGGATGTAGTTGCTCATACACTGTTAGTGAATCATGTTTATCTATGTATCGATCTTTACGGTATTCTATTACTTAATTGTTGATTTCATAACACCCGATGTCACAAGTTTGCATGTGTTACGAAATCAACAATTACAATCTTTGTTAAATCAGTTACAATATGTTGGTGGGGGTTATCTGGAACATTTGACTGGAGAGGAACAAGAGTATCGGATATTCAACAATACAAGTGGAACCAAATTTTATTTATTCATGCTTTTGAGAGTACCTCAAATTTTTTTCATCAAATATTCGTATTACCTAATACTTTTGCTTCCGTTTCTTTTTTTTTCCCTCAATTTAACATAAGAATAAAAATTTTAGATTAATATTTAATTTTTGGAGAGGACGCTGATATCCTTCTTTCAATTGAACTATATTCATATCGACCACTATAACAACCAAAATAGTAAATTTAGTTTCGGTGCATCGCTATTGTCACACCCTGATCCGCAAGACAACCAAATTGCAGGAAGTAGTGCGGATAGGACGTGATTTAGGGTTTAAACTTTGCAATTAGTCTTATCGCCTAGTCTTATTCTCAACTCCTCATAAACTATCAAGCGAAACTCAAAAAGCAGGGAGAGTCAACTTTAAATGCCAAGTACAATAGGTAACATAACTTGAAATGCACACACTTTAATTTATTAATAACAGGCGTTTGATATGAACAAACAATTACAACATTTTGACCAAATAAATAACATTTATCAAAACTCTTTAAGGCCTGGTGGCTTTCTCAACTCTTCGCAAGCCGTTCAACCTTCTTCTTTACTTAGCCTAAACGCTAAATTCTGGAAGATAAAATTTTAAAACGTAAGTTTAAAAGACTTAGTAAGGTTTTGTGAAATCCTTTTTATAATACTCTTTGATAAATGTTTTTCGCCAAATCATAAATTTCAACACAAATCAGTTTATCAATAAACACTTCATTTCGCAAAACATATCAAAACGTATGTAATCATTTTTACAATAAAATTAGTACAACTTGTGAATCACATCAATATTCATTTCACAATAACATCCATTAGTCAATTATATTTTTCGTCAAGATCCCGAATCGTTCTCTACGCTTGGTCTCATTACCTTACATTTAGACTGTTGTATCAACAACATCCGAGAACATACAGATCCATCATTGTTGCTTAGGTCCCTAAGCTTTATACGCTTCTTTCAACGCATAAACCAGTTTTTTTATCACTATGTAGCCTTGTACACCCCATGGTGGCCTTGACTTTTTATGTGCACATAAAAGTTGGCATTATCTCAAGAAAACAACTAATGGTTTGAAAATCATTTTATAGTAATGAAATCATAACCATCAAATCAAGCTTTAACATTATAAATCATGCCTGAAAACATATAAAATTTTCATATAAATCTCATTTGAAACACTTATCATTTAAATTCTTCTTTCAAATCAGTAAAGAGAAATCATAATAAAGTTTTTGACATAAATTCATTTGAGAGAAAACACTCACCACATTTTACCAAAGATCCTCCTCTTCCTTCTCTTTTTGCAGAGCCTTCTCGTGGAACACATCGTAGCACCTAACACTTTGTTTTTCTTCTTCTCGCCAAATCAAAACAACAACATTTTAGTAATTGTTTTTTTAATAAAATCCTTGTGCTTACTTAATGACCAAGTCCTCTATTTATAGAGCTCTTAAACTAACTTAGTCGTGCTTAAAATCTTCTCAGTTCGTCGGCTCCTGCTTAAAACTTTACACGTGTAAATTTAATATTTAACCCAGTCATGCTTAAACCTTTAATCTTACACGTTAACCTCTGTCAAATTAGATTGACGTTTTCTTTGTCAAACCTTTCTTCTCGCCTAACCTCATTCTGCGAATAACTACTTCAACCTTTTCTCATGGAGACTCTTTCTCTTAAGAGCGTTTAGACTTATAGGTCCTACTGCAAATCCTTAATTCTTTTCTCAAAACTTTCTCGCGAATTAACTTCTTAATCACAAAACTTATACTTAACCATAAAAGATTTTATCACTTAATCATTTCCACGGATTGATTCAAACACATACTTCTTATCGCAAAGTCTTATTTCAAAACGTCTCCTCTTATCCAAAATGCAATTTTCAAAATACTTAACCAAATTTTACTTTCTATTCTCAAATTAGAAATAGGTCTCACAACTATCACTACCCTGCATAATTTGGGTGTTGGTTTTATAAAGGTCTCTTAACTTTATTGCAAAATTATAGTATATGAAATAAATAAATATTTTTTTAAAGAAAAGATACGATATGGGTCAGTAGATGTACTAGGGCATCTCTACTAGGTGAACAGTACCTTCGTAGCACCATCATCATTCATGCTTCATTAATATATAAGAGATAGTATGGGAAGAAGGGAAAACAAAAGCAAGGGTTAGAGAAAAGTTCAAGAAAAACCCAAAGTCAGTGCAATTAAACAAAAGCATAAATATTTAGAGTAATAGAACTGTCAAAATAACTTTTGAAGAGGGGAGATTTGCTCGTCCAATGACCCGTAAGAGCCTTGATATCTTCTTCAGTTAGAGATTTTCATGATCTTTGAAAATTCTGTTTAAAGAATGACAGCCACCAAGTTGAAGAGTATGAAATAAATAAATGTTGTTTTTGACATTTTCATATAAGTTGACGAGTGTTTCACATAAATATAAAAATATCCTCTCGTTATCTTGTAAGAAAACCTAGCATTAAAAGAATATATTATAAATATCAATGATATTTGCAACTTGGGTTAGGGGAAGCTATTCAATAACGTTTTTTTTTTTTATATTTGAAAAATTAGAAATATAAATAATATAGATTTCAATATAGTAGTATCTATCTATATCATATATACTATATAAATATTTTTATCAATTTGTTTGATAGATTTGAAATTTACTATATTTATAAATATTTTTGGAGAGAATTGTCAAAAATAGTAAATTTGACAAAATATTTACAACAAATAGTAAAATTTTCATATTCTATCAATAATAGACATTGATAGACACTAATATGCTTTTATTAGTGACATGGATAGATAGTGATAGAAGCTTATCAGTTTCTATCATTGATAGAATCTAAAATTTTGCTATATCTTGTAAATATTTTAATTTATTTTTCTATTTTTAAAAATGCCACGTATTTTTGTTCATTTGGTTATATTTGATATTATCATCATTTATCAAAACAAATCAATCATTAATAAAAAAAAATCTAATTAAACCTCAATTATTTAAAAAAAAAAACACGAGGTGAAAAAAATGAACCCTAAATAACTAACCTACAGTATTTAATTTTTATGAAAAATAATTTTGTTTACCAAGTTTACCAATAGAAAATGAAAGCATGCTACAAAATTTTTTCCACAATTATATTGTTGATATTCATAATTGGATAGAAGAAGCTCTTGGAGTTTGATACAGTCACACTACTAAAGAGTTTGACTAATTACAAATCAAGTAAGGATAAAGATTTAAGAGAGCTGACTTAAATTTTCTTCTTCATTTCAATTACTTCTCAATCAGTTCATCTAACTCCCAACTAAATTATGGGCCAGTCTTTAATTGCAATTGTCTCAATTCTCATCTCTCTTTCTCTTTTGTACCTATAAATACCTCTATAAGAATGCAAATCTTTCTCATCCCTCTCTCCCAAAACCAATCTCTTACTATACACACAAATATGAGTTCCAAAGCCTTTGTTTTCCTCGGCCTTCTTCTCGCCTTTGTTCTTCTTCTCTCGTCTGAGGTGGTTGCAAGGGACCTTGCGGAGAACTCCTCTAAGACGAACAACGGTGAGTTTTACGTTATAATAAATTTTAAGTCATCTAAGAAGTTCAATTCATAGTAATCCCCTATTTATGATTTAATATCCTTTGTGCTTGTTCCTTTGACATCCAAATGATTATAGAGTTAAAGCAAATTGTTCAGTAAACTTAGTTTAGGTGTACATAAACAAACTTTGAACAGACATGAATATTGAAAAAAACTGATGTAAAATGTATAAAATATATATACTCATTATTTAACTTTTTTATGTACAGATTTTGATTTTATATAACATTTTCATAAAGTTAAGGATTAATTTTAAAGATAACATTGCAGAGGCAACGGTGGAAACCAATGGCGTAGAGGATGCCAAGCATGGAGGAGGAGGGTACGACAGAGGCTATGGTGGAGGGTACGACAGAGGATACGGCGGAGGTTACGACAGAGGCTATGGCGGTGGGTATGACAGAGGCTATGGCGGTGGTCGTGGTGGCTATGGTCGTGGTCATTACGGTGGCCGTGGAGGCTACGGTGGTGGCCGTGGTGGCTACGGCAGAGGTTGCCGATATGGTCGATGCGGGTACAGGTGCTGCAGCTACGCTGGTGAAGTGGTAGAGGGTGCAAAACCCTAAGACAAGGTGTAGATTGGGATGAAATAATAAAAGAGTTTAAAGTTTGTGTGTTTGGTTAAATGTGTGAATGGTAGAAGTTTGAGAAATAAATAGATGGGGAATGGGAGGAGTGGCTTCTGTAGTTTTTCTTTTTCCCCATGTTTGGGTTTTAGTATGTTATTGCAAAGATATTTGCTTTTTGTAAAATTTTATAATATCAACAAACATATTTTCATTTTGTGTAATTAATGGTTTTATTTCCATAACTTGAACATAAATTTTAATAGTTAACGTATACACGCTTTCTTTCGTCTTTATTTAAAACTTCAGTACACATTTCATAAGAGAAAAAAAAAAAAGAAGAAAAGGAAAAATGAAAAATGAAAAAAGAAAAAAAAACTCCCATGGTCACGCATAATAAATAATAATAAGAGAAAACATCTATTGATAAAATTGTTATATTTTATAAATGTTGTAGTTAATTTTTTTATATTAAAAAAATATTTCGAATTAACAGTGGTGTAGTTATGAAAAGAACAAAAAAATCAATATACGGTAGGCAATATATTTTGCATACAAATGATAAAAGAAAGTAAAAAAATGTTTGTTCAGCCTGCATTATCTAAAGTTTATGGTGGTACTGACAAGTGACAATGACACAATTAAATAAATTTATCTATATTTCATTATTACTATTACTATTATTATTTTGGGGTGTTATTGGAGTTTTCAACAAATATCTGGTATGAGAGATGAAGAGGAAGTTCAACTTTTAAAAAGTATGTACTTTTTATATAATGATCCATATATAGTATTTTTTACCAATACTGATAACATATTTCTTATTGAACTTTCCATATATATATATATATATATTTATTGGTTTTATCTTTGAGAGAGAAATTTTTTTTACACTATCAACTTTTCTTAGACTGTAATTATTTTGGAACCGAAGTATTTGTGAAAGAGGATGCATTGAAGGAGATGTGGGGTCTAAACACTACTATATAAATTTGGTCTTTCTTTACATACATAAATTTTTAATTTCTTGATGATCATGGCAAAAGATTATAAAAAAAATATTTTTCTTGATATAATGTTTATCTTGACGGTCATGTACGTCAAGAAAAACTCTCTTATTTTATTGAAGAAATATGAAAAAACATTAAAAAAAATGTGGATTTTTTATTTTTTTATGAACAAAGTTCCCTTAGTTTTGTTGATAGTCCACAAATGTCGAGAAAAATATTTCTTGACGGACTATAAACATCAAAGATAATATATTAGTTGACTGACAATGTTCATCAACTTAGATAGGTTTTCTTGATGGACGAGGCCCATCAAAGAAATAATTTTCTTGATTTGCAATGGTCATCATAAAAAAAAATTAATATATTTGTTTTGGATTTTTTTGATGCGTTTAGAATTTTCTTGATGGGCCTAATGTTCCTTTATAGAAAAAAAAGGGTAATTGTAATTGATGATCGTTTAAGGAATAATAATTAAGAATATAGCAACATTTTAAAAAAATTGCAAATATAGCAGAACTATTGCCGATAGACTTGTATAGTCTACAGTGATATACCTATATTTGCAACATAGTGTATCAGTGATAGACTTCCAGCATTAATAAAATTTGACAAATTTTGCTATATTTTCAAATCTTTTAAAATGTTACTATATACTCAATTGTTTTGAATATAATTGCTAAATTTGTAACCATCCCAAAAAACAAAATCATGGACAAGGTTCATCAAGAAAATGATGCCCACCAAGAAAAAGTTTTATAATTTTGGGTTTAGGATAAAAAAAATAATATATTGATGGGCATTGCCCAAGAAAAAACTATTTTCTACAAAGCACGAAATTCGGACCCTCGTTAACGGGCTTAAAAAACACGATATTCATCAATAATATTCTTAAACCTTTACTATTTTTTTTCAATTATTACGATCTATACATGAATAATACAATATTACTTTTTGAAAAGTTAACTGTTGTAATTATAATTAGATTGAAATAAGTAATTTTATCAAAATTAAATTAGTTATTGTGTTCAACTTTAGAACATGAGCTTATCTCTACTAGCACTTCGATTTTCTATTTTTCGGTTTCCTTTGATGAGCAAAACACATCAAAATCTCCATTTTTGATGGTCGGATTTTCTTGATGTTTGCTTGCTTGATGGACAAAGACCTTTAAAAAAAAGAAATAAATGACAAATTATTACTTATTCGCCTAACTCATTTAAAATTTACCAAGTTTTAGATATAAATATTAGTAGACACTGATAGACTTCAATCATACTAGTGTCTATCAATATCACATGTACTATATAAATATTTATATCAATTTCATTAATAGATTTTGAAATTTACTATAGTTCATTTTTCAATGTTATCATCATTTATCAAAACAAATCAATCATTACTCATTAATAAAAGATTTAATTAAACATAAAAAAAAATTTACAAGACATGAGGTGAAAAAAATGAACCCTAAATAACTAATCTACAGTATCTCCTTAATAGATTTTTGTTTTTTAGAAAAATGACAAAAATTTAAATGGATTAAAATGTGTTTTATGTTGAAGGGCAGAATTGTAGTTATATCTCAACCACATTTTTGCAATTATTCACATCTTTTAGGTTTTTTAATATAGTGAAAAGAAAAGGAGAGGGTGAAGGGTTGCCGCAATAGACAAGAATGGAGAGAGAGGAAAGTGAAGTTTCTTCTACAAACACAGTAGAGAGAAGAGCAGGCGCCGACGGTGAAGGGGTTGACGCGACGGAGATTCTGAGGTTCGTCGTCGGGTCGGGCGTTTTCCGGTGAGGAGAGAGCTGTAGCGTCCGCGTTTCGGTCTCGTTTTTCGGGCAATGACGGCGTCTGACGGAGCTTTAACGTCCGCGAGTTTCCGTGTTCTACCGGCGGATTTCGAGCGGTGTGGCGGCTGGTTTAGCAGTGGGTTCGAGCCATCGGAGAGGTTGTTTCAGCCGTGGTTGTTCTTGGGGTTTGCAGTTGGTATTCGACATGTGGGTCTCCAGTGGAGGCGGTTTCCGGTGGGTTTTGGGTGAGGCAACATCCGGCACGTGGGCCTCTCAGTTTCTAAACGATATAGTTGGGTTCGTAGTTTGTAACTTGTTTTTGCTGTTTGGTATAATCATAAACCAGTGGTAACAGAACTGGTGTGTTTTCCAATAACAATTTTGGTAAATAATTTATGAAAAGATTAGTTTTAATTTTTAAGACAAATAATTTTTTTACAAGTTTAGGAATAGAAAATGAAAGCATGCTACGAATTGTTTTTCCAGAATTATATTATTATTATTGATAACTGGATAGAAGAAGCTCTTGGAGTTTGATACAGTCACACTACTAAAGAGTTTGACTAATTACAAATCATTAGATAAAGATTTTTTAAGAGAGCTGACTCAAATTTTAATTTCCTTCTTCATTTCAGAATACTTCTCAATCAGTTCATCTAACACCCAACTAAATTATGGGCCAGTCTTTAATTGCAATTGTCTCAATATTCTCATCTCCCTTTCTCTTTTATGTACCAATAAATACCTCTATAATAATTCAAATCTTTCTCATCCCTATCTCCCAAAAGCAATCTCTTACTAAACACACAAACATGAGTTCAAAAGCCTTTGTTTTCCTCGGCCTTCTTCTCGCCTTCATTCTTCTCCTCACGTCTCAGGTGGCCACAAGAGACCTTGCGGAAACCAGCTCCTCCAAAAAGGACCATCGTGAGTTATATGTTATAATAAATTTTAACTTATCTAAGAAGTTCAATTCCTAGTAATCACCTATTTGAGATTTAATATCCTTTATACAAATTCCTTTACATCCAAATGGTTATAGAGCCAAACAGGTGGTTCAGTAAAGTAAACCAGGTGCACATAAGCTAACCCTGAACGGTGACGAAAATTTAAAAAAAAAACTGATGTAAAATGTTTTAAAATATATACTTATTATTCAAATTTTTTTATATACAGAATTTGAATTAATATGACACTTTCATAAAGTTAAGGATTAATTTTAACGATAACATTGCAGAGGCCGCAGTGGAAACCAATGGCGTAGAGGATGCCAAGTAGGGAGGACGGAACGACAGTATCTACAGCGGTGGTGGTGGTTATCGTCGTGGTGGCTATGGTCGTGATGACTACGGTCTTGGTGGCTATAGTGGTTTCTACGGCAGAGGTTGCCAATATGGTCCATGCTTGTACAGGTGCTGCAGGTACGCTGGTGAAGTAGTAGAGGGTGCAAAACCCTAAGACAAGGTGTAGAATGGGATGAAATAATAAAAAAGTAAAAAGTTTGTGTTTGGTGAAATGTGTGAAGTGTGGAAGTTTGAGAAATAAATATGGGGAATGGGAGGAGTGGCTTCTGTAGTTTTTCTTTTTCCCCATGGTTGGGTTTTAGTATGTTATTGCAAAGATTTGCTTTTCTGCAAATTTTTATAATATAAACAATCATATTTTCATTTCAAGTAATTACGGTTTTATGTCCATAACTTGAACATAACTTTAATAGTCAACCTAGATAGACATCTGGCAATGCAATAGAGACTACAATAATATATAATGTCTATTTAGGTTTATAACGATCTATCATAAATTAAAGTAAAATTTTTGCTATATTTGTAAATATTATATATTTAACAATTTTGTCATTTAAAAACAAAATTTCTTCATTTAGTTTTATGATATAATTTCGTTTAGATTTTAAAAGTCCTTGTTAAAAAATGCTAGGTCACATAGGAGTAATGTCTAAGATGTCAATGTAGTTGAAGATGCTGATATTTCTCAATCTTACGAGTATGTCAATAAAAGTATCAATAATATATCAATATCGATTGGATATTTATTTACATTTAGTGATATTTTGTTATTATTTTATTACCACACAAGAATAGAGGAGTAATTTTTTTTTAGAAAAGGATAGGATAGGTGCACCCAAGCATCCCACTAGGTGGGCACCCTTCCCCAATAATTATATTCAATATAGAACT
>JACWES010000225.1:0-14257 GCA_025688845.1 Cucumis hystrix
ATGGTGTTGCAGAACGAAAAAATAGGCATTTACTTGAAACTGCCCGTTTATCGTTTCAAATGCATGTTTCAAAAACCTTTTGGGCGGATGCTGTCTCTACAGCTTGTTTTTTGATTAATAGAATGCCTTCCTCTGTTCTTAATGGTGAGATTCCTTACCGTGTTCTTTTTCCTACTAAGAATTTGTTTCCTATTGCTCCTAAGATATTTGGTTGTGTCTGTTTTGTTCGCGACGTTCGTCCTCATCATACTAAGTTAAATCCCAAATCCTTGAAGTGTATCTTCTTGGGTTATTCACGTGTTCAAAAGGGTTATCGTTGTTATTGTCCTACCCTTAAAAGGTATCTGGTTTCGTCTGATGTTGCATTTTTTGAGGATACACCCTTTACTTCATCACCATCGCGTTCGTGTCAGGGGGAGGATGACAATTTTTTTATATATGAGGTTACCTCTCCCACACCATCCTTGTCTATTGATGTGCCTCCTTCCCGCCCGTTGATTTCTCAAGTCTACTCACGACGACCTCCACCACAACCTTCATACTCATGTCCTCCATCAATGCTTCCTTCATCATGTGAACCGGGGCCAAGTGATGATCTTCCCATTGCTCTTCGCAAAGGTAAACGCAAGTGTACTTACCCCGTTTCTTCCTTTATTTCCTCACCAGTTATCTCCCTCCACATATGCTTTTATTACGTCTCTTGAGTCCACATCTATTCCTAACTCTGTTCATGAAGCTTTATCTCATCCTGGCTGGCAAAATGCAATGATTGAGGAGATGATTGCTTTAGATGATAATGGTACTTGGGATTTGGTATCTCGTCCTGCAGGAAAAAAGGCCATTGGTTGTAAATGGGTGTTTGCTGTCAAGATGAATCCTGATAGAACAGTGGCTCGATTGAAAGCTCGCCTTGTTGCCAAAGGTTATGCTCAAATCTATGGAACTGATTATTCNATACGAGAGTTGAATGATTTTCTGATGCTGATGGCGGGGTCCGTGAGGATAGGAATCAACTTCTGGATATTGTGTCTTTGTAGGTGGTAACTTAGTATCATGGAAGAGTAAGAAACAAAAATGTTTTTTCTCGTTCGAGTGCTGAGTCAGAAATATTATAGAGCTATGGCACAATCTGTGTGTGAAATACGTATGGATTCACCAACTATTATCTGAGATAGACTTCAGTATTACCGTGTGCTAGCTAAATTATGGTGTGATAATCAAGCTGCACTTCATATTGCATCTAAATCCAGTATTTCATGAAACGAACTAAACATATATTGAGGTGGATTGTCACTTCATTCGTGAGAAAATCCAAGATGGTGTGGTGTCCACAGGATATGTGAAGACCGAAGAACAATTGGGAGATATTCTAACTAAAGCTTTAAATGGAGCAAGGATAAGCTATCTGTGCAACAAGCTGGGCATGATCGACATATTTGCTCCAGCTTGTGGGGGAGTGTTATGATATATATATATATATTTATATTTATATTTATATCATATGTCCTTTATTGGAATTGTACATAGTCTCTAGAGTTTAGTTTATTCTCTGTATAAATATGTAACATTCCTTTGACTAAACATAATAAGAAATATACTTCTCTGAATTCGAGATTACAGAGGTGACTTACTATTTGTCGAAGATGAGGAAAACCCAAGTAAGTAAGTATGGTCATATCAATAAAGGTAACAAACCACCGTTTGTCAGAGGAGGTAGTGACCTTGGATGGTCCCCAAACATCAATGTGGTCAAGAGTGAAAGGTTGGGTTGGCTTATATGGTTGTGAGGAAAAGGAGACTTGATGCTGTTTAGCCCAAATACATACATCACAAGACAGGGTAAAAATATAAATTTTAGACAATAGATGGAGAAATTAGTATTTCATATATTAAAATTTGGGTGACCTAAACAAAAAGGCTACAACATACTGAAGTAGTAAAATATGAAGATAAAAGACTAGTCCTAGAAATGTTACTCGAGGAGGCGTCATCATCAAGCAGGTAGAGTGCCCTACTGTGTTGGGCAGAGTCAATCATCCTCCCTGAACTCAAGTTCTGAAACGAAACAAATTCAGGTAAGAATATCGCTTTGTAGTTTAATTCACGAGCAAGCTTGCTTATAGACAATAGATTGTAGTAAATTCGGGACACATGCAACACATTATGTAAAGTCAATCCTTCAAAAGGAAAATTCAGCCATTTCTCAACAATGGGAGCCTAGGAACCATCTACTATCTGTATCTTCTCATTACCAACACAGAATATAGGACACAAAATGTTATGAAGATCCTGTCAAATGATCAATGGCGCTAGAGTCCAGAATCTAGGGATTCTTCCCATCAACACTAATAAGACTGAAGGACTGAGGTATACCTGATTGGGCAATAGCTCCTAGTGTAGTCGGACTGGGATCCCCAGGTAGCTAAGAAGGGCTAGACTCACTCCTATAAGCTTGCCCTGTGTTCTGTTTGTTGTTGGAAGGGTGTTTCTTACCTCTTGGGGGACGACCATATAGTTTCTAACACTGCTTCTTGGTATGCCATTGTTTCTTACAGTGTCCATAGACATGAATTGGTTTTCCATTGTGCTTCTCATTGTCATGACTAGTGGACCTCACATTGAAGGCAATAGAATCAATAACGGAGTTTGTCAGACTACTCATAGCACTGGTACGATCTTCCTCAGGGCGAACCTCAAAACAAACCTCCACTAGGGAGGGTATAGGTCTCTGGCTCAGTATATGTCTTTTAACAATATCAAACTTAGGGTTGAGATCTGCAAGAACAACATATATTCTAGCAACCTTTTCGATTCTGGAGCACTGTATGCCATTGTTGAGACAATTTCAAACAATTTCTCTGCATAGGTCCATTTCCTGTCAGATAAGGGAAAGTCTGTTAAAGAAGGATATCACATCCATTATCCCCTGTTTGCATTCATGAACTTGTTTTTGCAGAGTGTATAAATGAGAAGCATTCTGACGCTTGGGATACAATTGTTGAGTCGTATCCCAAATGTCCTTAGCTGTTGCAGCAGATAGTAAGGGCTTGCTGATCTATGGTTCCAAATTGTTGATCAATGTGGATCGAATAAGAGGGTCCTCCCCTTTCTAGTATCGTTCCTGAGGGTCGTCTGGTGTAGGATGAGGCATCTCCCCTATCAAGCAACCAAACTTGTGGTGCCCTTCAAGGATCATTTTAACAGACTGGGACCACAAAAAGTTAACCATTCAATTGCTCCCTTGGAAAATATCTTGTAGATTGTGCCATTAGATTAGACACGTAAGAAGAGGACAAAGCAGGGAGTGAGTTGCCGGATTTCCATAATACACTGATGAGGTTAAACGATTGTTGGATGGAGCCCCTAGCGTTTCCACAATTGCTGCAATTTGCTGTCATAGCATGTCCAGCTGATGTTGAGCAATACTGAGAGACAGCCCCTGCTCATGGGCCTATGACTGCGTTGAGGACTCACCTACCTCAAAGGTTGAGTGGGCTAGATTGCCAACCACGAGGCTGTTACTAGGGTTTGTGGCTAACCTAGCAGCAGGTAGTATAATTACACCAGGAGCAGAAGATTGAACCAAGGTTGGCGGTGCATGCTGTGGTGCATATAGTGAAAGTGTAGGCACTGGTGGCAGTGCGTGAGGGCCAGGCAACGTGTATGAGGGAATTTAGATCGGCGGCGCATGAGGAACCTGTATGGTTGAAGTTTGCTGGTTGTCGGACGGTTGTGTCTGGGTAGGAAGGCTGGCCGGTGGGTTTTGAAGACGTCGGAACCACTCATTCATGGCGGCGTTGATCTGGGCGTCAACTGCTGCAACGACGGCTGCACTGATGTCGATGGCTTTCCCTTCTGCTAGGGTTCCATCAAGTGTTTGATTCTTTAGGGTTTCTTCGATATCCCACTCTGATATCATATTGAAAGTAGAGATGTAGAACAAACACAAATTTATGTGGAAACCCTAGTACAAGGAGAAAAACCACGATGTTGATATTTCTTATTATTTTCTCATGATAATAAAGGTACAACGCGGAAAATATTTATAGGCAACACAAGCCTAACTAAAATAATAAAATATTAGGAGAAAGTAAATTTCAACTACCCTTGAGCTTTCAACAAACCCAAACCCACTATTTCTAACAAAAATATTTATTATGAACATTTCTTTTTGTGTTTTACTACTTTCAGTTGTCCTTTCCTAATTAGCTGATTTTTTTTAAACAATCATTTCATAAGCTTGTTTTTTCTTTTTTGAAATTTGATTAAACAGTCATTTCATAAGCTTGTCTATTTATACCCTAAACTTTCAAAATGACAAACTTATCTTTGAATTTTCAAATTTTTATATATAGTGCATCAAATAATTTTTTAAATTCATTAATCTTTTATACAGAAATTGAAAGTTCAGAGTTCCTTTGGACAATATTTAAATTTATATCTAACATATTTAAATTTATATCTAACAGATTGAAATTTCAATGTTGTGTCTAATAGTTTCATTAAAAAAAAAATCAATTTTTTTAGAAGTGTTTGCTTCCTTTCTAAAAGAGGGCAAATTTTTTATGAAACTATTAGTCACAAAAGTGAAATTTCGGACCTAGAACCTATTAGACATATAAGTGATGAAATAGACACATTACACCAAGTTTTGCCTTTTTATACAGAAACATAATCCTTGTAGAGACTAAACTTGTAATTTGCCTATTTTTAACCAAGACGAAAAGTAGATCAAGAAATTGTGGTGGAATATATATTTTTTCTAAATAGAACACTAAAACTTAAATCTTTATCCTTTGCATTAAATTTTGGAATGGTTGTGTTTCTTTCACTTAATTTAACTTTTTTCCAGATTGATTTTTTATGAGGGGTTTCTTATGTGTAACAGGTTTTATTCATGATATCAATTGAGCCAGCTCCAATGCTTGAAGACAAAGAAAAATGGTTTTATTAACTGTTTACACCTTCTACTCTCTCATATACTCTCTTTTGAACTGAAACTTGATTGTTATCATCTTTTAGAGTCATTTGCTTATTCTCAATCACACTGCATCTCAATTTTGGTATCTTAATACAACTATACATATAAAGCAACTTACATTGAGAATATACAAAAGAATATGAGGAACAAAAAGACAGGCCTTTGAAAGGAAGCTCTGTTTAGGAAAGGGCTCCAACTGTCCAAAATAGAAACCTATAAAATAATTACGAAAGGTCTTTGATGTTGAAGCCCAAAGAGAAATATGGAATCTAATGAACGATCAAAGATTTGAAGGATCACTCTCCAAACATCTGAATACTCTATTATTCTTCTCGTTTCGAATAGCCCACAAAATAACACACACCTTGACAAGCCATAAAAATCAACCATTTTTGCTAGAAGTGGATGGAGGAGGAACACCCTAATCATATCGCCGATATCCCTATGAGTCTGTGACTGGTGAGCATGAAACTAAGTGTTTGGACTTCGGACGAAGCAACTTCGAACAGATCTTGCAAATTCACAAGTTCACTCTCCATAAAATATGATCTAGATCTTCTTCTGCCTTCCAATAAAAAATGCAACAAAACAAGGAAAGCCTTCATGTCTGTGTAAAACTTTGGCCCTTCCTTTTTGGAGTTTACGGGATACTACTTTCATGGCTCTGTAATTTTGCAACATTTTTGTTTATCATTTGTCTTATTTCCAATTAGACCATTGTTTGTTTGTCTTTGTTCGAGTTTTTTTACTTTGACCCAAGCATCTCAACTTGTTTGCTTTTTTGTGTTTGTATTCCTTTACTCACTTGTACGGATAGATGGGAGTCTTGGTCTTATGTAGGGCATGTTTATTTCATCGGTTTTAGTAGTTTCAGATATGAAGAGGGTGCTTAGGGAATGCCAACCTAGTTGAGATGCTTGAGTGCGTCTCCTGATGTCCCTTGTAATTCTAGCTCTTTGTAATTTGTATAATTCTCTTGTACTTTGAGATTTAGCTCATTTCATTTTATTAATGAAGAGGCTTATTTCCATTTTAAAAAAAGTCCAATAACATCAAACTAAGAAAGTTAGGTTTTTGAGTGGCTGGAGAGCTAAGGTTCATAAGAAAGTTAGGTTATTTATCTGGCAAATCTTGCTTGGTCATGTTAACACCGTGGATAGGCTTGTTAGGAAGAGGATATTGCTTGTTAGGCCTGTTTGCTGCATGCTTTGTCGGAAAGGAGAGGAAGATATTAACCATCTATTTTGGGACTGCCATTATGCGAGGGCAGTGTGGAGTTCTTTCCTTCAAGAGTTTGGTGTTAGTTTTGCTGGCTCTCGGTGTGTCAGAGTGACGATTGAGAAGTTCCTCCTCCATCCCCCTTTCAAAGACAAAGGGGATTTTTTATGGTTGGCCGAGGTGTGTGCTATTATTTGGGACATTTGTGGTGAGAGGAATGATCAGATCTTTCTGGGTAGGGAGAGAAAGCATAGTGAGATTTGGTCTTTGGCTATATTTCATGTTTTCCTTTGGGCTTCGATTTCAAAACATTTTTGTAAGTACTCAATTGGTAACATTTTACTTAGTCGGTGTCCTCCTTCTATTAGTAGGGTGTTTTGGTGGGCTGGTTTTCTTGTATGCCTTGCATTCTTTAATTATTTCTCAATGAAAGTTGTTGGGTTGATCCAAAAAAAGGAAAACTAAGATTATAGTTATGTAAAGGCATAGTTGTTGATGTCTAGATGGGAGCGAAGAAACTTGTTCACAGCAAATTATTGCCCTAAACTCAAAAGGACCTCCTTAATAAAAGCATAATTGTCGTGGTAAGGCAACCTTAATCCTCAACCCAAAGATCCAAGCTTTTGTTGAAGCAAAAACCTTTGAATCTAGGAAACCAACTCATACAAAAGTCAGATCAACCTGGAGAAAAAAAAGTTTCGAATTAGATTACCTCTTCGATCAAAGATATAAAATCCAGATTTGGACCCTTATTCTAGATTGAGCCTCTCCACTATCAAACTTGATAAAGGCTTGGTTGCGTGGCTCATGTGCATTCTTTCTCAAGAATTGCAAGAATAATTTAGATAAAGCAAAGTTAGTTGCTGAATTCTAAGGTAAAGGGTCTCAAACATGAGAAGTATATTTCATTGAAATCCAAAAAGTTTTCATTTAACACCCAATTTCTTGGCGTTATATAGCCATTACATGAGGTAACTCCCAACCCTTTAGAGGTGCTCACCGAATTTTGTGTAAAGATATTTTGTAAGAGCTTCCTTCTTTCGTCCACTTGGCTCATTGGGTGGTGAGGCAGGGGAGAGTAAGTCTTTCAGAAGATCATTGGGTGAGGCAGAGACCTCTTTGTGTTATGTTTCCCGATTGTATCACTTGTTGTCTCTCAAGGCTCGTTCTCTTTCTGATAGAAACGATGGATGTGGCCAGTCTTCTTTCTTTACTTAAGGGCTACCCCTTTAGATTGGAGAGAAGGGATGTTAGATTTTGGAGCCCCAATCCTTTGGAAGGGTTCTCGTGCAAGTCTTTCTTTCATTGTT
Organism: Cucumis hystrix; assembly: GCA_025688845.1. NCBI lineage: Eukaryota > Viridiplantae > Streptophyta > Magnoliopsida > Cucurbitales > Cucurbitaceae > Cucumis > Cucumis hystrix. The sequence continues at coordinate 7,510 of JACWES010000225.1, forward strand.
TGGTTGATCTTTCCTCTTAGGTGAGTTGGTCTTTTTGGTGCTCTAGAGGAATAAGGTCCCTAGAAAGGTCAAAGGTGAGGTTCTTTACTTGAAAGGTTCTTCACAGTCGTGCTTTGTTTTTTTTTGAAAGGGAAACCAGCCTCTTTAATGATAACAATAAAGCTCAAATTACAAAAGGTTTATCAAAGAGCTAAACACAAAGAGACCAAAGGATTAGTAGACGCATCTAGACATCTCAATTAGGTTGAAACCTCTTAGCGTCCTCATCATATCCAACAAAAATAAAGCCCAAGATACAAAATAAAGTCCTACAAGAATACAACAAACATGGGCTGTAAAGCCAATAAACTAAGCAACAAGGAAAAAACAGCAGCAGCACAAAAGAGGCATGAAAGGCCTGAAGAAGTGTAGACAAGAATATTTTGGTGATGGCTGCAAAACACGAGTCATGAAGAAGATTATGGCCTCTAATGGTCTGGAAAAATGAGAGCCTGCTAATTTAGACTGATTTCTTGGATGGAGAATGCTTCAAAATCTTTGTGTAGTGTACACCACTGCACGTTTCTATTAGGTATCTCAAGTCAGTCTAACCAAAATATCTCCTTATTGTGGAAGATTCTTTGGTTCTGTTCAAACCAAATTTCTGCGAACACAGCCTTTGGTAAGTTTGCCCAAATTACTGTCGTTTTTTTTCTTTAATAAGGGCCCCCACAAAACTTGATGTACATTTAGGCTAAAAGATTCTCCAAAAACCCAAACAACTTGAAGAATTGAGAACTTCCACCAACAATTTGCAGAGTAGGAATAAGTAAAAAACAAATGCTGTAAATCTTCTCCTTTTTGCTTGCACAATGGACATATTGAGGGTGATAAGCAACTGTTTGGTAACTTTCTTTGCATGACTGGAGCAGTTCAGGAGTCCAAAAATCATAACCCATATGAGGATATTTACTCTCCTTGGCCATTTAGATTTCCACAAAGCTTTGTATAGGTCTCTGTCCAAAGGAGATACTAACACATTGGACAGGCTTGTTTGGAAGTTGCCTTCGCTTGTTAGGCCTTTTTGCTATATTCCTTTTGAGAAGGCAGTGGAAGATCTGGAGCATGTCCTTTGGCACTGTAATTTTGCAAGTGGTGTCTGAGAATCTTTTTCCAGATGTCTGGTATGATGAGTGTTTGTTATAGTGATGAGTTCCTCCACAATCCGCGTTTTGGGAGAAATGCTATTTCTTTGGGTTGCTGAAGTGTGTGTGACTTTATAGGTTTTGTGGGTGAGTGGAACAATAGTGTTTAGGGGAGTGGAGAGGGATCCTAGGGAGCTTTTGTTGCTTGTTCGTTTTCATGTTTTCCTGTGCGTTTTTTTTTTTGAAACGGAGACAACTTTATTAATAAGAACTCAAAGTACAAGAGAGTTACACAAAGAGAGCAATAAAGAAGTTGTAAGCAAGGAAAACCTAGAGGGATCAGAAGGCGCACCCGGACATCTCAACTAGGTTGACACCCCCATAGTGCCAATCATCATATCCCGAGCAAAACAGAAACAAAACATACATACAATATTTAAAAGTCCAGCTTAATACAAGGGTCCAGAAGACAATACTGGTCCCGAAAACAGATAAAACAAAAGGCAAGGCTCAAAAATATAAATCTCAAATTAGGCTAAAAGGGGAAATCCATCAAAGCTTCAAAATGCAGAAAGAAGCTTCAGACTATGTAATCTGCAAACAATGGACCTTTGCTGCAACTATCAGGCAGGTTGAGTGAGAAAAGCAGCCCAGTTTTTCTGTGGGTTTTGATTTCAAAGAAATTTTATAATTACTCTATAGGTGTTATTTCACTAGTTGGAGTTACTTCTTGTAAAGGGTGTCTTTGTTTTTTGTTTGCTTATTTTTTGCCCATGTATTATTCAATTGGTTATTTTCATTAAAAATGACCTCCCAGCCCTTGATATGTCCAAAAATCTAGATACCGAAGTCATGCTCATAATTACCAAGTATTGTCAGTGAAAGTTGTCTATTTTCATTAAAATAAATAATAAAAAAATAATTAACATGTTTTGTATCCCCTAAAATTATAACACTTAGAAGCTGGAAGTTATTAAAAACAACTAAAGTTTATTAATGGCAAGTGGCAACTCATTTGGGTCATGGCTCATATCATGTCGCGATTCCAAGCCAAAGATAAGCTAAAGAGTTCCATCCAACGAAGCCTGAGAGACTAAAGAAATTGATAACCCACAAGTGATGTAAGTTCTCTAGCAGACACCTACAGAGAATATACCACTACAAGTGCAACAGAGAGGAAACTGTCTCTGAACACGGTCCATAGTAGTGACTTTTCTATTTTAAATCTGCCTCAAATTTTTTTTTATCTTCCTAGGGGTTTTAACCTTATATATAGAGGAGAAAACAAAGGCAGTTTGGAATGCTGAAGAGACAAATAACATTAAAAAGGAAGATTTGCATGAGAAGTCCTTGAAAGAAGACTTGCTAATTGCAATATTTAACCTCACTGTTATGAAACCTAACGACAAAAAGGCGAAGGAAAGACAAACTGTGACTTCTTACTTAAAAGATGATATACATATACTTAATTATAAATATACATTTTTATAATTCTATATCATTTTCATGCAATGAAATTTAAAGTCAATCAGTTACTTTGTGTAAAAATATTTGTTGAGTTACAAATGTGTATGGTCCCAGTGGCTACAAGGAGAGGAAATATGTTTGGCCTGAGCTAATCTTTCTTTCAAGCTGTTCTTCACTAGTTTGGTGTATTGGGGGAGATTTTAACATCACAAGATGGGCTCATGAATGGTTTCCCGTAGGGAGCACCACCAGAGGTATGAGGAAGTTCCTCTTTGTAATGGCAGATTTACTTGGTCTTGTGAAGGAAGTTCGGTTGCAAGATCTTTGTTAGATTTTTCATCACTAAAGGTTGGGATGAGGAGTTTGATAGCTCAAGGGTTAATAGACAGCCAAGGAGTAGTGTTGCTGATGGTTGGCTGGATTTGCTCTTAGTGTCCAGTTGAGAAAGGTGAAAGAAGCACTTAAGATTTGGTTTGTTGATTTTCAGGAGAAACAAAAAAGAAGTGAAAGGGAGCTGGTTGATGAAATTGAAAGGTGGGATTCTCTTGCAGATTTGGGGCAAATTTCAGAATGTGAAAATGATTTAAGAACTTCTTTGAAGTCCGGTTTGATGATTATTTACAAGTTGGAGGAGATCTGTTTAATTCAGAAAAGCAAGCTCAATTGGTTGAAAACGGGGGATGAAAACACGAGTTTCTTTTATTGATTTCTGGCGACATGGAAACGAAAGAATTTGATCACTGAATTGGTTAACGAACAAGTTGTGCCAACTAAATCATTTAGAGAATTCAGTGGATATCCTTCAGGGTTGGAAAATGAAAATAGCTATTAAATTACGTGAGGACTTGGACAAAAATCAATGTGGCTGATTCTTAAAAGTTTACTAAAGAAATTAATCTGGACATTGTATTAATTCAAGAATCTAAAAGAGACAGCTTCAATAAAGCATTCAGATCTCAAAAGATGTTGGCTGGACATTTTTTGGAAGCTTTAAAGAGTTTCGGTGGCTTTCTTACAAGGTGGATGAAGGTTTTTTCAGAGACTAACATTGCTAAAGCAGATTTCTCTTTGACATTGGATTGCATTGGCAAGACAAATTTGAGGCAGCTGGTTGCATCTTCTTAGTTTTCTCTTTCTCCTTTCATCTTGAAGATTTGGGTGTGCAAGATTTTAGATTCGAGTGGGCTAATTTTGAGAGAGAGTTTAAGTTTTGCTTTGTATTTAGCTTTCAACTGGTGTATTGTCTTTGATTGGCTTTGTTAAGCTCGTTATTTTCTGTTCAGGTTCGTTTTTAGGTTTCCTTCATATTTATGTTGCTTGAGTAGTCTTTGTTTAAGTTTTAGCTTGTGTTTTCCACTAGTTCTTTTTCTTCTTAGTATAATACTCTTCTACTTTGAGCTTTAGTCAGAAGTCTGTTTAAAAAAAAAGAATCATGTAGATATATTGAAGGTTTAATCCTGGATTTCTACAGAAATCTTTACTCCAAAAGTCTAGGTTCAAGACACCTTCCTTTGAATTTTGAATGGAATGATGTTTCCCCAAGGCAGAATTCTGCACTCACAGGACAGCTTTCAAAAGGGGAAATCAAGACAGTGATCAAGATGCTTGGTAAAAGCAAAGCCTCAGGTCCAGACGGGTTTACAGCTGAGTTCCTATTGAAATTTTGGGATCTTATGAAGCCAAACTTCCTTTCTCTTTTCGAAGAGCTTTATAAGAATAGGAGATTGAATACGTGTATCCAAGAGAACTTTATTTGTTTATCTCAAAAGAAGGAATTAGCAGTTGTGAACGATTTTTGACCCATCAGCTTAACTACTTTGTCTTACAAAGTCATGGCCAAGGTTCTAGCTGAGAGACTGAAAAAAGTAATTTCATCCATCATTGCTCAGACTCAGAGTGCATCTATCCGAAGGAAGGCAAATATTGGATCCTTTCCTAATTGCCACCATCATTGCTCGGACTCAGAGTCCATCTATCCGAAGGAAGGCAAATATTGGATCCATTCCTAATTGCCAATGAGGTGGTAGAGGAGTATAGGGCTAAAGAGAAGAAGGGTTGGATACTAAAGTTCTGACCTTGGAAAAACATTCAATCATGTTGATTGGGATTTCCTAGAAAAAATCATGTGAAATAAACAGTTCGACCAAAAATGGATTAATTGGATATTGGGTTGTGTAAAGAATCCAAGGTACCTCATTTTTATCAACGGTAGGCCAAGAGGGAGAATTTTAGCTACTAGAGGAATCTGACAAGGAAATCCTCTATCCCCATTTCTTTTCCTCCTTGTGGGTGTGCTAATGGACAAACTTCATCGAAATGGATTATATGAAGGATTCACAGTTGGTTGAAGAAAGAATTCACATTCTCATTCTCCAGTTTGCAGACGACACCCTTTTATTTTGTGACAGTCATGCTCACCAAGCTCAAGCAAGTTATAGAATTTTATGAGTGGTGTTTGGGTCAGAAGATGAAGTCAGACAAATCGACATTGTGCAGCATTAATATTGAGGAAAATGAGCTTGCTGCCACGGCTGCAAGTTTGCAGTGTAAGGCTGAAAGGTTACCTTTTCTGTATCTTGGCTTACCATTGGGGGTGCCCAAAACAAATCTCTTTTTGGCAACCAGTGATCGATATGGTGCAAGCCAAACTTGATAATTGGAAGAGATTCAACCTTTCCAGAGGAGGAAGAACCACATTATGTAAATTGGTCCTATCCAACCTTCCAACCTGTTTTATGTCATTATTTCTAATGCCTGAAGGTATCATCTCAACATCAGAAAAAGTTCTGGGAAGGTCATAATGGTGGTAATATTTCTCACTTAGTTAAGTGGGAAATAGTTAATAAATCTACTACGGATGGTGGGCTTGGGTTAGGTGGTTTGAAAGCAAAAAATCTGGCCCTTCTGGCTAAATGGGGGTGGCGGTTTTTAGAGGAAGAGGATTCATTGTGGTACAAGGTGGTCAGTAGCATTCATGGAATGGATACGTATAATTGGCGCACAACTGGAAAAGATGGAAACAGTTTATGAAGCCCTTGAGTTAGTATTTCCCAAACTTGGTTGAAAGTGGAAGCTATGGCCAAATCCAATTTGGAAAAGGGAGTCGGATTGCATTTTGGTTAAGACACTTGGGAGGATGAAACTCCTTTTAAAATTCAGTTTCTAAGACTGTTTAGAATTGCTTTACTTCCGAAGGGTTCAATTGCAGAGCATTGGGATTCTGAGTTAAATTCTTGGGCTATTAATTTCTGTCGACTTCTAAAGGAAGAGGAGATAGCTGAATTTCAGCATCTGATTGGTAAAATTTCAGCAAGAAGAATCTTGGAGGCTTTTCTGATAAAAGAATTTGGTTCTTAGAGTTAACCCAAGAAGAATATCGGTAAAATCTCACACAACTCATCTTGCCCCATTCTCCCCACTGGATATAAGGTGCTGCACGTGGCTTTATGAAAAACTAGCAGCCCAAGAAGAGTTAGCATTCTTGTTTGGATTTTGCTGGTTGGGCACTTGAATACTGTTGTGATATATATATATAATTATATTTATATGATATGTCCTTCATTGTAATTATACATAATCTCTAGGGTTTAGTTTATTCTCTATATAAATATGTAACATTCCTTTGACTCAACATAATAAGAAATATACTTCTCTGAATTCTAGATTACATGGTATCAGAGCCATTAGGGTTTCGAATGGCCATTAGCCTCCTCCTCCATTAGGTTTAAGTTTAGGTTACCTTCCGCTGATCGTTTGTCGACACCGCCCATACCATAAGAAGCCCCACCTCCGTCCGCCCAAGTCTGTCTTCGTCAATCGCCGGAAAACACCGCGTGTGACCTTCACGTGCCGTCGGAATCTCCTTGGTCTTCACCCACGCGCCGACGCGTGAGAGCGCGTGAGACGTCCGATTTGTCCTCCGTCTTCTGGGCTTGTCTCGAACCATTGTTTCCGGTCAGTCTGTACCATTGGGTCTATCAAATAGCATTCGGGTTCGACGAAAACTGAAGGTTACGCTATTAGTTTTTGGTCCTTTTCCAATTTTGCAGCTGTTTGGATTGATTCTCTCTTTGTTTGTGTGGACTACAATCAGTGTGACTTCAATATGGTCGACATAAAAAATTTGGTAGTCTCCAACGTTATTCCCTTAGCCTCTA
>JACWES010000226.1:4863-15457 GCA_025688845.1 Cucumis hystrix
AAAGGGTGAGTATTAATATACTCAGTAAGGGACCCACTACTGGTCCCGTTCGGGAAAAAATAAATTACTAGCATCCTATGGTGTACCCTGCACAGTCACAGTCTTGTGATCCCGTAGGATGCACATATCAATCTAGTGCTCCCGAAGGATGCACAAATCAGTCTAGTGCTCCCGAAGGATGCACATATCAGTCTAGTGCTCCCGAAGGATGCACATATCAGTCTAGTGCTCCAAAGGATGCACATAAAGGGGATGATCCCGAAGGACACCCGCAGGGTAACTATCCACTAGGAAACTAATAATTTATCCCCTCAGTCACTTCTAAACATCTTAACAGTCATGCTCAATACAGTCAAATTTCCTTATCACATAAGCTCCCCATTTAACCTCGAACGACCATATTATCCAAATTTCACCCAAGGACAGTCAAACATATCACTACATCAGTTATCAACATAAATAACCCAGCAGTCACAACATACGCTAGATAACACGTCCACGTCAATCCATACATACATATATAAGTTTCATTCAGTCAAGCACAATATACGTTAAACTTTCAGTCCACACCCAAATAAACATCATAAACGTCATCCCTACTCAGTCCATATATAACATTTCAGTCCATATAGTCAATACATCTTAATTCTTGTTATTGAGTCCAGTAGAAAGTCCCTTACCTTAAGGATTACTAAATTTTTCTTGATTGAATTTGTAAACCGCGAACAACCTAAACATTAAGATAAGTTCTCAACGTTTTCTCCAACCACATCATTCACTTAAAATCAATCAAAATGCGAAATTCACAACTTACCCAATTCGAATGAGGCAACACTTCCAATGAGGCTCGCTTCGAAACTTAATATCCAAACACCGCCTCTCAAAAATCACCTTAAGATCAAACAATACTCAATCAATTAGCCAACCTTGAAGCTTATGCTAACTAAGAGCAATACTATTAAATCCAAAATTTTTCTTACCAATGAACTTACAACATGGACGTCGACACGCGTGGCTCACAGACTGCTTGCACGGAGACCGAATGGCGCGGATCTGAGGGCGGCTCGGTTGAACGAAAACGGAACGAGAACCTTCAGTTGGAAGACTGATAGTCGCGGCGACGCGGGACAGTTGACGGACGTCACGGCGGCGCGGAACGTTTCGCAGACGAAACGTCACGGCGGCGTCGTGGACGTGAGACAGACGCGGTCGGAGTGTAGTTTAGGCGGTCGGCGTCCGCTAAGGGAGACGAACGCACCGGCGGTCGTGGAAGGGAGTTGGCGGCGGCGGCTAGGACAAGGAAGCAGCTCGGCCGGCAGCATCCCTCAACGCTTGAAGCAGAGACGCGACGGCTGGCGATTTGGGACGGACGACTGCGGCTGGGACGAACGGCGGTGAGGCTGCAGCTGGGACGGACGAAAAGAAGAAAAGAAGACAGATCTGAGAAAAGGGAGGGTTTCGCGAAGCGTCACGGCTGGAATTCGGCGCAGACGGACGGCGGCTTCGCGAACAGAGGTCGGCCGGCCTTCTTCTTCTGCAACTCCGAACGACGCGGCCAGGGGATGCGGTGGTTGGCGGCGGCGGCTAGGGCTGGGTGAAGGAGAAGAAAAAAAAATGGACGGGGGGGCTGTCGCGCGAAAGAGAGAGAGGGGTCTGTTTTTTTTTGTTTTTATTAATAATAATAATAATAAAAATAATAATATTTAATAATTAATAATATTATTTTTTTTTAAGGGCGTTACATTCTTCCCTCCTTAATAAACTTTCGTCCTCGAAAGTTCTAATCCCGGAATAACTCTGGGTAACAAGCCCTCATATCATCTTCTCGCTCCCAGGTTGCCTCTTCAACTCGGTGATTGCGCCACAACACCTTCACTAAAAAAATTCCTCTGTTACGAAGCATCTTCACATCACTAGCCAGAATCTCAACTGGTTGCTCGACATAGCTCAAATTCTCGTCAATCTCTAGTGGTTCATAGTCCACTACATGAGATGGATCTGCCACGTACTTCCTCAACATCGAAACATGGAAAACATTATGAACTGCAGAGAGAGATGGGGGTAATGCCAAACGATACGCCACAATACCAATTCTCTCTAAAATCTCAAACGGTCCCACAAAACGAGGACTTAACTTCCCCTTCTTTTCAAAACGCATAACACCCTTCATAGGTGCTACCTTCAAGAACACCTTATCTCCCACCTCAAACTCAAGATCTTTTCGTCTCACATCAGCATAGCTTTTCTATCTACTCTGCGCTGTTCGCATACGTGCTCTAATCTTCTGAATAGCCTCATTAGTAGACTGAACCAACTCAGGACCCATAAATCGCTGTTCACCAACCTCATTCCAACAAACAGGGGTTCTACAGCATTTACCATACAAAGCTTCAAACGGTGCCATGCCGATGGTAGCCTGAAAACTGTTATTATAAGCAAACTCCATCAAATGCAAGTGAGAGTCCCAACTACCTGGAAACTCTAGAACACAAGCTCGTAGCATATCCTCTAAAACTTGGTTCAAACGTTCAGTTTGACCATCAGTCTGTGGATGAAAAGCCGTACTAAAATCTAACCTCGTGCCCATGGCAGTCTGAAGTCCCTTTCAAAATTTGGAAGTAAATCGTGCATCTCTGTCAGAAACAATAGACACAAACACTCCATGCAGTCTTACAATCTCAGTTAAATATAACTGTGCCCACTTACTAGCAGTATAAGTGGATTTTCCTGGAACAAAATGTGCTGACTTCGTAAGTCTGTCTACAACAACCCAAATCACTATGTAACCCTTCAGGGTTCTAGGCAGTCCTGTAATAAAATCCATCGACACATTCTCCCACTTCCACTTCTGCACACTCAAAGGCTGCAACAAACCTGCTGGTTTCTGTCTAGGTGCCTTAACCTGTTGGCACACTAAACACTTACTAACAAACTCGACCACTTCCCTCTTCATATTACGCCACCAATACACTCGTTTCAAATCCTGATACATTTTTACTACCAGGATGCATGGAAAATGGAGAACTATGGGCCTCTTCCAGTAAATCGGTCTTGACTGCAGTGTCTTCTGGCACACACAGACGTCTCTCAAACAACAGTCCCCCATCAGAGGATATGGAGAACTCATCAGTCTGTCTTGTTCCTACGAGGCGACGTCTCTCCTCCAAATAGGGATCACTATTCTGAGCATGAATAATCTTTTGCCTCAGAGTTGGTTGCACTGTTAACTGAGCTAACTGTGAGGCAATTGCCCCTACAGATACTGCAATCTCAACTCTCTCAAGGTCTCGATGTATCGGTACCTGACTAGTAATAAGCGCTGCTGAATGTGATACTTTCCTACTAAGAGCATCAGCTACCACATTCGCTTTACCTGGATGATATAATATCTCACAGTCGTAATCTTTTACTAACTCGAGCCACCTTCGTTGTCTCATATTTAACTCCTTCTGGGTGAAGAAGTATTTCAGGCTTTTATGGTCAGTAAAGATTTGTATCTTTTCACCGTACAAATAATGTCTCCAGATTTTCAGTGCAAACACTACTGCTGCAAACTCTAAATCATGTGTAGGGTAGTTCTGCTCATGGCTTTTCAACTGACGAGAGGCATATGCAACCAGCTTACCTTGCTGCATCAAAACACATCCCAACCCTTTCTTAGAAGCATCACTGTAAATCACAAAATTCCCAGATCCATCCGGTACTGTGAGGACCGGTGCAGTAACTAACCTCTGCTTAAGGTTCTGAAAACTATCCTCACAAGCTGGGCTCCAAACAAAAGGAGTCCTCTTCCTGGTCAACTGGGTCAAGGGAGTAGCTATACGAGAAAAATCTGCAACGAACCTCCGGTAATAACCTGCTAAGCCCAGAAAACTATGAATCTCCCTGACAGTAGAGGATCGAAACCAACTGGTAACAGCCTCAATCTTTGCAGGATCCACAGAAACTCCCTCACTAGAAACCACATGACCAAGGAAAGCCACCTGTTTCAACCAGAATTCAAACTTTGAGAACTTAGCATAAAGAACTTAGCAAATGTTCCTCATGTTCAGCCTCGGTCTTGGAATAAACTAAAATGTCATCAATGAAGACTATTACAAAAGTGTCTAAGAAGTCCTTAAACACCCTATTCATCAGATCCATAAATACAGCAGGTGCATTTGTCAATCCAAAAGACATTACAATGAATTCATAATGTCCATACCTCGAACGAAAAGCAGTCTTAGAAATATCACCGTCTTTAATCCTCAACTGATGGTAACCCGAGCGTAAATCAATCTTAGAGAATACAGTAGCTCCTTGCAACTGATCAAACAAATCATCAATTCTGGGCAGTGGATACCTATTCTTGACTATCACCTTATTAAGTTCTCTGTAATCTATACAGAGACGCATCGATCCATCCTTCTTCTTCACAAACAGTACAGGTGCACCTCAAGGCGATACGCTAGGTCGAATAAAACCGTTGTCAAGCAATTCTTGTAACTGTACCTTCAATTCTTTCAATTCAGCAGGAGCCATCCTGTAAGGGGCTCTAGAGATGGGAGTGGTACCCGGCTCCAACTCAATAGCAAAATCAATCTCCCTGTGAGGCGGAAGTCCTGGAAGCTCTTCTGGAAATACATCAGGATATTCTCTTACTACCGGTTCTGAGGTCAAAGAAATCTCAACTTCCCTAGTATCCACCACACTGGCCAAGATACTCCTGGTACCCTGGTTGAGTAACTTACTGGCCTTCATAGCCGAAATTACTTTAGGTATGATTACGGTCCCTACCCCTTTAAACTTAAAAATAGGCTCGGTAGGAGGTCTAAACACTACCTCCTTACGAGAACAATCAATACTGGCATGATTGGCAGCCAACCAATCCATGCCTAAAATTACATCGAAATCATGCATATCCAATACTAACAAGGTTACATCCAACACATGACCAGCTAACTCAATTTGGCATGCTTTAATCTTTTCCTTCGACAACATAATTTCCCCAGATGGTGTAGACACTGATAAAACATAATCTAGGGGCTCCACTTCTAAACATGCATGAGTTACAAATATCGACGATATAAAAGAGTGAGAGGAACCAGAGTCGAACAAAGTTAAGGCAAAGTGCCCCAACACTGGTAGCGTACCTGTAACAACTGTGCCAGCCCTTTCAGCCTCAGATCTGTTAGTAGCAAAAACTCTGCCCTGCTGTGGCGCTCTCGCTCCCTGCCTGCTCTGCCCAAACTCAGTAGGCTTCAAAGGACAACGATCAGCCGTATGCCCCTCTTGCCTACACTTGAAGCAAATCCTAGTCCCAAATAAACAGCGACCCAGGTGGTGCTTCCCACAAGTGTTGCACCACGGTTTCTCTCTGGCAGTTTCACCTGCCCCAAAGGGACTCTGCTGGAAACAGCGGAAATTACCACCTGACCTCATGTTCCTCTGAGGAACTTCGATGAACTTCTGCTCCACCTTTCTCTTCTGACTAAATGAGGTTCCCTTGTCAACACTCTTTGGCTGAACCTCGTCCTTTCCAATACTCACATCCACTGCCAGACGCAGTGCTTCAGCCTGAGTGGAGGGCTTTAGTGCTCGCACAAAGCCTCTGATCTCATCTCTCAATCCTCTAACAAACCTCCAAGCTCTGGTCTGCTCATTACCAACAAGCTCAGGGGCGAAGCGTGACAGCATGTCGAACTCCTCAACTGTCATGTGTCCTTGCTTCAATTCCAAGAATTCCTGGCTTTTAGCATCTCTAAGGTTAGCCGAGAAAAACTTGGTATAGAAACAATTTCTAAACTGGTCCCACGTGATCTGGTCTAACTTTCCACCCAACATACGCAGTGTAGACCTCCACCAGATAATACCCCTGTCTCTGAGAAGAAAGATAGCACACTGAACCTTGTGCTCTTCTGGACATCTCATATAACTAAAAATGGTCTCCACAGAAGACAACCACAACTCCGCCTTGGTAGGATCTTCCAGTGATCCATCAAAAGTCTGAGGGTTGTATTTCCTAAAGTCCCTCAAGTGTTTCGCCTCTGCAGACAGCTGATTTGGTAACATCTATGGCGGTTGTACGATCGATCCCTGCACAGGGGGGTCTACAGACGCAGGTGGAGCTGCTGGTACTGGGGAACTCACTGGCGCAGACTGGTTCTGAGCCATAGCAGTAGTAATAAGCTCTGTGATTCTCTGCTCCAGGTGAGCAGACAAGGCTGCCAAATCCGTTTGAGTAACAGGTGCAGCAGGGATACGCGGGTCAGTTTGGCCCACAGCAGGCTGACTACGCCCTGCTCCTCTACCTCGGCCTCTAAAACCACCCCTACGTGCACCTCTCCTTGGCGGCATGGTTTCCTAACATCCACCAAAAATTTTCCTTTNAAAGGGTGAGTATTAATATACTCAGTAAGGGACCCACTACTGGTCCCTTTCGGGGAAAAATAAATTACTAGCATCCTATGGTGTACCCTGCACAGTCACAATCTTGTGATCCCGTAGGATGCACATATCAGTCTAGTGCTCCCGAAGGATGCACATATCAGTCTAGTGCTCCCAAAGGATGCACATATCAGTCTAGTGCTCCCGAAGGATGCACATAAAGGGGATGATCCCGAAGGACACCCGCAGGGTAACTATCCACTAGGAAACTAATAATTTATCCCCTCAGTCCCTTCTAAACATCTTAACAGTCATGCTCAATACTGTAACGCCCTTGAAAAAGAAAAAAGAAAAAGAAAAAGAAAAGAAAAAAAAGAAAGGAAAATAATAATTATTTAATAATAATTATTCAAGGGCGTTACATTCTCCCCTCCTTAATAGACTTTCGTCCTCGAAAGTTCTAATCCTGGAATAACTCTGGGTAACGAGCCTTCATATCATCTTCTCGCTCCCAGGTTGCCTCTTCAACTCGGTGATTGCGCCACAACACTTTCACTAATGAAATTCCTCTATTACGAAGCATCTTCACCTCTCTAGCCAGAATCTCGACTGGTTGCTCCACATAGCTCAAGTTCTCGTCAATCTCTAGTGGTTCATAGTCCACCACATGAGATGAATCTGCCACGTACTTCCTCAACATCGAAACATGGAAAACATTATGAACTGCTGAGAGAGATGGTGGTAATGCCAAACGATACGCTACAACACCAATTCTCTCTAAAATCTCAAACGGTCCCACAAAACGAGGACTCAACTTCCCTTTCCTTTCAAAACGCATAACACCCTTCATAGGTGCTACCTTCAAGAACACCTTATCTCCCACATCAAACTCAAGGTCTTTCCGTCTCACATCAGCATAGCTTTTCTGTCTACTCTGGGCTGTTCGCATACGTGCTATAATCTTCTGGATAGCCTCATTCGTAGACTGAACCAACTCAGGACCCATCAATCGCTGTTCACCAACCTCATCCCAACAAACAGGGGTCCTACAACATTTACCATACAAAGCTTCAAACGGTGCCATGCCGATGGTAGCCTGAAAACTGTTATTATAAGCAAACTCCATCAAATGCAAGTGAGAGTCCCAACTACCTGGAAACTCTAGAACACAAGCTCGTAGCATATCCTCTAAAATCTGGTTCAAACGTTCAGTTTGACCATCAGTCTGTGGATGAAAAGCCGTACTGAAATCTAACCTCGTGCCCATGGCAGTCTGAAGTCCCTTCCAAAACTTGGAAGTAAAACGTGCATCTCTGTCAGAAACAATAGACACAGGCACTCCATGCAGTCTTACAATCTCCGTTAAATATAACTGTGCCCACTTACCAGCAGTATAAGTAGACTTTCCTGGAACAAAATGTGCCGACTTCGTAAGTCTGTCTACAACAACCCAAATCACCGTGTAACCCTTCAGGGTTTTAGGCAGTCCTGTAATAAAATCCATCGACACATTCTCCCACTTCCACTCTGGCACACTCAAAGGCTGCAACAAACCTGCTGGTTTATGTCTAGGTGCCTTAACCTGTTGGCACACTAAACACTTACTAACAAACTCGGCCACTTCCCTCTTCATATTACGCCACCAATACACTCGCTTCAAATCCTGATACATTTTCGTACTACCAGGATGCATGGAAAATGGAGAACTATGGGCCTCATTCAGTAAATCGGTCTTGACTGCAGTGTCTGCTGGCACACACAGACGTCTCTCAAACAACAGTCCACCATCAGAGGATATGGAGAACTCATCAATCTGTCCTGTCCCTACGAGGCGACGTCTCTCCTCTAAATAAGGGTCACTACTCTGAGCATCAATAATCTTCTGCCTCAGAGTTGGTTGCACTGTTAACTGAGCTAACTGTGAGGCAACTGCACCCACAGATACTGCAATCTCAGCTCTCTCAAGGTCTCGATGTATCGGTACCTGACTGGTAATAAGCGCTGCTGAATGTGATACTTTCCTACTAAGAGCATCAGCTACCACATTCGCTTTACCTGGATGATATAATATCTCACAGTCGTAATCTTTTACTAACTCGAGCCACCTTCGCTGTCTCATATTTAACTCCTTCTGGGTGAAGAAGTATTTCAGGCTCTTATGATCAGTAAAGATTTGTATCTTTTCACCGTACAAATAATGTCTCCAGATTTTCAGTGCAAACACTACTGCTGCCAACTCTAAATCATGTGTAGGGTAGTTTTGCTCATGACTCTTCAACTGACGAGAGGCATATGCAACCACCTTACCTTGCTGCATTAAAACACATCCCAATCCTTTCTTAGAAGCATCACTGTAAATTACAAAGTTCCCAGATCCATATGGTACTGTGAGGACCGGTGCAGTAACTAACCTCTGCTTAAGGTTCTGAAAACTATCCTCACAAGCTGGGCTCCAAACAAAAGGAGTCCCCTTCCTGGTCAACTGGGTCAAGGGAGTAGCTATACGAGAAAAATCTGCTACGAACCTCCGGTAATAACCTGCTAAGCCCAGAAAACTACGAATCTCCCTGACAGTAGAGGGTCGAGACCAACTGGTAACAGCCTCAATCTTGGCAGGATCCACACAAACTCCCTCACTAGAAACCACATGACCAAGGAAAGCCACCTGCTTCAACCAGAATTCACACTTTGAAAACTTAGCATAAAGTTTATTCGCTCGAAGAGTCTCTAAGACTTTATGCAAATGTTCCTCATGTTCAGCCTCAGTCTTGGAATAAACCAAAATGTCATCAATGAAGACTATTACAAAAGTGTCTAAGAAATCCTTAAACACTCTGTTCATCAGATCCATAAATACAGCAGGTGCATTGGTCAATCCAAAAGACATTACAATGAATTCATAATGTCCATACCTCGAACGAAAAGCAGTCTTAGGAATATCACCATCTTTAATCCTCAACTGATGGTAACCCGAGCGTAAATCAATCTTAGAGAATACAATAGCTCCTTGCAACTGATCAAACAAATCATCGATTCTGGGCAGTGGATACCTATTCTTGACTGTCACCTTATTAAGTTCTCTGTAATCTATACAAAGACGCATCGACCCATCCTTCTTCTTCGCAAACAGTACTGGTGCACCCCAAGGCGATACGCTAGGTCGAATAAAACCATTGTCAAGCAATTCCTGTAACTGTACCTTCAATTCTTTCAACTCAGCAGGAGCCATCCTGTAAGGGGCTCTAGAGATAGGAGCGGTACCCGGCTCCAATTCAATAGCAAAGTCAATCTCTCTGTGAGGCGGAAGTCCTGGAAGCTCTTCTGGAAATACATCAGGATATTCTCTTACTACCGGTTCTGAGGTCAAAGAAATCTCAACTTCTCTAGTATCCACCACACTGGCCAAGATACTCCAGGTACCCTGGTTGAGTAACTTACTGGCCTTCATAGCCGAAATTACCTTAGGTAGGACCACGGTCCCTACCCCTTTAAACTTAAAAATAGGCTCGGTAGGAGGACTAAACACTACCTCCTTACGAGAACAATCAATACTGGCATGATTGGCAGCCAACCAATCCATGCCTAAAATTACGTCGAAATCATGCATATTCAATACTAACAAGGTTACATCCAACACACGACCAGCTAACTCAATTTGGCATGCTTTAATCCTTTCCTTCGACAACATAATTTCCCCAGATGGTGTAGACACCGATAAAACATAATCTAGGGGCTCCACTTCTAAGCATGCATGAGTTACAAATATCGACGATATAAAAGAGTGAGAGGAACCAGAGTCGAACAAAGTTAAGGCAAAATGCCCCAACACTGGTAGCGTACCTGTAACAACTGTGCCAGCCCTTTCAGCCTCAGATCTGTTAGTAGCAAAAACTCTGCCCTGCTGTGGCGCTCTCGCTCCCTGACTGCTCTGCCCAAACTCAGTAGACTTCAAAGGACAACGATCAGCCGTATGCCCCTCTTGCCTACACTTGAAGCAAATCCTTGTCCCAAATAAACAGCGACCCAGGTGGCGCTTCCCACAAGTATTGCACGACGGTTTCTCTCTGGCAGTTTCACCTGCCACAAAGGGACTCTGCTGGAAACGGCGAAAATTTCCACCTGACCTCATGTTCCTCTGAGGAGCTTCAACGAACTTCTGCTCTGCCTTTCTCTTTTGACTATATGAGGTTCCCTTGTCAACACTCCTTGGCTGAACCTCGTCCTTCCC
>JACWES010000227.1:0-15442 GCA_025688845.1 Cucumis hystrix
AACAAACAAATTGTTGTTATTGTTGCACTGAGTGGGGGATTGGCATGGAAATTGAGAACAATGTGAAAAGAAATGAAGTGGAGGAGTTAGTAAGAGAGCTGATGGATGGAGAAAAGGGTAAGAAAATGAAGGAAAATGTAATGAATTTGAAGAGTAAAGCTGAAGAAGCATATAAACTCGGTGGTTGTGCTTGGAAACAACTTGATAAATTGATTAAAGAAGTTCTTCTGTCAAAAGCTAAGTGAAGTGATTTTATTGTACCGTTCTAAATAAAGTGTTTTGTTGTTGACCACACATACTATTTCCAGACAATTCCATGATGTATTAATTAATATTTTTGTCGCACTCTACACCAAATTACCACACCAAATTGTGGACAGAGACGTGACAATGATAGACGAGTCAATTCTTTTAAATAATGAGTATTTTTAGGGTGCGTGAGGAATACATTAGAGCGTGTTTGATTTAAAATTTTGAGCTATTAAAAAAAAAAAAGTTACAGTGTTACAAACAACTTTTGAAGGGTATTTTAAACCGTTCTTATAGTTTTTTTTATATATAAATACTGTTGTAGTTAGAGAGTTGACTATTTTATCTGATACACGTTTAATTACAAGACGATTTATCATACTTGATGAGAGCTTATTATTATTGCATGGTAAATTTTTTTTAATATAATTTGTTTTATAATTTTTTAACATGCATATTATTTAATTATATTATTTGTAATCGTTCAAAATAATTTTGTTCAAGATATATATGCTTCCTCAATATAACACAATTTACAAGATTTGAACTCAATGTATGATCAAACCTTTGAAAATATATAACATATTATTTAGCATACCAGACATCTCAATGTTGTTGTTGACATGGATAGAAGACACATTCGATGTAGACGAAGCGAACAGAACGATGATGTCACAAAAGGAGATCAAGATAATGCTTAATTTATAAATCAAAATTTTAATTCATATTAATTTCAATTTTAAATATAAAATTATATGAAAATGCATTTTTATTTGCACCAAATCCATGATCATATTACAAACTTAAGGTAAAATATAATTATTGAAATCTTACATAAAAAAGTTACCTAAAAGTATACAACTTTTTTAAACTTAATTTTATAGCAAATCTCATAGCACTTTTCTAATTCACTACTCCCAAGTTTCAAGACACATCCTTTTAACTATGCATTAAGTCGTCAGTATGGTTTCAAAATTTAGACCATAAGAATCCTTCTAATTAATTACTTGAAAGTATCATTATGGTTTCAAAAGTAAGTAATACAAGTATATTAGGTGGATAATGAATTTTAAATGTTTGTGTTAAAAAGAAAAATGTGTGGAGGAATTTTTTAGTGGCAAGGGGAACATAGAAACTGAAGTTCGAAAAATAAGAGCATGATTAATTAAGTTTTTTAGAAATTAAACCACACTTTTTGCCAACATTTTAAGGAAGTCGTACACAACTTCCATTAATCCAATCGGGTCATTTTTTTTTTGAAAATATTCCTTAAGGTTTATTATAATTATAAAAACTGAACCATACAAAAAGTTGGGTAATTATAATTTGTAGCAAGTTTATAAATAATAATTAAGTATATAGCAATATTTTTAAAAAAATGTAAATAATATAGCAAAATCTATTGGTAATAGACTTCTATGGTCGATTGCCTCCTATGGTTTATTAGTGATAAATCAATATTTGCAACATGATCTATCAGTGATAAACTTTTATTATCGATAGATTTTGACAGTTTTTGCTATATTTGTAAATTTTTTAAAATATTGTTATATACTTAATTATTTTAAATCTAATTGCTATATTTGCAACTTTTATAGTTCAATCAAACTCCTTAAAGTAAATGTTATTACAAGAAGTTAAAAAAAGTTTCAATTTTGATGCTCTTTTTTATTATTATTAGTTTTAGTATAATTATATATATATATATAAAAAGATAAAGAAGGTAATAGATTTCCTTTCTTAAATTTAAGTATAAAGATATTAATTAGAACAAATGAAAAAAGGTTTAAACTTTGGCTTTTTTTTTTCCCTTTTAGCTTTAGTGTAATCATTTTAACACCTTTTTTCTTTTAGCTTTAGCCTAGTTATAAAAAATTATGATAATAGAATTCATATTACTACCTTTTGTAAATTACAAATGTGGATAATTTAAGAGTGGATAGCCCTTTATAGCTGTATGATATATCTAATTACTTATCATATTTGTCATATTTGTAATATGCAAAAAAGAGGTGCTATGAACTGTTTTTTCTTTTTAAATTTTTTAGTTATTTGATATAATTTTCCTTATAAAAGAATGAAGTATATAAGAAAATTTTGATAAATGTTTCTAACTTTTGACTTTTACAATAGTATGCCCCTAAATCCAAACTATTAAGGAATGCTTGATGAGCTAAACGATAAATCAAGATTAATTACAATGCAAAGATGGATTTCTTGGTTTTTCTTTTTATTATTGTGTTTGGGTGTTGAATTGGGTTTGGCTTCTATTTATTTATTTATTGTTATTTTGATATTTTTACTCCTTATTTAGTTCTAGAGCCTATCTTTTTAATCCTTTAAACGCACAAACAAAACCAATTTACAATTTGAACATACACATTTTAAATCAAAGAATAACCAAGATTTTCTTAATGAAAAATAAATGAAATTAATTGTTCTATATATATTTTGAGGAGGTAATTCTCTCATTAGCATTCCTTAAATCAATGAATTTATTCATTCTTCCATTAGTTAGGTATTTTTTAAAAATAAAATAACAATAATTAGAATAGTAATTAAAGAAGAAGAAAAAACGTTTTTATCTCACCTCTCCCATACCCCATCTGTATCAGCTTCATCATCCTTTTCATCCTATTTTCTTCTCTATTAGCCATTAGCAGTTAGCACCATATACAAACACATAGTTTTTCTTTCAATAGCTCATGACTAACCTAGCTAGAGCTTCTTTTTTTTCCCCTTAAAGACAGAAAATCGGTCGCGTACAGGGGGCAATGGCTCGATTTTGACTGATAACTCTGATGTAGAGGATGAGGTTTAGGACAATTTTATTTGAGAATGTTTGTGAGGAACACCTGACGATTTTGTTAGTATAGGCTCTAAAAGCTCGAGCCCCCTCAACTCTATGTTTGATCTCTATGTAGTATATATAAAAGCACTGAAATAATACTTATACCCAATTATTAGTCCAGTGGTAAAACTAACACCTTATGTTGTGGGTTTAAATTCACATCTTACAAAAATTCTCTCAAAAATTTCTCCTTTTAGTTTTTGAGCAAACAATCATTTCAGAGTATTGGTTTTTGATGCAGTTCTGATCGAGTTTTTTTTTTTTATTGTTTTATCTTGGAAACAACGCTACAATATCGAATTGTTTGCATTCCATCTAACAAATTTGAATGCCTAGGCGTTCTGTCCTAAGCGTCTACCATTCAGGCGACCAAGTTCCAGACATCCAAACATTTAGACGCTTTGTTGCTCCCAGTACTTGCTTCACCACATCTTTCAATATTTACATCAATGGTAAATCTTTTCAATAATTTTGTCATTTTAACATAATTTCCTATAATTATTACCAGGTAGTAGATCCAAATATCTCACATTTAGTTTTAGTTTTGGTTGAAAGTGGCCTACTATGGGATCCACCATATACATAAAGATTTGTGTGTTAAAATTTCTTTTTTTTTTTTTAACACATTATCAACTTTGATTTATTTTAAATCCAATTTTTGTTTGTTTTTGAAATCCATTTAATTATGTGAAAAGAAGATAGAGAAGAAACAAAATCAACCCCATATTTTCTCTCTCTTGTAATTTTCATTATTTGGTGATTAATTTGTGGTGTATTGGAGTACAATTGTGTTGGTTGATTATCTTCAAAGACATGTAGATTCTTTAATAGACATCCTAAGTTATAAATGAAGCCACCACAATCAAATTAAATTTTTCACCAAGAAAATATATTATAAACCATGATCGTACAATATTTGGTTGTCAAGGAAATTGCTAACTCATGACATCTGAGTTAGTTATTAAGATCATGTTTTCTTATTGCTTGGACAACCCATAATGGTTGGTTGAACAATTACTTAACACTCTCCAATATCATATAGTTTTTTCAATATAATTGAAGGTTGAAGATCTGAAAAAGACCTTTTAGTTACTAAGATACTTGAATGCTAATTAGGCTACGGTCGTCAGTCGGGTAAGAACTTGGTATATTGTGGCTACAAATGTGCATTAATTTTGGTACACTCGTGAAGGATAATTATCACATGTCATGGGGTCAGATTTTTGTACACTTATTTGCTTTGCAGCCTATGATAAATAGTTTCGCAATTCCAATATGAGTACAGATCATTAATTGAAGAAGGAAATTCAAAAATGGGTTATGGTATCTCACAAAATGAAAAACCCCATGCTATTTGTTTTCCATTTCCATCTCAAGGCCATATCATTCCCATGATAAATTTGGCAAAGCTTCTACACCATAGAGGCCTCCACATAACATTTGTCAACACCGAGTACAATCACCGACGTTTTCTCCAGTCGAGAGGCCCCAACTCTCTCGATGGCTTGCCAGATTTTCAGTTCAAAACTATTCCAGACGGCCTTCCGTACTCGGAGGCCAACTCCACCCAGGATATCCCTGCACTCTGTGAATCCGTTAACAAAAATTGCTTAGCCCCATTTTGTGATCTTATTTCTCAAATAAACTTGAATGCTTCTACTTCGTCTAATGCCATTCCACAAGTTAGTTGTGTTGTTAGCGATTCTGCTGCGTTCTTCTCTTTTTCAGCTGCCAAACAGTTTAAGATTCCTTTGGCGTTGTTCTTTACAGCCAGTCCTTGTGCCTACTTTGGTTACTTACAATATCCTAAGCTCATGAAGCAAGGATTGGTTCCACTCAAAGGTATGGTTTTCTTGTTTGATAACAATTTAGTTCTTCTACTTTCAAATGAGTAACCATTAATTAGTCCTTTTTATAAAACTTTAATATATAAAAATTAATTTAGTTTATGGCACTTTCGGACTCAACTTAGGATATGAGATCAGATGCCGCTTTGAATAAATCTACAATGATATGACAAACAAAACATGTTGAACACAAAGTCAGAAAGGAATATACATATATTTTGACACTTGTACAAATTGTTTCCCTTAGTAAATATTCTTTCAGCTTAGTTAAGGAGTTGTAATGACTTAATCCTTTATGAGGGAAAATAGTATGAAAATCTAATGAAATTTATAACCCACAAAATGTTCTAATAATTTTGTTACCTTTTTTTTTTTTTTTAATTTTATTGTTTTTTAACAGATGCAAGCTATTTAACAAATGGATATCTAGAAAAAACAATAGAATGGACTAAAGAAAAGCAGAATATACGATTGAAGGATCTTCCTACCTTGCTTAGAACAACAGATCCAAATGATGGCATGCTAAATTTTGTTATTCAATTCATAAACATACGTAATCAAGCAACTGCAATGATATTAAACACATATGATGAACTTGATAAGGATGTATTAGTGGCTAGCGCTCTCCCAGCTTCCTCCAATCCTCATCATTATGCAATCGGTCCACTTCACATGATGGTCAAACAATTTGAGGGTGAAAAAACAAGAGAAATAGGTTCAAATCTTTGGGTGGAGGAATTCGAATGCATTGAATGGTTGAATTTAAAGGAACCCAATTCTGTGGTTTATGTCAACTTTGGTAGCATCACAGTGATGACAAAAGAGCAACTGATTGAGTTTGCTTGGGGATTAGCAAATAGCAAGAAGCCATTTCTATGGATTACAAGGCCTGATTTAATTGTGGGAGATTCAGCCATTTTGCCTCATGAATTTGTAACACAAACCAAAGATAGAGGCTTGATAGCAAGTTGGTGTTGTCAAGAACAAGTGTTGAAACATCCTTCAATAGGAGGGTTTCTAACACATAGTGGATGGAATTCAACTATTGAGAGTATATGTGCTGGTGTTCCAATGATATGTTGGCCTTTCTTTGCTGATCAACAAACAAATTGTTGTTATTGTTGCACTGAGTGGGGGATTGGCATGGAAATCGATAACGATGTGAAAAGAAATGAAGTGGAGGAGTTAGTAAGAGAGTTGATGGATGGAGAAAAGGGTAAGAAAATGAAGGAAAACGTTATGAATTGGAAGAATAAAGCTGAAGAAGCATATAAACTTGGTGGTTGTGCTTGGAAACAACTGGATAAATTGATTAGAGAAGTTCTTCTGTCAAAAGCTACGTGAAGTGATTTTATCGTACCGTGTTCTATATAAAAGTGTTTTGTTGTTTACCATACATATTATTTCCAGAGAATTTCATGATAACGTGACAATGGTCCTTTTAAATAATGAGTATCTAGAGTGTATTTGGAATACATTTTCTCAATTTTAAATAAAAAGTAGTTAGAGTGTTGACAACCACTAAAACAATTTTCTCGAAGAATATTTTAAACAGTTTTTATAGTTTTTTTTAAAAAATAAATACTCTTGTAGTTAGAGTGTTGAATATTTTTTTCCTCGTACACATCAATTACACAAGACGATTTATCAGACTGGCATGACGTACAACTTACTATTATTGAGATTTTTAATATGATTTGTTTTATAATTTTATAACATGCATATATGATTTAATTATATTATTTGTAATCGTTTAGAATTATTTTGTTTAAGACGTACATATTTACTCTATAGAACACAACTTGCAAGATTTAAACTCAATGTGGATCAAACCTTGAAACATATAGAACATATTATTCAACAGACTAGACAACTCAATAATGTCATTGCTGACACGGATCGAAGACACATTCGATGTAGACGACGACGGGGCGATGATATTGTCGCAGAAAGAGATCAAGATAATGTTTAGTTTATCAATCAAATTTTTAATTCATATAAATTTCAATTTTAAATGTAGAATTATAAAAAAAAATGCATTTTTATTTGCACCCAAATCCATGATCATATTTACAAACTCAAGGTAAACAATAATCTTTGAAAGCTTACTGGAAAGAGTTACCTAAAAATATACATAACTTTGTTTAACGTAATTTTATAGCAAATCCACTCTTCAAATTTACTTTCCCAAGTTACAAGACATTCTTATACTATGCATTAAGTTGTCAGGATTCTTCCAAAATTTAGACCATAAGAATCCGTCTAATTAAATTACTTTAAAGTGTCAGTATGGTTTTAAAAGTAAGTAATGCAAGTGAATTAGGTGATAAATCAATATTTACAACGTGATCTATCAGTGATAAATTTTTATTATCATCGATAAACTTTGACAGATTTTTGCTATATTTGCAAATTTTTTAAAATGTTGCTATATACTTAATTATTTTTAATCTAATTGATATATTTACAACTATCTCTAAAATGTTCCATCAAATTTTTTTGTCGAATTAAAGTAAATGTAATTACAAGAAGTTTTAAAAAAATGTTTCAATTTTGATGCTTTTTTTTTAAAAAAAAAATTAGTATAATAAGATTTTGTTTAAAGGAAAAAAAAATCTCCTTTTGGTTTCTCTTTGTCGCCAATAGCTCATGACCAACGTAGCTAAAGCTTCTTTTTTTCTTTCTTAAAGACAGAATCGGTCAAACAGGGGTAAGGGCTCGATTTTGACTGATAACTCCGATTAGAGGATGAGATTTAGGACGATTTTCCATTTGGAGAATGTTTGTGAGAACACCGACGATTTTATTAGTATAGGCTCAAGAAGCTCGAGCCTCCTATACTCTATGTTGGTCTCTACAAAATATATATCAAAGCATTGAAATTATACTTATACCAATGATTAGACCGGTTGGTAAAACTATTCACCTTATGTTGTGGGTTTGGCGGGCGAGGCGACGTGTGTGTTTTGTGGGTGAGGAATAAAGTAACAATATTTTGTGTCATTTTTTTTATTATTAACATGACCGTTAAAGCGTATTGACTTGATCGTTGAGGCGTTATAGATTTCATGCATGCGTTAATGCTCATATGACTACTGTAATTATGAAACTCAGCCTGCATATACTCCTCCTCCCCTCCTTTGGATCATCCGAAAAACTCATATCTTACAAAAAAAAAATCTGTCAAAAACTTCTCCTTTTAGTTTCCAAGCAAAAAGTCATTCCAAAGTGTTGGTTTGTCAATTGGTTTCGATGCAGCTTTGATTGAGTTTTTTCTTACTGTTTTTATCTTGGAAACGATGTGAATCGAATTGTGTGCACTCCTAGCAGAGCTGCAAAATGTCTTAAAGAGAGCATGAGACTCAGACACTACATCTAACAAATTTTTGTTTTGCAGTTAGGCATTTAGTCCAAGGGTTCAGTCCTAAGTGTCCACCATTTAGGCGACCAAATTTTAGGCATCCAAACATTTAGATGCCTTGTTGCTTCTGGTACTTGTTTCCTCGTATCTTTCAGTATTTGCATCAACAATAAATATTTTAAGCAACTTTATCATGTTAACACAATTTCCTATATATTATTATTACTAGGCGTTGTACATCCAAATATCTTAGGTTTTTGTAACGCCCCAACTTTCCTATAAGTTGAGGTCATTAATATTTAAATAAGTATAGTTTTTTTTCTTTTCAAGAAATTAATTTATAAGTTGAGGAAAAACTTTAAATAATAATAATAAATAAGTAATTAAAGTGATAAATCAAAATACTAGTTCAGGCCCATAAAATAAGAGAAATACATAAAATAATTGAACCGAAGTTCTGAAATAAACCAAAAACATAATTACTGAACTATTCCCTATGGCGATCCACGGTCACTTCTTATCATTCGCCAGCTTGCCCTTGCCTCTCCCCTTACCTGAAAGTTTAACCTTAAAAAGAGTGAGTATAAATTTATACTCAGTAAGAGACCCATATTTAGTCTCACTATGTCGAGATCACGTCTCAATAGCTACACAGACATATATAGGGGATGACCTTGATGGACCCCTCGTGGTACGACTCTAACCGGCAGACCAACAGAACACTATAGGCTATACATGCTCAACATAACTCCAACATCTTAGTTCAGACATAACTCAAAAATAACATATAATCATATCATACACCAATGGTGCTGCATCTCAATCAAAAGGGTTACCGAAGTAACCAAATGGTCATATTACATCTCTCTTAGTTACACTGAACAGGACAGGATATACAAGATATACATGCAGCATTCAGCTTTAAAGGGATATAGGAAAAATCTCTTACTTGGATATTTGCTACAATAAGATAATTCACTGGTTGACAATCAGGTTCTCCCAATACTCAATCCTAACCACCAGTAAAATTTAAAATCAATAATTTTGTTAACTATCACCGATTGAATCCAACACAACCTTAATTGGGAACAATTCACAGTCTCAATTCCTCAAGTTATGCTTGAACCAAAGTACTCCAAAACAAGGAACGACTCGACAGGGCAGTCGGCTCGGGCGCGCGGCTTGTAAAGGGGAAGAATGCATTCGGCTCGGATCAATGAAGACGGCTCACGCGACTCGGTGAAGGGACGCAGCTTGGACGTGTGGCTCGTGAAAAGGTCTCGGCTTGTGTCCTTGACCGTCAAGCGCAATGATGGCTGGAGGAGTGGGGTGCGGCTACTCTAGGGTTGAATGGGGAAGGAGAAGACGAACAGTAGGGCACGCATCACAAGTGGTATTAAATATATATACAACACCAATAATAATATAATAATACTATTATTATTATTATTATTATTAAATTCCCCAAATAACTTATCTTTTCCTCCTTCTCTCCCTATTCCAATTAACTTTCCCTCTCTCTTCATTAATAACCCATTCCATCACCTCTTTTACATTTTTCTTAATAATTATATTATTCCATAGTATAATTATTCTTACTCTTCCATAACTTTCTACATACACATAACAATAATTATTCATAATACTTCCAACTTTACAAATTAAATTCACCAACCAATAAATCCAAAACCAAATTTTAACAATAGAACTCCAATTTCCAAAAATTAACCACCCATCCTTCCAAAACACTTAATCTCCACAATTTAAACAATTTCACAAATAACACTCAAAATTAAACAAAATAAAATGATAATAAAAATAAAAATAACCTAATAATTTTAGGGTGTTACAGTTTTAGTTTTAGTTGAAAGTGGCCAATGATTGGATCCACCATATACATTATACATAATGTGTGGATGCTAAAACTCCATTTTTTTTATACTCTTTGAAATCCGTTTACTTATGATGTGATCAAAAGAAAGATAGAAGAAGAAACCAAATCAACCACATATTTTCTCTCTCTATTGTAATTTTCATTATCCTTTTCCGCCTCTCTTTAAGAAGTCTTCCTCTCCTTTCATTTTATCCTCCATTCATTGGAAAACATCAGACCTCTTTTACGTTAATTGTGGTTTATCTTAAATACTAAAAGAGTATTTGTAACTTCATATCTATCGTTAACTAATTTAATACATCTATCGTTGTTTATATATATATATATACACACACTACAAGGTGAACTCCTCATAAGTCTCGTCGATTTTACTCTTCACATTGAGAAAGTTTTCAATGTATAATTCGTGTGCTCTTTACTTTTAGTCTTCCTAAATTTTATGGTTTATTGATGTCCATTATTGATTGATTGCAAGGTAATTATTATTTGGTGATTAATTTGTGGTGCATTCGAGTACAATTGTGTTGGAAGACATGTAGATTAAACCCTCATACACATCCGACGGTTAATTCTAATGATGCCCACCAAGAAAATATATTACAATGTGGTTGAACCACTATTACTTAGACACACTCTCAAATATAAATATATATAGCAATACAACTAAAGGATGGAGATTTGAATAATAGACATTTTAGTTACTAAGCCACTTGTTTGCTAATTACGCTATGCTCGTGAGGTAAGAGATTGGTGTAATTTGTGGCTACCAACGTGGATACATGGGTCAGATTTTTGTACACTTATTTGATTTGCAGCCTTTAATAATGGACTTTCGCAGTTTTAATACCCTAACACATCATTATTTGAAGAAGATTCAACATGGGTTATGGTATCTCACAAAATGAAAAACCCCATGCTATCTGTTTTCCATTTCCATCTCAAGGCCATATCACTCCCATGTTGAATTTGGCAAAGCTTCTTCACCATAGAGGTTTCCACATAACATTTGTCAACACCGAGTACAATCACCGACGTCTTCTCCGGTCGAGAGGCCCCGACTCTCTCGATGGCTTGCCAGATTTTCAGTTCAAAACTATTCCGGATGGCCTTCCGTACTCGGAGGCCAATTCCACACAATATATCCCTGCACTCTGGGAATCCATCAACAAAACTTGCTTAGCCCCATTTTGTGACCTTATTTCTCAAATAAACTTGAATGCTTCTACTTCTAATGCCACTCCACAAGTTAGTTGTGTTGTTAGCGATGCTTTTGCTTTCTTCTCTGTTCCAGCTGCCAAGCAGTTTAAGATTCCTTTTGCATTGTTCTACACAGCCAGTGCTTGTAGCTACTTGGGTTGTTTACAATATCCTAAGCTCATGAAGCAAGGATTGGTTCCACTCGAAGGTATGGTTTTCATTTGGTAACAATTTAGTTCTTCTACTTTCAAATTAGTAACAGTTAATTAGTCGTTTTAATAATAATTTGTAAAAATTAATTTAGTTTATAGCAGTTGCGGGCTCAACTTAGGATATGAGAGTTTCCGCTTTGAATAATTCTACAATGATATCACAAATAAAACATGTTGAACACAAAGTCGTCAGAAATGAATATACTTATATTTTGACACTTCTACATAGATTATTTCCATTAGTAAATATTCTCTCAGCTTAGTTGAGGAGTTGTAATGACTTAATCCTTTACGAGGAAAAATAGTATGAAAATCTAATGAAATTTATAACCCACAAAATGTTGTAATAATTTTGTTATCCTTTTTTTTTTTTTAACAGATGCAAGCTATTTAACAAATGGATATCTAGAAAAAACAATAGAATGGACTAAAGGAAAGGAGAATATACGATTGAAGGATCTTCCTACCTTGCTTAGAACAACAGATCCAGATGACGTCCTGCTAAATTTTGTTATTCAATTCATAAACATACGTAACCATGCAACTGCAATGATATTAAACACATATGATGAACTTGAAAAGGATGTATTAGTGGCTAGCGCTCTCCCAGATTCCTCCAATCCTCATCATTATACAATTGGTCCACTTCACATGATGGTCAAACAAATCGAGGATGAAAAAACTAGAGGAATAGATTCAAATCTTTGGGTGGAGGAATCTGAATACATTGAATGGTTGAATTCAAAGGAACCCAATTCTGTGGTTTATGTTAACTTTGGTAGCATCACAGTGATGACAAAACAGCAACTGATTGAGTTTGCTTGGGGATTAGCAAGTAGCAAGAAGTCGTTTCTATGGATTACAAGGCCTGATTTAATTATGGGAGATTCAGCCATTTTGCCTAATGAATTTGTAACACAAACCAAAGATAGATGCTTGATAGCAAGTTGGTGTTGTCAAGAACAAGTGTTGAAACATCCTTCAATAGGAGGGTTTCTGACACATAGTGGATGGAATTCAACTATAGAGAGTGTATGTGCTGGTGTTCCAATGATATGTTGGCCTTTCTTTGCTGATCAACAAACAAATTGTTGTTATTGTTGCACTGTGTGGGGGATTGGCATGGAAATTGAGAACAATGTGAAAAGAAATGAAGTGGAGGAGTTAGTAAGAGAGTTGATGGATGGTGAAAAGGGTAAGAAAATGAAGGAAAATGTTATGAATTTGAAGAGTAAAGCTGAAGAAGCACATAAACTTGGTGGTTGTGCTTGGAAACAACTGGATAAATTGATTAACGAAGTTCTTCTGTCTAAAGCTAAGTGAAGTGATTTTATTGTACTGTTCTTTTTTTTCTTAAAGAGCAACCAAGTTATCGGGTCTATATATAATAGGCCACATAACCCATATTATTGATAAAGGAAGTTTCAGATAAAGGGCTAGAGTTTAGCCCCTTGTAATCCAGTACAATTTAGATGATGAAAGCATTCAAATTTAAAAAGATTGTGCTTTGACTATAGTTTTTGAAACATGGATGTTTGCTTGACCTCGATCCTGGCAGATTACAAATGTTTTTCCAAGACCCTAACATGCTTACTTGTTTATCGTTGAAGATCGAATTATTCCCATCCGACCACCAGATTACCCATATGATAGCAGCCGACATGTTGAATCTGATTATGTTCTCTACATTGTTGTATTTGAGCTTGCAGAAGGATAGACATAGAGCTTTTACATTTGTCTCTTGCAAAAACAATCTTGTTTCCTCACTAGATCTCTTCTAGATGAGAAAAATAGCAAATTTGGAGATTTATTTTACATTTTTTTCTTGAAGACTGAAAATCGGTCATACAGGGGCAGGGCTCAATTTTGACTGATATAACTCTGATTTAGAGGATGAGGTTTAGGATGATTTGCCATTTGGAGAATGTTTGTGAGAAACACCAACAATAATTACATGTATCTAGAAATGCATATGTATCTTGAAATTAGAAATGTATTTATTAACGTGTTATCCATAATGTATCAAGCTTATTAATTTCTAACACTTTCAATATCATCACCAACTATAAATATTTTAAGCAATTTTGTCATTTTAATGTAATTTCCTATGGTTAATACTTGGTTGTACATCCAAATATCTCATGTTTTAGTTTTAGTTGAAAGTGGCCTATGATTGGATCCACCATATACACATAAACATGTGTTTGGATGTTAAAATTCCTGTTTGTTTCACACATTATCAACTTTTGTGGCTACTAACGTGCATTAAGTTGGCACGACTCTCTCGAAGGATAACTATCACCGGGCATGGGATCAGATTTTTGTACGCTTATTTTCTTTGCAGCCTATAAGAATGGAGTTTGGCAGTCCCAATACCCTATCACATCATTCTTTAAAGAAGGAGATTCAAAATGGATTATGGTATCTTACAAAATGAAAAACCACATGCTATTTGTTTTCCGTTTCCAGCTCAAGGCCATATCACTCCCATCTTGAATTTGGCAAAGCTTCTTCACCATAGAGGTTTCCACATAACATTTGTCAACACCGAGTACAATCACCGACGTCTTCTCAGGTCGAGAGGCCCCGGCTCTCTCAATGGCTTGCCAGATTTTCAGTTCAAAACTATTCCAGACGGCCTTCCATACTCGGAGGCCAATTCCACCCAAGATATCCCTGCTCTCTGCGAATCCATCAACAAAACTTGCTTAGCCCCATTTTGTGACCTTGTTTCTCAAATAAACTTGAATGCTTCTACTTCGTCTAATGCCATTCCACAAGTTAGTTGTGTTGTTAGCGATGCTGCTGCGTTCTTCTCTTTTTCAGCTGCCAAGCAGTTTAAGATTCCTTTTGCATTGTTCTATACAGCCAGTGCTTGTAGCTACTTGGGTTATTTACAATATCCTAAGCTCATGAAGGAAGGATTGGTTCCACTCAAAGGTATGGTTTTCATTTGGTAACAATTTAGTTCTTGAACCTCAAAATTAGTAACAGTTAATTAGTCGTTTTAATAAAACTTTAATATGTAAAATTTAATTTAGTTTATGTCATTTGCGAACTCAACTTAGGATATGCGAGATTCCGCTTTGTATAATTCTACAACGATATCACAAATAAAACATGTTGAACACAAAGTCAGAAATGAATATACAATTGTTTCCATTAAGTAAATATTCTTTCACTTTAGTTAAGGAGTTGTAATGACTTAATCCTTTATGAGGGAAAATAGTATGCAAATCTAATGAAATTTATAACCCACAAAACGTTCTAATAGTTTTGTTATCTTTTTTTATTTTTATTGTTTTTTTTAACAGATGCAAGCTATTTAACAAATGAATATCTAGAAAAAACAATAGAATGGACTAAAGGAAAGGAGAATATACGATTGAAGGATCTTCCTACCTTGCTAAGAACAACAGATCCAAATGATATAGCTCTAAATTTTATTGTTCAATTCATAAACATACGTAACCAAGCAACTGCAATGATATTAAACACATATGATGAACTTGAAAAGGATGTATTAGTGGCAAGCGCTCTCCCTTCCTCCAATCCTAATCATTATACAATTGGTCCACTTCACATGATGGTCAAACAAATTGAGGTAGAAAAAACAAGAGAAATAGGGTCAAATCTTTGGGTGGAGGAATCCGAATGCATTGAATGGTTGAATTCAAAGGAACCCAATTCTGTGGTTTATGTCAACTTTGGTAGCATCACAGTGATGACAAAAGAGCAACTGATTGAGTTTGCTTGGGGATTAGCAAATAGCAAGAAGCCATTCCTATGGATTACAAGGCCTGATTTAATTGTGGGAGATTCAGCCATTTT
>JACWES010000228.1:0-14545 GCA_025688845.1 Cucumis hystrix
TGAAATCCAAAAATTATAATTACTGAAACATAAATGCGGAAAAACTGAGTTATTCCCTATGGCGAACCACGGTTACTTCTTGTCATTCGCCAGCTTGCCCTTGCCTTTACCCTTACCTGAAAATTAAACATTTAAAAGAATGAGTATAAAATTATACTCAGTAAGAGACCCATACTTAGTCTCCCTATGTGTTGTTAATCTCTTTGTTAGAGTCCTGCAATAAAGTACCACGCTCTATGGTGCTCCCGAATGCACACTATCCAGTAGTCCCACCGGGACTGAACTGGGCTCTCGGTGAACCCGAAGAAATCACCCTAAAGGAGAGTCGGGCTGTAAGTGATCCCGTCGAATCACGTCTCAATAATACTCAAACATATATAGGGGAGGACCTTGATGGCCCTCGTGGTACGACTCTAACCAGCAGACCAACAGAACCCTATAGGCTATACATGCTCATCATAAAATCAACATCTCAGCTCAACACACATAATCTCATAATTACATATAATCAATCATGCACCAATAGTACTGCATCTCAAACAAAAAGGGGAAAAATTTCTTACTTGGAGATCTGCTAAAAATTCACAGGTTGGCAGTCAATTCCTCATAATACTCAGTCCTAAACATAAACAAAATTAACATTAATAATCTTGCCACCCATCACCCTACTGTTTAATTAAGCAACCAAACTTATCCGAGCTTACCCCAAGATTAGGGTTGAATCCAACACAACCCTAAGTGGAACAATTTACAGTCTCAGTTCCTCCAATTATCTTCGTTCCTTCAAGAAAACATAGATCCACTTAAATGCATAACTTTTATTCATTTGGGACAAAATAGGCAATTAATGGGAGTACCATCACAATCAATAATAGCCAAACTCACCAAAGTGAGTCCACAATAAGGAATGGCTTGGACCAAATGAAAACAGCTCACGTGGCTTGATGAAGAAACTCGGCTCGTTGAAGGAACTTGGCTCGGATCTTGATTCTCACGGCTCGCGTATGGACGAAGACGGCCCGCGCGGCTCGGAGACAGAGACGTCGGCTCGCGTATGGCTGCAGCTGATGGATGAAGATGCGAGGTGGACGTGTACGGCTGGCCGACTGAGACGCGAGGGAGAAGACTTCGTCCGGCGACCGTCGTCGTGCAGTGGCTGCGTCGGTCGTGGGATTCGCGGCGGTCGGAGATGAGACACGGCGGCTAGGGTTAGGGTTCTTGGATGAAGGAAGAAGGTGATGAATAGTAATTTGGCACACATTCCGAGTGGGTATTTAAATCTATAAAATTCTAATAAAAATAATAACAATAATGCCATTATTATTATTGTTATTTAATTTCCCCCAAATAACTCCTCTTTTCCTTCATCTCTTCCTATTCCTATTTAATTTTCTCTCTCTTCATTAATAACCCTTATCTCACCTCTTTTATATTTCTCCTTAATAATTATACTAATAATAATAACAACAAAATTTCCAATTTTTCAATCATTAACCCCACATCTTCCAAAAACACTTAATCTCCACAAACCAAAACCACTTCACAAATAAAATAATACCCAAAATTAATAAAATAATAACAAAAATTTCTTGAAAATTTTGGGGTGTTACAGATATACTGATATGTTTTGACTGACCTTAGGTTAAATTGGAAAATGAATGGTTGTTTGAGGTTAAGTGGAAAGTACGTGATGAGGATGTTTGACTGGGTTGTAAATGACTGTTAAGATGTATAGAAGGGACTGAGGGGTAAATTATTGGCTTCCTAGTGGGTAGTTACCTTGCGGGTGCCCTACGGGATTATCACCCTTTTGTGCATCCTTCGGGAGCACTAGACTGATATGTGCATCCTTCGGGTGCACTAGACTAATATGTGTTTCTGCAGAACACTAGACTGATTAATGCGTCCCTTGGACGTTAGACTGATTATGTGCATCCTACGGGATCACAAGACTTCGACTGTGTAGGGTACTCCATAGGAAGCTAATAATTTATTTTCCCCTAACGGGACCAGTAGTGGGTCTCTTACTGGGTATGTTAATACTCACCCTTTTTATGTTTAACTTTTCAGGCAAAGGTAACACGAGGGGCAGACCGACGAGGGACAAGAAGGAATCGTGATTTGCCATAGAGGACTGTCTTTAAACTACTTCCGTTGACGGTTTTAAAATGTTTTGTTTGAACTAAGTTTACAAATAGTTAAATTTTTTGTAAACAGTACTTTGAAATTTTATATTTTGAAATAGGGCCCGATTAAAGTTTTCCTTCGATTTCTTATGGTTTCAACTGAACTTTGCTATGTCTTTTGTCAACAAACTGTTTTGTGTTAAAGTAACAACTTAGACAAGGTCTGAAAAGTCTGGGTCGTTACAGATTGTTTTTCTTTAATTTATTTGATCAATTTAATAAATCAAATAAAATAAAATTATAATATTGAAATTAAAAAAACATAAATATAAATTATATTTATTTTAAAATTTTTTTTTAGATCTTCCATTTATATTTCAAAAACAAAAATAATGTGTGAATTAATAACTTATATGATAATTGATATAAATTATATATATATATATATAAATATATATATTAATTACTAACAATTTTACTATATGTTTTTGGAATCTTATTCGTCTAATGTTTGTTTTAGAAAAATTATTAGGATCATTTTAAACAAATTAGTAGTAGTTAACTTTAAATAACTAAATAGATTTAATATAGCATTTCACAATAATTAAAAACAACGGCACTAAAATTAAAAACAATATATGACTGAACAAGATCCAAGATTCCAAAGTACAAGAAATCACGAGAAAGATTATTGTAAATGATTTTATTTAGTTAGTTAGTTTTATTATTATTTTTGTAAGTTGGAAACTATAATTTACAAGGACATTATTGAAATATAATAGATAACCTCTAGCGATAACAGTAGTTAACAAGACAAAAACTTATAATTTCTAATATCGACCGTTTGCAAGATTAAAAAATTACATAACCAATTTTATTATTTTCCAAGTTCCACAGTGTCAAATTTTCAAATGCATAAAAAATCATATTTTGTTCCTTTTTCGTGAAAAAGGGTTAGAGACCTAATAGGTAGTGTAAAAGAAGAATACACATATCATACATATAATCATCAAACATTTTAAACAATGAAAAAATAATTTTTAGAATAAAATACAGATACAATTGCTTCCGTTAATAAAAAAAACTAACAAATTGAATGGTGGTTCTATTACTGTCTTTCAATTTTTTTTTGTCACAACCAAACTACACAAAAAATAAATAACATGATAATATAATATTGTTTGATATATATATAGGACATAAAATGAGAAAAATATACTTGTTCGTCCTTGTTTTCAAACCGCCACAAAATCGACAAATATAAAATAAAAATCTAGTTAAAATTTATGTAAATAAATTTAAAAAATGAATTTAACAAAAAGAATTTTATTTTAAATAATGTGTTTTTAAAAATTATTGACACTTATAGAGTACCCGTGCAACAATTGACAAAATTAGGGTAGCGAAGTCGTGTACTGGGTACACGACTTTACTAAAGCTGACTGGAGTCGTGTACCCTATACACGACTCCAGTACATCTGTACCTTATAGCATGCAGTCTGGCAGTCAACAGTAGCGTGGACTAACAATTTTGTCGCGTAGCAAGGAAGTTGTGTACTGGGCACACGACTTCGTTCACGTGAAAGTCTGACACTTGTCCTTCATGCTAAAACCCTAATTTCGTTGCATTCTGCCTTCCAAACACAAAAGTCTTTCCTTCTCTCTTTCGTTCTCTCTGGTTTTTCGCCATTCTCCTTCTATTTTCTTCAACAAAATCTTTCTATACTTCCATCCTATATCAAAAATCATTCACCCCTTCCATTCTTCAAACCAAAAATCATTCACCCATTCCATTTTTCACCAAAAATCACTAAAAATAAGTGTTGTTCCTCTCCATTTTTTATCTCCGATTTTTCACCAAGTAAGTTTATTTAACTAAATTGTAGTCTGGGTACACGATTTTGTTGTAAAAATAATTTTAATTTATGTTTGTTATTTTATTTTATTATTTTGTTGTTAAAATAATTTAATGTTTTTTGCAGCTGGCTTTCTCCAAATCCTCCATTCTTTCTAGCGATTTTTTCGTCACAAGATATGTTTATATTTTGTTGAAGAAACAATTTAATTTGTGTTTGTTATTTAATTTTATTAATTTGTTTGTAAAAATTATTTGAATAATTTAATTTAGGTTTTTTATTTGATTTTATTATTTTGTTATAAAATTTATTTGAATCTAGTTATGTTGTGTGCATTTTGATATATTTTTTGGATTTAGAATAATATATCAAAAAAAAATGGAGAACAAGTTTTAGAATATGAGATGGAATATCTAGATTTATAATATCTAGTTATTTGGATTTAGAGAAGAGAAAAAATAAGGAATTGGAGATGAATTTAGAATATGTAAAGTATGA
This sequence comes from Cucumis hystrix, assembly GCA_025688845.1. Taxonomy (NCBI): domain Eukaryota; kingdom Viridiplantae; phylum Streptophyta; class Magnoliopsida; order Cucurbitales; family Cucurbitaceae; genus Cucumis; species Cucumis hystrix. The sequence continues at coordinate 4,481 of JACWES010000228.1, forward strand.
AGGGGAAGAGAAGAGAGAGGGGAGTATGTTCTATTTAGTAAAAAAAGAAAAGAGAAGAGAAGAAGAACGAATAGGAGAAGAGATGGTTGGCTGGTTTTTTTTTTTTTTTTTTTTTAGTTTTAGAAATTCAACAAAAAAGATAGACATAATTATGTTCCAATAAATAACAATAACAACAAACATTCATTATCTCCACCTAATTAACATACCTCTCCACCTAATACTAATTACTTATTTTTTTTTTTAGTTTTAGAAATTCAACAAAAAAAGATAGACATAATTATGTTCCAATAAATAACAATAACAACAAACATTCATTATCTCCACCTAATTAACATACCTCTCCACCTAATTGTAATTACTTTTTTTTTTTATTTTTAGAAATTCAACAAAAAAGATTCATTTGTGTTTGTTATTTGATTTTATTAATTTGTTTGTAAAAATTATTTGAATAATTTAATTTAGGGTTTTTATTGCTGTTTTTGGTAATTGGGATAAATTGTACAATGAGCTTCCATACTGGTTGAGTGCTGTTGTACATTATGATACAGAAACTCGAGTTGATTGGTTTTTCTTCCATCTGATGTACCAGGTACGACCATTTTTTGAAGACTTTTCTGGTCATTTGATCTTGCAATAGAAGGGTTCAAATATTGTAGGCCATTAATTCAAATCGACAGAACTCATTTGTATAGAAAGTATAAGGGCAAAATGTTAACTGCCTTATCTATTGATGCAAATGGTCATATATTTCCTCTTGCATTTGCTATTGTGGAAGGGGAAAACGAGTCCAGTTGGTCATGGTTCCTTCATGCACTGCGCCAATACGTTACTTATCGATATGGTATTTGCTTGATCTCCGACAGGCATAGAGGTATTCTTTCTGCTTTAACAATGAAGAGGTCGGTTAGAGTTCGCCTCGAGCAAACCATCGATATTGTCTTCGTCATGTTGCTAGCAACTTCAATCAAAAATACAAATCGAAGCAACTAAAAAATTTGGTGTTTAAGGCAGGTAATCAGCAACAAATGCGCAAATTGATAAAGAGCATGAAAGAACTAAAACAATTGAACCCAGAGTGTCTTGAATATTTTGAAGATATTGACGTTAAAAAATGGACTCAGTCGTAGGATAGCGGGTATCGATATGGGTGGATGACAAGCAACGAAGCTGAGTGTATGAATGGTGTATTTAAAGGAGCTCGAATGTTACCAATCACTTCTTTAGTTAGACTAACATTTTATCGCACAATAGATGGAGCGGTGTTCTACCTTCATTAGAACAGTCAGCAAATATGTTGCTGACCTACTGGATGATATTTGATCAGCTGATACGCTCTCAAGTAATAAAATATTATACGAATGTTGTGTAGGTATGTTTTTTGTTGCCTACTTATGTTTGTTTTTTTTAACAGATTAATTGGAAACCATACACGCTTGGCATTATGACATTGCTTACTAATCAATGTCATAATGGTCAAACGGTGTGGACTTACGTAGGTCCTTTGATTTACTTTCATCTCGTTGAGAAGCATCAGCCAAACTGTGTGTTGCGACAATTCGGTATACTGCAAATGCCACCAGTTTTTTGCTCCACAGATTTGGCCCTGCACCAAATTGATTTAAGAGGCAAGCACGATCAAGATTGGCGTAGGATTCATGCGGAGCATATAGCAATGTGGCATTCGCGATATAATTTTTGTGCAGACGCAGCAGCAACACATGAGCCGACAGTATTAGATAACTATTTTCTCTGATACTCGTCGATTACCAGACGCTTCATCACACCTGAAGGCGCTCTCTGTTATCGTGTGATAAGAATTTTAATATGATTTGTTTTATAAATTTAATACAAGCATGCACATGTTTTTAATTATATTATTTGTAATTGTTCAGAATAATTTTGTTCAAGACGTACATTTTTTCTCCATGGAAAACAAACTACAAAATTTGAGCTCAATGTGTGACGAAGCCATGAAAGATATAGAACATATTATTCAGTGAACCCAACGACTGAATGTTGCCGACACAGATCGTAGACGCATTCGACGTAGACGACGACAAGATGATGATGTCGAAGAGGGAGATGAATAAAATCCTTAGTTTATATAATTTAGGTGTTATATAATTTTTAAAGTTTGCTAAATGTTTAGTAAAGTTGAATGTTAGTATTTAAATTATAAATTGGACTTTAATATGTAATCTTTAATATGTAAAACTATTAATTAAAATCTTTAATATGTAAAACTCAAAAAACAAACTAGAAGGTGTGATATCAATAGTGCCAATTAGTACACCCATGCTTCTAGCACCATTAAATATTTTGTTAGTAAAATCAAGGGATATATTAGTGTTTTTATGGAAAACACATTTAAAATTTAAAAATTTTCAAATACCATAAAGGTTCAACTTTCATTAATTTTACATAAACATCCAAAACAAATATGTGAAGCATTGGGAAAATATGTGAAGTAATTATATTAACCAAACAAATCCACTTAATTGGCCATACCCATGTTCCTAATCAAGTTTCTTCTCATGAATTAACAAGAATTAAACCCTCAAAGGAAAAAAAAAGTCAAATCTTTTTATGATATTTCTCAGTAATATGATGATCATTAATTAAAAAAAAATGAATAATCTCTTCTTCTCCTTCTCCCCATTTTCTGAATTTCCACCTTTTTCATTCCAAAATCAAATTCCTCTCTCCTTCCAATCTTTAAATAACCTCATAGATGCAGCTTTACCATCCCGCTCTCTTAGAGTGCCGATACATCCTTCCGTAAAAAAAAGAAAAGACTAGGTAAATTACATATTTAAACTTCCTTTTTTATTATAGAAGTTGTGTACTGGTACACGACTCTTCCACATGTCCTTTCCACGTGGTAAAAATGGGTTGATGTGGATTCAGAGAAATCGTGTACCGGGTACATGACTTTTGTTCATTTTAAAAATCACCCTATTTTTTACAATAGTTTGCCCCTTCACCCTACTTTTGTTATTTTTTTCATTTATTACCCTATTTTTGACATTAATTTAAAAAAACACTATATTTTTAAAAATAATTCTAACAAAAATAAATAACATACCCGAGAGGTAGTGCAAATTAAGATATAGCAGAGATGAAGGAGATTTTTATAGAAGAAGTGAGGATTTTTCATAAAGATCTCCTTGATCTCGGCTATATCTTCAAGTTTAAAATCTTGCTTTTGTTTAGAATACCAAAAGATTTTAACAAAATTCTAAAAGAATTATTATAACATTCTTATTTGTTGAGTTTATTTATGGGTATTTATTTTGTCAAGTTATACCAATATTCTACTCTTGAAATTCCAAATTTTAACGAAAAATATTTATTAACATTATTATCCATGTGTGTATTTTTTTAATTATACAAAAACTCCACTCCGAAATTTGAAATTTTTAAAAGGAAATCATAATTTTGTTTAGAGCATCCCAGTAGATTTTAGTGAAAATTTTAAAAGAATTATTAACATTATCTATTTTGTTTGTTAATTTATTTTGCCAATTATTCAAATAGTTCTAAGATTCAGATTTTTTTAAGTTAGTAGAATTTAGTTCTTAAGAAAAATAAATTTTAATTTAATTTGAAAATTATATGAAAAATTAAAAAAAAATTAATGACGATAAAAATTTATATGAACAAAAAGAGAGAGAGAGAAGCAATGAGGGATAAAATTAATATGAAAAACTAAAAAAAAAAAAAAAGCATTGGGTGAAGAATCGCACAAGAGGAAAAGAAAAAAAAGAATTAAAGAAAAAGAAGAAATTAGACTCGGCCAACGAGAGAGAAAAAAGAAAAGGCAAAATCAACCTTATTTTGATAAATAGTTATGAGATTGCCTTTTTTTGGTAAATAGTTTTAGAAAGTTCAACATTTAAGTAATTAATCCATTATAAATGCCTAAGATTTTGTTCATTAAGGAATTTATCAATAAAAGATAATGGGAATAAAAATGTATGTATATTATGGTATTATATATATATCCTAAAAGGAAAAAGAAATAATAATGATAAATATTATTATTATTTGGGTTTATAAATAGCATTGAAATGCTTAAATTGAAAAACAAAGGAAAAAAAAAACATTTTCTTCACTAAGATAATCCTATGATGCATGTCTTTGGAAAGTCCATTTGACAAATCTTGAATATCTAAAGGACAAATTTTTTCTATCAAGATTGAATTGGTTTCAACCTCAATTTTAGGTAAGTTAATTTGGGAAAATTTTTGGATGATAGCCAATTGTTAATTTTATTGATTAAGATACTAAAATTCCTTTTATGACTAGGATCAATTTAATTGTGTAATTTTTACTAGCAGCTGGGAGTATTATGTTTGCCTAATCTTTGAGGTAAGAGATTCTACTACTAGACCTTCAAAAATAAAAATTAAGAGTTTGCATCTATTTTCCATTATGTATTGACGTAGCTAAGATGCATAATATGACTATATGGATGACTGAGATGTTATGACTATATGGATGACTGAGATGTTATGACCGATATGTTATGAATGATATGGATGACTGATATCTTTATGATGTCTGAAATATTAATCACATGATAAGAACGTTATGATTGATATTCATGTCATGTTATGATGCTATGATGTTTATGATATGTTACATGCTATGGATGAGTGTTCTCTTAACTTTGACTATTAGGATCGTACTCATATGGGTGTTCCTCGGGATCACCACCTTTTTTATAAGTTATGTGAGTTCAAGGGGACTTACTAGCCTGCCATGTTATGTTTTGACTAATGTGAGTTCGACGGAACCACTAGCCTGTCATGATATGTTTCTTTTTATGACTGATTTGAGTTCAACAGGACCACTAGTCTATCATGATTATGTTTTACAAGTGGTCCGACGGGGTCACTTACAACCTGACTCCCTTAGGTGTTTCCTTTAGGTTCATCGAGAGCCTAGATGTGTCCTTATGGGATCACTGAATAAAGTGTGTTTGGGAGCACCATAGTTTTGGGGTACTTCCTTATAAAACCCTAATGGAAAGTTAACACACCCCTAGGGAAATTAGTAGTAGGTCCCTTATTCAGTATATGTTTAATCCTTTACTATGTTTAACATTTAGACAAAGCTAAAGAAAGAGGAAAATTGGCAAGCGACAGGAAGGATCAGTGAGAAGCCATATGGGGACATAGTTCTTCTTCTGCTTTTTGTTGTTCGTTTTCAGTGTTTTGAGCTTAAACATTTTATCTATTTATTTTTATTATCTTTAAAATTGTAGAACTAGCTTCGTAGCATGTTTTCATGGTATTTTTAATAAAAAAATAGTTTTTATCTTTTCAAGAGATTGTCAAAATTGTTTTTTATTTTTAAGGTAATGACATCAGCTTAGTATAAAGAGTTGAGTTATTACATCACGTCCATAGTTTCCTCATAATAAGGCGCCCAACCTTATTCATATACTATACACCATTTGGGCTAATAGTCCAATTTGATCCACATTTATATCTCTACATAAAGTTCAAGTCTACTAGATAGCCTCAGGACCTTAGTTTATTGGATTCAATATTATAGTATTCAATTTTCACTAATAAGTTCTCAATAACTTTATTGAATAGAATATAATTTAAACTACAAATTACAAGTTTTAGGACATAAATTTCGACGCTAACTAGATTTTTAGCTATAATAAGAACATATAGAACATTATGCGAATTCAACAATTGTGAGCCATTAGAGAGAATTGAATTACCAATAGATGATATGTCAAATTGACTACCATCACCTACTGTTACCAATTTTGTACCTTCATATTCAACAAGATTCATGAGATTATTGTACTCGAAGTCACATGGTTGGTTGCTCCGTTGTATACCAATTTTGATTAATGCCATTGTCACTGTTAGAAATAAATGAATTTTTATTATTGGGTTTCACCAAGGCTACTACAACTTTGCCATTATTGTTGTGAGGATTGTTTCCACTATTGTTTTGATTAAAGTCTGAGTTAGAAAAAAAATTCTTATTGAATCGATTGTCACATACATCTGCAGTGTGACCAATTTTCGTGCAAACTCGACAATTATTATTATTTTTATTATTGGCGAAGGAAGTCCTCCTCCGCTTGGGATTATATATCAAACAACTCTTGAACAGAATCCCAAAAATTTTTATATTGATTTTATTATTAAGAGATTCATATAAATATGTTGCGACTACATCCATAAGATACATATCTAAATTTTCATACACAATCATGCCAATTAGATATCTCAATGTTATTAGTTTCATTCATCATGAGAATATGTCTTCTCATAATCAATACCAAGACTTTGTGAAAGATCTTGTGCAACTAGTCTTGCTTTATGTCTTACAATTTTTTTCATTTCTTTTTCTCACAAATATCCATTTGTATCCCACAGGTTTGACACCTTCTGAAGTTTGGACTACTGGTACAAAAACTTGATGTTTTGAACGTGAGTTTAATTCTGCCTATACTGCTTCTTTCCACAAACATTAATCTTTTCTTTATCGACATTCTTCAACAAATTTTGGTTTAGAATCCTTATTTTTAAATATTATTCCAAGAGCAAAATTATACGCAGAAAATGTTGTCAATAATTACATTACTTCAAGAGAGTGGACATGATTGAAAGCTTCATTGTGAGTTAACCATTGTTAAGAGCTTCCTTCCAACACAATGTAAGAGAGTGAAAATGATTCTAGGTATGCAATGGTTTGTTTACTCTTGGTGTCACAGGGAGGTCAATTAGAAGGCTTTGGCGATGACTGTCAAAATGAGGGATGATACAATAACATCAAAATGAGATTCTAGTTTTACAAAAACCTAGGTAACTGGAAATGAATGACTAAGTCAAGGGAAAATGAAGACTAGAACTTCTTGGTTGAATTGTAGAGTAATCCAAGTGGAAGATCAAGGAAATATAAATAGAGCAAGTAAATTGTCTTCTCAGTGTCATGCAAAGTTGGAACGTACTGCTCCCCGCAAGATAGCACGTTGAACGTTTAGTAAGCGAAATTACTTCAACAACCAAACTCAACCAACTTGAAACTCACCTTTGACGCTTAGTTCAACTTAACTTTGATAAACACAAATCAATGAAATAAACAATCAACTTCTCTTTATTAGCTTAACAATAAGCGTTCTATAATACAATGAACATGCTCTCTTTACAACAAAGCTTAAAATATAAATGTAGGCCTTCAACGCCTAGCACAACATAACTTAAACACCTAGCTTGCTCGCCTCAACGTGTAGTAGCTCACCTTACCCTTATTTACTTGACCTCAACGTCTTGATACCTAGGGAAATGTAACTTAAACCATTAGTCAAATACTTAGTGACTGATGCTTTTAAAAATCATTTTTGGGAATACAATCCAATTAATAATCTTATTTTTATTTTCATAAATAGACTCTCAACGCCTTTTTTCATAAAACATATAAAACACACGTTAGCCTTGACTTATTTTCCTTTCCACCAAGAACATGAACCATTCCCTCGCCTAGACCTGGGATTCTTTTCATCAGCATCAAGTTGCAAAGACCTAGGATTTACTTCACTTAGACCTGAGATTTCTCATTATTGTTTTGGCTATTTACTCAAATTTCTTTACTCATTATGTGCACACATAATCGTTAGCTCATTGATAGGAATAAGGATAATGGTTTACCCACATACAAGTATCACAATCATCAATCATTATGAGAGTTTTCATCTTTGCTAATGCAAAAAAACGTGGACAATTCTTAAAAGAACATGTGCAGAGCTTCTTTCTTTTAATTTCCGCTGTATTTTTGTATTTTGTTTGTATGTACTGTTTTTGATAAGAACAAGTGGGGGTCCTGTCCCACCAATCTTATCTTTTATTTATTACAAGCAAAGACTTTTCAGAAAATGCCAAACAGGGGTCCTGTCCTGTCGGCCATTCTGAATAGTTTTATGTAATTATTGTTGGTTACACTGTGTAGACAATAATGGAATTAATACTGTTTTGGAAACTGTAGAAAGCACCTTGTTGGTGTAGTTGAGCTGATGTTGGATGTTCTTGATCTCTCGAACTCCAACCTTTTGAACCTTGTCTTCGTCGATGGTCTTGTACGGAGAAGAGACCATCTTGATGGCAGGGACAACAAGGATGAGGGAAATAGGCTTCTTCTTCTGGAGGAATATTTGGAAGCTATTTCCTTACCTTTGGTGGTGACGTAGATGTCCGAACCAAGAGATCATCGCAATGTATCCCTGTTTCTTTGTATCTCTTAACGAGTGCTTCTCTTTGCAGTCGTTCGTCACGCTTTCGGTTTTCTACGAAAGCTGGCATTCCCAGAATAGGTTTTCCTTCCCTTTTCTGGAGCTTTGATCCACATGTCGATGTACATGCCGTACTCCTTTTCGTACCGTTTGAAGTCCTCTTTGCTTATGTCCTTGGTGATGACATTGATTTGATTGTAGACCGGTTCGGTTCTCCTTTCCATATCGGATTGGGTAGGAGAAAGTGATCCTTCGTAACGAAACATCGGGATTGTTTGGGAGAAATCTACCGATGCTTTGATTGACTCTGATCTTCTCAGACGATCAGGAGAGAGACTTCTGACCTTGCAACGGACGAGGTGCTGGGTCGGCTGCTCATGATTTCACTGATCCTTGGGTATGAAGGTTCAGTGTTGAATTGAACTTCGACGTTTCATCGGGAAACTCGGTGATTGACGCCTCGGTGCTGCATCTGCTGACTGGGGCTGATTCTCCTTGAAGCTTCCAGATGGGATCTTTCGTCAGATCTGCCCACTGGAGAGTCTTTGGGATGGTTATGGAAGACTTCTGCAGATTTACTTCCATAAGCATGGTGTAGCCTTTGGGAGAGATTCCTAAGGCTTTAGGAGAAAGGGTTGGTATGCATCAGCTTGAAGTAGATGCGGTATGAGACGGCGAAAGGAAGTGAACCATCCTTCAGTTCAAGTCCTTGCGAGTGAACATCAAGGCTTAGGGCATCCATGATGTTACGGTCTTGAAGGGAGATAGTAAGGCCAGGCTTGCAGTTGAAGTAGACTGGTCCTTGCTCCAAGTTTGACTGAACAATCCCTAGGAGAGAGGGAGTGAACCGGAGATGCCTCTTGTCTCTGAGAGCAAGGTAGACTGGGACGTCTAGACCTTCTCTGAAGAGGGGTTTCAAGGCAACTTGAACGCATCCGATGTGGAGGTACTTGAACTTATCTTTGACTTTGAAGAGGGTTTCTTCAGGGAGGAGCTTGATTGCGGTGAATTCGTCTTTCATCGCAACGTTCTCTTCAGTGACGACTATGACATCTTGCTGAGAGAAATTGAAGGTATTAATTTTGTATACCTGGCTTGGATCGATCTTCGGGATAGACCAATTTTTGAGACGGTTTTCAACCTGAGCTAGATGAGCTTCGGCTGAATTATGAGAAGATAACACTCTGGATAGATCATCGTTTGATCTAGAGGTATTTGAAGAAGAAGAAGAGTGAGCGGTAGTATCTATGATTGCTGGGGAGTGAGGAGAGAGCTTAGAGAGAAGTTTTGTTATCATAGAAGGAGGGAGAGAGAATCCATCAGTTTCCAGATGATGAACTTTGATCCTTTAAGGCAATAGTTTCTTCTTATAACAACAGATCTTAACTAAATCATATTAAGTTTTTCGATCAATCAACCCTCTAAACCTTGAATATCCGCATGGTTCTAGTATGATTATTATAAGAGTTTGTCCAGATCTTGAAGGTTCACCACTCCTTTATCAAGATCACCAGGACTAGCACTTATAATCTTCATATTTCAAACCACTGAATAAACTAAGACGAGGAGAGACACCCAAACTTAGTACTCATTAGAGAAGAGATGAGATCATAAGAAGAACTACTTACCAGAAAAGAACTCAGAACATCATCCTTCCACCCCCGGGATTCAGAAGGGAGACTACTCCATAGAGAGAGAAAGAAGAGAGAGAAGTAAATGAGCAACTGTGGCTCTGATCCCATTGAGGGTCGGATGCACTGCTATTTATAATGCAAATCAATAATTGCACCGTGGGGTCCAAT
>JACWES010000228.1:17398-32697 GCA_025688845.1 Cucumis hystrix
AAATACAGCGGAAATTAAAAGAAAGCGGTAAAATAGTTTGGATATGTCTGCTACCTTGGATTCTTCCTTTGGATCAATTGTTGGAGAAGAGTATGACGTCACCCGGTTGTCTTCTGAACTGGCTGGGACTGTTGATTCCTCTTATATCAATCGTACTAGGCATCCTCCATGTTCTTTGGACAAAAATTGGCCTAACTGGTCAGTGGACTTACCTCGGCTACCCCGCCATTGCTGCCACTCCATAGGACCCAGTCTTCGGAACATGAATTCAGCCTATTGAGATATCTGGAATCTTCTCATGTGCAGAGTCAGTCCTTTAAGCCACTCTCGCCGCCAGAGGATGGTGAATCCTCATCAGAAGTGTGCCATCTCCGTCATGGGATCTTCTCTTTCAAATGAACTTCATTGGAATCCAGAAATTTAGCAGACTAAAAAAGCAACGATAAGATCGGAATACAGTGATCTTATCAAAATAAATGCAAGAAAATTTAAACAAATTAATTTACATGAAAATTTACAATAATTAAAAACTAAAAATTAAATACAATTGAAATAACTAAATTAAACACTTGAAGAATTTGGACTAATACGGTTGAGTGTCCAAATTTGGGTCATTGATGTCAAATCCTTCGTAAGGGTCGAAGGTATCGACGTCATCGTTGACCGAAGATTGAGAGGCTGCTTCATCTTCGTTGTCTTCTGTGTCCAGAAGATGCTCAGCTACTGTATTGACCACGGAGTTGAAATCGGCTTGAGTTCCGGCTCCGGCAAGGGAAGACATGATGGTGTTCTTGGCAAGGAGGAAACTTTCATCTTCTTGCCGCGTCATGTCCTGGAGATGAATATTGGCCTTGAACCAATCCTTCATCTTGTTGACTTCGAGATGGGAGAAATCGAACTTTTCCCACCATTTGATTCTTAGCGATTTGCTAAGAGCTTTGAAGCTCCCTGAGGGTCCTAGCTGGAAATTCCAGCAAAAGATCCAGGGTATTTGGAAATACAAAGCGAACCTAAACGTCTTGGAAAGGGGAGACGAATAGATACTTTGTTGGAATAGATGGTATGAACGTTGAACTTCAACGGGGAAGATTTCCTCGGAAAGTCCAAAATACATCCACCAGTTTTGAAACCAGTTCGGGAAGTGCATTTTGTAAGCTTGCTTACAAAAAGTCACGAACCAAGAATGGTTGAAAGGTTGAAGCCAAAAAACGAAATACCATGCCTTAGTATAGTCACGGTAGTTGTAAGAAGGAGGTTTGAAAGGACGGGAGAATTTCCTTCCGACGAACATCCCCTGTTTCCAAGAGGACGGAGTAAGAACTCGGAAAATTCTTAATTTGGAGTAAATAATCCTTGAGGGATCATTTCGGTCTGGAATATGAGTAATCTCAGCAGATTTAGAGTCTACTAAAATATACTCATAGAAAGTCCTGGATTTGGACAGATCCTCTGGCAGGAAGTGGAAGCCATGAGGAAATATTTGATTACAGACTTCTTGGACAGAAGGTCCATCGAACTCTGTTTCAATGGTTAAGTCCACCATTGTAGTCTTGGTGAAATAACCTTGAATTGGAGGTCTAGGTTGGAAAACCCTAGGCCTGACTATTTGAGAAAACGAGGAAGGATTCCTCGGAATTGGAGATCTTGAGGAAGAAGCGGCTGGAGAAGCAGCACGCTTGTTCGGAGTTGAAACACCAGTAGGGCGTAACAACGTAGTTGAGGGAATTGGAGGAAGACCAGAAGGGTCTGTTTGAATAGTCAAAGTCCTTGGAGAGGAACCTTGACGGCGTCTGGATACTTGCTCGAACTGCAAGTCCATGGCGTAGTTGTCTGCACTCATCGGAGTTGGTGCAGATGATTGACCTAAGGGTTGGTTTCCCTTAGAAGGAGGAGTAGTTCCTGAGGAGGAAGCTACTGATTGAAGAGAATAGCCTTGGGGACTATTCTGTTGCTGCTGCGGTGGTCGCGGCGGTGGCCGTTGCCGGCCGGGATGAGGAGGCTGCATCGGAGGATTGAGAGAGAGGATTCAGGGCTGAGGAGTCTTTCTTCAAGAGATGTTCTCTTGAGAGATAATCAGCAAGTGAATTCTCACTGCCTTTTATAGGCACAATTTTGAAGTCGAAACACGACAAGATCGCTTGCCACCTGGCAAAGATCTGCTTGGAGATAAGATTCTTGACGTCATTCTCGAAGATGAACTTTGACGCCTTTGAATCAGTCCTGATGACGAACTCCTTGTTGATAAGGTCGCCTTGGAACTTCTGGACGTTAAGTACTATTGCTAGTACTTCCTTCTTGACGGTGGAATAGTTCTTCTGTGCACTATTCCAGACTCCGGAGTGATAACGAACAACAGAGGTGTTGCCGTTAAGATCCTGCTTGAGAATGCCGCCGTAACCGATATCGGAGGCATCAGTGTCAATGATGAGGTTGGCCTGCTCATCCACCAAAGATAAGCATGGGATGCTTTTGGCCAATGATTTGATTGATCGGACTGCTCGAGTATGCTCGTCCGTCCACGGCTTAGGTGACTTCTTCAGTCTGTCGTAGAGTGGCAGACAGATTGAGCGGAGATTGCGGATGAAATCACCGATGTAATTGACACACCCTAAAAAACGCTGTAGCTGCGTTTTGTCTTGTAGTACGTCTGGAAATTTGTCCACGAATTCCAGAGACCGTTGGATAGGCTTGATGATTCCTTGGTTGATGTCGTAGCCAAGAAATCTGATCCTTGTTTGAAACAACTTGATCTTTGGTTGGGATACCACAAGACCATTGGACTTGATGACGTTGAGGAACACTTGTAGATGCTTGAAGTGTTGGTCAACTGAGTTGGAGAATACCAAGACATCGTCAATGTAGACGATCGTGAACTCTTGATACTGGTTGAAGATCTCGTTCATGATCCTTTGAAATTCGGACGGTGCATTCTTCAGTCCGAAAGGCATGACATTCCATTCGTACTGACCAAATGGAACATTGAAGGCCGTCTTGTAGCGGTCTGATGGATGAATCTGGATTTGCCAAAATCCAGACTTCATGTCGAACTTTGAGAAGACCTTTGCTAAAGTAATCCGCTTCAGCAAGTCTTGGCGATTAGGAATTGGGTACCTAATCCACTTGAGGGCCTTGTTGAGAGGCTTGTAGTTGATGACAAGCCTTGGAACTCCACGTTCTTGTTCAGCCTGTTTGTTGACGTAAAAGGCCGCACATGACCATGGGCTTTTGGATGGGCTGATGAGGCCTTTGTTGAGGAGGTCTGCTATTTCTTCGGAGCAGACTTTGACTAAATCCCTATTCATCTGGATGGGCCGGGCCTTGGTAGGGATTTGGGCTTCTTTGAAGTCGTCAACATATGGTAGGGTCACCATATGCTTCTTCCTGTTCCAAAACGCATTTGGAAGAGTTGAGCAAACATCCCTTTCAAGCTTCTGTTGGAAGCTTCGGATTTTGACTTGAACAGATGGCTTGTTGATCTGAGAAGCCACCTTGCTGGATTTGACCTCGTCTTGAAGGAACTCGATCTGCTTTTCCTTCCTGGCGATGCGGTTGATGTATTGATGAACTTGTTCTTCAACACTATTGATGTACTTAGGAGTTATGGGATTCATAAACTCGAAAGTAATGTCCTTGTCGAACTTGCTTGAGACTATACCCTTGCTGGAGACATGGAAAGGGTATATCTGGGTTAGGAACGGCGTTCCTAGGATGATTCCTTCATTAAGGTTCTTCACCAAAATGAACGTATTGATGAGACACACATTGCCCTTGCAAATGTGTACCTTTGACAGCTTGAACTGAATGTTGAGAGGTCCTCCGTTGGCTCCGTGCAAGGACTCCTTTGTCTTTTCAAAATACTTAGAAGGTACAAGGCCTTCTTGGATGACATTTTGATCCGCACCTGAGTCAACGAGGGCGACAGCTTCGAGAAGAAAGTCTTTTACCTTAAAGACTATCTTCGTTGTCCATTTCTGGGATTGAGACTTACTGATGTAGTTGATGACACCTGCTTCAGCTGGTTCTTCAATCATCAGTGCGTGTCCTGAAATCTGTCTTTCAGGATTGGATGAGGAGGAGGCTCCCAGAGCTTCCCTTGGATTTGAGGCTTCTCGGAATGCTTGGAGGGCTTCTTCGAGAAGGTTGAGACGTTGCCGGTTGTCTGCAACTTCCAATTTGATAACCTTTACCTCGTGGCTAAGGTCTTCAATTTGGATTGGCTTCTTCGTCTCGCCTTTGATTCGGTTCAGGATGTCTTGAAACGAATAGATGATCGGGCTTTGAATCGTCTTCTGAGGACTTTGTTCCTCAAGACTCTGCCTTAGCCTGGAGAGGCAGATCTGCTTGGAAGACTATTCAGGAATTTCATCAATAAGATCAAAAAGAAGTTCTTGATCTTTAGTGATGACATTGATATGACCGGAACACTTGCCAGCACACCTTCCTGTGCAGGGAATCGCTCCGTCTTCATCGCTTGAGTCGCTTTGAGAATAGAAGGCATCTTCGCTTGAAGATCCTTCATCGAGAAGGGCATTGATACCGTCTTTGTCAGAAGAAGACTCGGTTTGAGAAGAGGTTTCGTCATCTGACCTGATGGCGTAGAGAAGAGACTGTCTGGTTTCTTCGTCCATGGTCAGGGCATTGATTTTGTCCTTCAGTGGGCAACGGTTGGAGAAGTGGCCTTTCTTACCACACTTGAAACAAACGTTTGACCTAGAAGCGTAATGATGCTTGCTTCTGAACCTCTGGTAGTATTTCCTCTGTTTACGAGGAAATTCAGGATCTTTAGCCTTGCTTCTGCTAAAGAGACGCTTGGAGGAAGACTTCTTCTTTTTCTTCCTTTCATCCTTCGGTCCTTTGTCGAGACCGTACTGCTTGCAGAAGGTGCCGAGCTCCTTCCTGTAGTCGGAGTCCTTGATCACCTTGGTGGTATGCTTATTCTCTGTGCAGAGATTAATGCATATCGATTGAACCGTGGCTGAGATGTCACCGTAGGTTAATTCAGACCAGTCGATTTGCTTGGTAACTGAATTAGTTGCCACTGTTTGATAGAACTTTTGAGAAATGTAATGAGGCAGTCCTTCGACGAACTTCTGCTTCCAGACGTCGGCTCTGCAGGTTGTAAGAGTATAGAGACGCGCTAAGAAAGTGTCTTTATACCATTTGTATTGACTCATCTTGTGACACCGTAGTCCGAGGAGAGACTCTGTCGCAAGATTGAAGTGAATTTGAGTACTGCCAACGAACTGTTTGGTCATTGCGTAGACCAACTGATTGACCATATCCGGCTCTTCGACTTGGATAGGAACAGAGGCGTTCTCTGTTTTGACAACTGTTCTTGATGCAGTCAAGATGTGGAATCTTTCCTGTTCCGACAGTTGATTGTGCCACCAGCTCCTTAGGTTTCCGGTGAAACCTGAGATCAGAATCTGGGCGGTTTCAAGAGTTGTCTTCCTGGCGCTGTAGGCGGAGGCTGCGAGCAACATCTCTTGAAAGGTGTTCATCATTTGAGCTTCAGAATATCCGTCGATATTCCAAGTGACTAGAGACATACCGTCGTAGGTATGTTTCTCATGATGAAGGTCATCCCAACCTAGATCTGGTGGTGACGGCTTCGGGTAGTGATTCTTCATGTCTACCCATTGAGCTACTGGAAGTACCTTTGAAGTAGAAGCTTGAGAGGAATCCTTGGTAATTACGTTGACTCCTTTCTGGTTCTCGACCTTGCTTGTCGAGGTCCTTGCTTCTCTGTTGATGGCTAGGGCCGCAAGACGCTTGTCAATTTCTGCTAGGAAATCTGACTCGTCGTTTTTGAGCTTACCGATGTTGAAGCTGTTGGGCTGGAAGATCGGTCGGTGAGGATCAGCTTGAGGAATCTCTGGGTTCTTGATCTTGGTCTGAGGAACCGGATTCTCCATCCTTTCTACTGTTTTGGAAACTGTAGAAAGCACCTTGTTGGTGTAGTTGAGCTGATGTTGGATGTTCTTGATCTCGCGAACTCCAACCTTTTGAACCTTGTCTTCGTCGATGGTCTTGTACGGAGAGGAGACCATTTTGATAGCAGGGACGACAGGATGAGGGAAATAGGCTTCTTCTTCTGGAGGATATTTGGAAGCTATTTCCTTACCTTTGGTGGTGACGTAGATGTCCGAACCAGAGATCATCGCGATGTATCCCTGTTCTTTGTATCTCTTAACGAGTGCTTCTCTTTGCAATCGTTCGTCACGCTTCCGGTTTTCTACGAAAGCCGGCATTCCCAGAATAGGTTTCCTTCCCTTTTCTGGAGCTTTGATCCACATGTCGATGTACATGCCGTACTCCTTTTCGTACCGTTTGAAGTCCTCTTTGCTTATGTCTTTGGTGATGACATTGATTTGATTGTAGACCGGTTCGGTTCTCCTTTCCATATCGGATTGGGTAGGAGAAAGTGATCCTTCGTAACGAACATCGGGGATTGTTTGGGAGAAATCTACCGATGCTTTGATTGACTCTGATCTTCTTAGACGATCAGGGAGAGAGACTTCTGACCTTGCAACGGACGAGGTGCTGGGTCGGCTGCTCATGATTTCACTGATCCTTGGGTATGAAGGTTCAGTGTTGAATTGAACTTCGACGTTTCCATCGGGAAACTCGGTGATTGACGCCTCGGTGCTGCATCTGCTGACTGGGGCTGATTCTCCTTGAAGCTTCCAGATGGGATCTTTCGTCATATCTGCCCACTGGAGAGTCTTTGGGATGGTTATGGAAGACTTCTGCAGATTTACTTCCATAAGCATGGTGTAGCCTTTGGGAGAGATTCCTAAGGCTTTAGGAGAAAGGTTGGTATGCATCAGTTTGAAGTAGATGCGGTATGAGACGGCGAAAGGAAGTGAACCATCCTTCAGTTCAAGTCCTTGCGAGTGAACATCAAGGCTTAGGGCATCCATGATGTTACGGTCTTGAAGGGAGATAGTAAGGCCAGGCTTGCAGTTGAAGTAGACTGGTCCTTGCTCCAAGTTTGACTGAACAATCCCTAGGAGAGAGGGAGTGAACCGGAGATGCCTCTTGTCTCTTAGAGCAAGGTAGACTGGCACGTCTAGACCTTCTCTGAAGAGTGGTTTCAAGGCAACTTGAACGCATCCGATATGGAGGTACTTGAACTTATTCTTGACTTTGAAGAGGGTTTCTTCAGGGAGGAGCTTGATTGCAGTGAATTCATCTTTCATTGCAACGTTCTCTTCAGTGACGATGATGACATCTTGCTGAGAGAAATTGAAGGTATTAATTTTGTATACCTGGCTTGGATCGATCTTCGGGATAGACCAATTTTTGAGACGGTTTTCAACCTGAGCTAGATGAGCTTCGGCTGAATTATGAGAAGATAACACTCTGGGTAGATCATCGTTTGATCTAGAGGTATTTGAAGAAGAAGAAGAGTGAGCGGTAGTATCTATGATTGCTGGGGAGTGAGGAGAGAGCTTAGAGAGAAGTTTTGTTATCATAGAAGGAGGGAGAGAGAATCCATCAGTTTCCAGATGATGAACTTTGATCCTTTAAGGCAATAGTTTCTACTTATAACAACAGATCTTAACTAAATCATATTAAGTTTTTCGATCAATCAACCCTCTAAACCTTGAATATCCGCATGGTTCTAGTATGATTATTATAAGAGTTTGTCCAGATCTTGAAGGTTCACCACTCCTTTATCAAGATCACCAGGACTAGCACTTATANTAATAATTAAAAGATAAGATTGGTGGGACAGGACCCCCACTTGTTCTTATCAAAAACAGTAAATACAAACAAAACTCAAAAATACAAAAATACAGCGGAATTTAAATGAAAGCGGTAAAATAGTTTGGATATGTCTGCTACCTTGGATTCTTTCTTTAGATCAATTGTTGGAGAAGAGTATGACGTCACCCGGTTGTCTTCTGAACTGGCTGGGACTGTTGATTCCTCTTATATCAATCGTAAAGACATCCTTCATGTTCTTTGGATTAAAATGGCCTAGCTGGTCAGTGGACTTACCTCGGCTACCCCGCCATTGCTGCCACTCCATAGGCGCCCATCCTCGGAACACGAATTCAGCCTATTGAGATATCTGGAATCTTCTCATGAACAGAGTCAGTCCTTTAAGCTGCTCTCGCCGCCGGAGGTTGGTGAATCCTCATCAGAAGTATGCCATCTCCGTCATGGGATCTTCTCTTTCAAATGAACTTCATTGGAATCCAGAAATTTAGCAGACTAATAAAAGCAACGATAAGATCGGAATACAATGATCTTATCAAAATAAATGCAAGAAAATTAAACAAATTAATTTACATAAAAATTTACAATAAAAACTAAAATTTAAATACAATTGAAATAATTAAATTAAACACTTGAAAAATTTGGACTAATACGGTTGAGTGTCCAAATTTGGGTCATTGATGTCGTATCCTTCGTAAGGGTCGAAGGTATCGATGTCATCGTTGACCGAAGATTGAGAGGCTGCTTCATCTTCGTTGTCTTCTGTGTCCAGAAGATGCTCAGCTACTGTATTGACTACGGAGTTGAAATCGGCTTGAGTTCCGGCTCCGGCAAGGGAAGACATGATGGTGTTCTTGGCAAGGAGGAAGCTTTCATCTTCTTGCCGCGTCATGTCCTGGAGATGAATATTGGCCTTGAACCAATCCTTCATCTTGTTGACTTCGAGATGGGAGAAATCGAACTTTTCCCACCATTTGATTCTTAGCGATTTGCTAAGAGCTTTGAAGCTCCCTGAGGGTCCTAGCTGGAAATTCCAGCAAAAGATCCAGGGTATTTGGAAATACAAAGCAAATCTAAACGTCTTGGAAAGAGGTGACGAATAGATACTTTGTTGGAACAGATGGTATGAACGTTGAACTTCAACGGGGAAGATTTCCTCGGAAAGTCCAAAATACATCCACCAGTTTTGAAACCAGTTCGGGAAGTGCATTTTGTAAGCTTGCTTACAAAAAGTCACGAACCAAGAATGGTTGAAGGGTTGAAGCCAAAAAACGAAATACCATGCCTTAGTATAGTCACGGTAGTTGTAAGAAGGAGGTTTGAAAGGACGGGAGAACTTTCTTCCGACGAACATCCCCTGTTTCCAAGAGGACGGAGTAAGAACTCGGAAGATTCTCAGTTTTGAGTAAATAATCCTTGAGGGATCATTTCGATCAGGAATATGAGTAATCTCAGCAGATTTAGAGTCTACTAAAATGTACTCATAGAAAGTCCTGGATTTGGACAGATCCTCTGGCAGGAAGTGGAAGCCATGAGGAAATATTTGATTACAGACTTCTTGGACAGAAGGTCCGTCGAACTCTGTTTCAATGGTTAAATCCACCATTGTAGTCTTGGTGAAATAACCTTGAATTGGAGGTCTAGGTTGGAAAACCCTAGGCCTGACGATTTGAGAAAACGAGGAAGGATTCCTCGGAATTGGAGATCTTGAGGAAGAAGCGGCTGGAGAAGCAGCACGCTTGTTCGGAGTTGAAACACCAGTAGGGCGTAACAACGTAGTTGAAGGAATTGGAGGAAGACCAGAAGGGTCTGTTTGAATAGTCAAAGTCCTTGGAGAGGAACCTTGACGGCGTCTGGAAACTTGCTCGAACTGCAAGTCCATGGCGTAGTTGTCTGCACTCATCGGGGCTGGTGCAGATGATTGACCTAAGGGTTGGTTTCCCTTAGAAGGAGGAGTAGTTCCTGAGGAGGAAGCTACTGATTGAATAGAATAGCCTTGAGGACTATTCTGTTGCTGCTGCGGTGGTCGCGGCGGTGGCCGTTGCCGGCCGTGATGAGGAGGCTGAATCGGGAAATTGAGAGAGAGGATTCAGGGCTGAGGAGGCTTTCGTCAAGAGATGTTCTCTTGAGAGATAATCAGCTAATGAATTCTCACTGCCTTTTATAGGCACGATTTTGAAGTCGAAACACGACAAGATCGCTTGCCACCTGGCAAAGATCTGCTTGGAGATAAGATTCTTGACGTCATTCTCGAAGATAAACTTTGACGCCTTTGAATCAGTCCTGATGACGAACTCCTTGTTGATAAGGTCGCCTTGGAACTTTTGGACGTTAAGTACTATTGCTAGTACTTCCTTCTTGACGGTGGAATAGTTTTTCTGTGCACTATTCCAGACTCCGGAATGGTAACGGACAACAGAGGTGTTTCCGTTAAGTTCCTGTTTGAGAATGCCGCCGTAACCGATATCGGAGGCATCAGTGTCAATGATGAGGTTGGCCTGCTCATCCACCAAGGATAAGCATGGGATGCTTTTGGCCAATGATTTGATTGATCGGACTGCTCGAGTGTGCTCGTCCGTCCACGGCTTGGGTGACTTCTTCAGTCTGTCGTAGAGTGGCAGACAGATTGAACGGAGATTGCGGATGAAATCACCGATGTAATTGACACATCCAAGAAAACGCTGTAGCTGCGTTTTGTCTTGTAGCACATCTGGAAATTTGTCTACGAATTCCAGAGACCGTTGAATAGGTTTGATGATTCCTTGGTTGATATCGTAACCAAGAAACCTAATCCTTGTTTGAAACAACTTGATCTTTGGTTGGGATACCACAAGACCATTGGATTTGATGACGTTGAGGAACACTTGTAGATGCTTGAAGTGTTGGTCAACTGAGCTGGAGAATACCAAGACATCGTCAATGTAGACGATCGTGAACTCTTGATATTGGTTGAAGATCTCGTTCATGATCCTTTGAAATTCGGACGGTGCATTCTTCAGTCCGAAGGGCATGACATTCCATTCATACTGACCGAATGGAACATTGAAGGCCGTCTTGTAGCGGTCTGATGGATGAATCTGAATTTGCCAAAATCCAGACTTCATGTCGAACTTTGAGAAGACCTTTGCTAAAGTAATCCGCTTCAGCAAGTCTTGGCGATTAGGAATTGGGTACCTAATCCACTTGAGGGCCTTGTTGAGAGGCTTGTAGTTGATGACAAGCCTTGGAACTCCACGTTCTTGCTCGGCCTGTTTGTTGACGTAAAAGGCCGCACATGACCACGGGCTTTTGGATGGGCTGATGAGGCCTTTGTTGAGGAGGTCTGCTATTTCTTCGGAGCAGACTTTGACTAAATCCCTATTCATCTGGATGGGCCGGGCCTTGGTAGGGATTTGGGCTTCTTTGAAGTCGTCAACATATGGTAGGGTCACCATATGCTTCTTCCTGTTCCAAAACGCATTTGGAAGACTTGAGCAAGCATCCCTTTCAAGCTTCTGTTGGAAGCTTCAGATTTTGACTTGAACAGATGGCTTGTTGATCTGAGAAGCCACCTTGCTGGATATGACCTCGTCTTGAAGGAACTCAATCTGCTTTTCCTTCCTGGCGATGCGGTTGATGTATTGATGAACTTGTTCTTCAACACTATTGATGTACTTAGGAGTTATGGATTCATAAACTCGAAAGTAATGTCCTTGTCGAACTTGCTTGAGACTATACCCTTGCTGGAGACATGGAAAGGGTATATCTGGGTCAGGAACGGCGTTCCTAGAATGATCCCTTCATTAAGGTTCTTCACCAAAATGAACGTATTGATGAGACACACATTGCCCTTGCAGATGTGTACCTTTGACAGCTTGAACTGAATGTTGAGAGGTCCTCCGTTGGCTCCGTGCAAGGACTCCTTTGTCTTTTCAAAATACTTAGAAGGTACAAGGCCTTCTTGGATGACATTTTGATCTGCTCCTGAGTCAACGAGAGCGACAGCTTCGAGAAGAAAGTCTTTTACCTTGAAGACTATCTTCGTTGTCCATTTCTGGGATTGAGACTTACTGATGTAGTTGATGACACCTGCTTCAGCTGGTTCTTCAATCATCAGTGCATGTCCTGAAATCTGTCTTTCAGGATTGGATGAGGAGGAGGCTCCCAGAGCTTCCCTAGGAATTGAGGCTTCTCGGAATGCCTGGAAGGCTTCTTCGAGAAGGTTGAGACGTTGCCGGTTGTCCGCAACTTCCAATTTGATAACCTTTACCTCGTGGTTAAGATCTTCAATTTGGATTGGCTTTTTCGTCTCGCCTTTGATTCGGTTCAGGATGTCTTGAAACGAATAGATGATCGGACTTTGAATCGTCTTCTGAGGACTCTGTTCCTCAAGGCTCTGCCTTAGCCTGGAGAGGCAGATTTGCTTGGAAGACTCTTCAGGAATTTCATCAATAAGATCAAAAAGAAGTTCTTGATCTTTAGTGATGACATTGATATGACCGGAACACTTGCCAGCACACCTTCCTGTGCAGGGAATTGCTCCGTCTTCATCGCTTGAGTCACTTTGAGAATAGAAGGCATCTTCGCTTGAAGATCCTTCATCGAGAAGGGCATTGATACCGTCTTCGTTAGAAGAAGACTCGGTTTGAGAAGAGGTTTCGTCATCTGACCTGATGGCGTAGAGAAGAGACTGTCTGGTTTCTTCGTCCATGGTCAGGGCATTGATCTTGTCCTTCAGCGGGCAACGGTTGGAGAAGTGGCCTTTCTTACCACACTTGTAGCAGACGTTGGACTTAGAAGCATACTGATGTTTGCTTCTGAACCTTTGGTAGTATTTCCTCTTCTTCCGAGGAAATTCCGGGTCTTTAGCTTTGCTTCTGCTAAAGAGACGCTTGGAGGAAGACTTCTTCTTTTTCTTCCTTTCATCCTTCGGTCCTTTGTCGAGACCGTACTGCTTGCAGAAGGTGCCGAGCTCCTTCCTGTAGTCGGAGTCCTTGATCACCTTGGTGGTATGCTTATTCTCCGTGCAGAGATTAATGCATATCGATTGAACCGTGGCTGAGATGTCACCGTAGGTTAATTCAGACCAGTCGATTTGCTTGGTAACTGAATTAGTTGCCACTGTTTGATAGAACTTTTGAGAAATGTAATGAGGCAGTCCTTCGACGAACTTCTGCTTCCAGACGTCGGCTCTGCAGGTTGTAAGAGTATAAAGGCGTGCTAAGAAAGTGTCTTTATACCATTTGTATTGACTCATCTTGTGACACCGTAGTCCGAGGAGAGACTCTGTCGCAAGATTGAAGTGGATTTGAGTACTGCCAACGAACTGTTTGGTCATTGCGTAGACCAACTGATTGACCATATCCGGCTCTTCGACTTGGATAGGAACAGAGGCGTTCTCTGTTTTGACAACTGTTCTTGATGCAGTCAAGATGTGGAATCTTTCCTGTTCCGACAGTTGATTGTGCCACCAGCTCCTTAGGTTTCCGGTGAAACCTGAGATCAGAATCTGGGCGGTTTCAAGAGTTGTCTTCCTTGCGCTGTAGGCTGAGGCTGCTAACAACATCTCTTGAAAGGTGTTCATCATTTGAGCTTCAGAATATCCGTCGATATTCCAAGTGACTAGAGACATACCGTCGTAGGTATGTTTCTCATGATGAAGGTCATCCCAACCTAGATCTGGTGGTGACGGCTTGGGGTAGTGATTCTTCATGTCTACCCATTGAGCTACTGGAAGTACCTTTGAAGTAGAAGCTTGAGAGGAATCCTTGGTGATTACGTTGACTCCTTTCTGGTTCTCGACCTTGCTTGTCGAGGTCCTTGCTTCTCTGTTGATGGCGAGGGCCGCAAGACGCTTGTCAATTTCTGCTAGGAAATCTGACTCGTAGTTTTTGAGCTTACCGATGTTGAAGCTGTTGGGCTGGAAGATCGGTCGGTGAGGATCAGCTTGAGGAATCTCTGGGTTCTTGATCTTGGTCTGAGGAACCGGATTCTCCATTCTTTCTACTGTTTTGGAAACTGTAGAAAGCACCTTGTTGGTGTAGTTGAGCTGATGTTGGATGTTCTTGATTTCGCGAACTCCAACCTTTTGCACCTTGTCTTCGTCGATGGTCTTGTACGGAGAGGAGACCATCTTGATAGCAGGGACAACAGGATGAGGGAAATAGGCTTCTTCTTCTGGAGGATAGTTGGAAGCTATTTCTTTACCTTTGGTGGTGACGTAGATGTTCGATCCAGAGATCATCGCAATGTATCCCTGTTCTTTGTATTTCTTAACGAGTGCTTCTCTTTGCAGTCGTTCGTCACGCTTCCGGTTTTCTACGAAAGCTGGCATTCCCAGAATAGGTTTCCTTCCCTTTTCTGGAGCTTTGATCCACATGTCGATGTACATGCCGTACTCCTTTTCGTACCGTTTGAAGTCCTCTTTGCTTATGTCTTTGGTGATGACATTGATTTGATTGTAGACCGGCTCGGTTCTCCTTTCCATATCGGATTGGGTAGGAGAAAGTGATCCTTGGTAACGAACATCGGGGATTGTTTGGGAGAAATCTACCGATGCTTTGATTGACTCTGATCTTCTCAGATGATCAGGGAGAGAGACTTCTGACCTTGCAACGGACGAGGTACTGGGTCGGCTGCTCATGATTTCACTGATCCTTGGGTATGAAGGTTCAGTGTTGAATTGAACTTCGACGTTTCCATCGGGAAACTCGGTGATTGACGCCTCGGTGCTGCATCTGCTGACTGGGGCTGATTCTCCTTGAAGCTTCCAGATGGGATCTTTGGTCAGATCTGCCCACTGGAGGGTCTTGGGAATGGTTATGGAAGACTTTTCGAGATTTACTTCCATAAGCATGGTGTAACCTTTAGGAGAGATTCCTAAGGCTTTAGGAGAAAGGTTTTCAACCTGAGCCAGATGGGCTTCGGCTGAGCTATGAGAAGACAAAACCTTTGACAGATCGTCAGATCTAAGGTTCTTTGAAGAAGAAGAAGAAGAGTGAGCAGTGGTATCGATGATTGCGGGAGAGTGGGGAGAGAGTCTAGAGAGAAGTTTTGTGATCATAGAGAGGAGAGAGAGAGAATCCATCAGTTTCCAGATGATGAACTTCGATCCTTTAAGGCAATAGTTTCTTCTTACAACAACAGATCTTAACTAAATCATATTAAGTTTTTCGATCAATCAACCCTCTAAACCTTGAATATTCGCATGGATCTAGTATGAATATTATAAGTTTTGTTCAGATCTTGAAGGTTCACCACACCTTTATCAAGAACAGAAGAACACAACCTTATAATAATCATATTTCAAACCACTGAATAAACTAAGACGAGGAGAGACACCCAAACTTAATATTCATTAGAGAAGAGATGAGATCATAAGAAGAACTACTTACCAGAAAAGAACTTAGAACATCATCCTTCCACCCCCGGATTCAGAAGGGAGACTACTCCATAGAGAGAGAAAGAAGAGAGAGAAGTAAAAATGAGCAACTAAGGCTCTGATACCATTGAGGGTCGGTGGCACTGCTATCTATAATGAAAATTAATAATTGCACCGTGGGGTCCAATTATTAATTTCATTATTGTCTACA
>JACWES010000229.1:0-18402 GCA_025688845.1 Cucumis hystrix
TCCACAGAAACTCCCTCACTAGAAACCACATGACCAAGGAAAGCCACCTGCTTCAGCCAGAATTCACACTTTGAGAACTTAGCATAAAGTTTATTCGCTCAAAGATTCTCTAAAACTTTATGCAAATGTTCCTCATGTTCAGCCTCGGTCTTGGAATAAACCAAAATGTCATCAATGAAGACTATTACAAAAGTGTCTAAGAAATCCTTAAACACCCTGTTCATCAGATCCATAAATACAGCAGGTGCATTTGTCAATCCAAAAGACATTAAAATGAATTCATAATGTCCATACCTCGAACGAAAAGCAGTCTTAGGAATATCACCGTCTTTAATCCTCAACTGATGGTAACCCGAGCGTAAATCAATCTTAGAGAATACAGTAGCTCCTTGCAACTGATCAAACAAATCATCGATTCTGGGCAGTGGATACCTATTCTTGACTGTCACCTTATTAAGTTTTCTGTAATCTATACAAAGACGCATCGATCCATCCTTCTTCTTCACAAACAGTACGGGTGCACCCCAAGGCGATACGCTAGGTCGAATAAAACCATTGTCAAGCAATTCCTGTAACTGTACCTTCAATTCTTTCAATTCAGCCGGAGCCATCCTGTAAGGGGCTCTAGAGATAGGAGCGGTACCCGGCTCCAACTCAATAGCAAAGTCAATCTCTCTGTGAGGCGGAAGTCCTGGAAGCTCTTCTGGAAATACATCAGGATATTCTCTTACCACAGGTTCTGAGGTCAAAGAAATCTCAACTTCCCTCGTATCCACCACACTGGCCAAGATACTCCAGGTACCCTAGTTGAGTAACTTACTGGCCTTCATAGCCGAAATTACCTTAGGTAGGACCACGGTCCCTACCCCTTTAAACTTAAAAATAGGCTCGGTAGGAGGACTAAACACTACCTCCTCACGAGAACAATCAATACTGGCATGATTGGCAGCCAACCAATCCATGCCTAAAATTACGTCGAAATCATGCATATTCAATACTAACAAGGTTACATCCATCACACGACCAGCTAACTCAATTTGGCATGCTTTAATCTTTTCCTTTGACAACATAATTTCCCCAGATGGTGTAGACACTGATAAAACATAATCTAGGGGCTCCACTTCTAAACATGCATGAGTTACAAATATCGACGATATAAAAGAGTGAGAGGAACCAGGGTCGAACAAAGTTAAGGCAAAATGCCGCAACACTGGTAGCGTACCTGTAACAACTGTGCCAGCCCTTTCAGCCTCAGATCTATTAGTAGCAAAAACTCTGCCCTGCTGTGGCACTCTCGCTCCCTGACTGCTCTGCCCAAACTCAGTAGGCTTCAAAGGACAACGATCAGCCGTATGCCCCTCTTGCCTACACTTAAAGCAAATCCTTGTCCCAAATAAACAGCGACCCAGATGGCGCTTCCCACAAGTATTGCACAATGGTTTCTCTCTGGCAGTTTCACCTGCCCCAAAGGGACTCTGCTGGAAACGGCGAAAATTTCCACCTGACCTCATGTTCCTCTGAGGAGCTTCAACGAACTTCTGCTCCGCCTTTCTCTTCTGACTACATGAGGTTCCCTTGTCAACACTCCTTGGCTGAACCTCGTCCTTCCCAATACTCACATCCACTGCCAGACGCAGTGCTTCAGCCTGAGTGGAGGGCTTTAGTGCTCGCACAAAGCCTCTGATGTCATCCCTTAATCCTCTAACAAACCTCTCAGCACTGGCCTGCTCATTACCAACAAGCCAAGGGGCGAAGCGCAACAACATGTCGAACTCCTGATCGTACTCCTCAACTGTCATATGTCCTTATTTCAATTCCAAGAATTCCTGGCTTTTAGCATCTCTAAGGTTAGCCGAGAAAAACTTGGTATAGAAGCAATCTCTAAACTGGTCCCACGTGATCTGGTCCAACTTTCCACCCAACATACGCAGTGTGGACCTCCACCAGATAATACCCCTATCCCTAAGGAGAAAGACAGCACACTGAACCTTGTGCTCTTCTGGACATCTCATATAACTAAAAATGGTCTCCACAGAAGACAACCACAACTCCGCCTTGGTAGGATCTTCCAGTGATCCATCAAAAGTCTGAGGGTCGTATTTCCTAAAGTCCCTCAAGTGTTTCGCCTCTGCAGACAGCTGATTTGGTAACATCTGTGGCGACTGTACTACCGATCCCTGCACAGGGGGGTCTACAGACACCAGGTGGAGCTGCTGGTACTGGGGAACTTACTGGCGCAGACTGGTTCTGAGCCATAGCAGCAGCAATAAGCTCTGCGATTCTCTGCTCCAGGTGAGCAGACAAGGCTGCCAAATCCGTTTGAGTAACAGGTGCAGCAGGGACACGCGGGTCAGTTTGGCCTACAGCAGGCTGACTACGCCCTGCTCCTCTACCTCGGCCTCTAAAACCACCCCTACGTTCACCTCTCCTTGGCGGCATGGTTTCCTAACATCCACCAAAATTTTCCTTTTAGTCTTAAACATCAAAGCACCTCAGACAGTCTAGTTTAACTTAGGCAAGGTTATTTTCATAAAATCATACATATAAATCATGAAAGCGTACCTGACGAGTGACGAAGGATCGTGCTAGCCATAGGGACATAAAAACATGGACTTAAATCATAAGTCAGTCTACAGAACCTAAAACTTAGGCTCTGATACCAACTGTGACGACCCGGGCTTTTCGGACTGACCGTCTAAGTCGTCAATTTGACACAAAACCGTTTGTTGACAAAAGACATAAGAATATTCAGTTGAAACCGTAAGAAAACGAAGGAAAATTTAATCGGACCCTATTTCCAAAATACAAAATTTACAATGTGCTGTTTACAAAAAAATTTAACTATTTTAGACTTAGTTAAATCAAAATATTTTCAAACCGTCAGCGGAAGCAGTTTAAAGACAGACCTCTATGGCAAATTCACGAGTCCTTCTTGTCCCTCGTCGGTCTGCCTCTTGTGTTACCTTTTCCTGAAAAGTTAAACATAAAAAGGGTGAGTATTAATATACTAAGTAAGGGACCCACTACTGGTCCCGTTCGGGGAAAAATAAATTATTAGCATCCTATGGTGTACCCTGCACAGTCACAGTCTAGTGCTCCCAAAGGATGCACATATCAGTCTAGTGCTCCCGAAGGATGCACATATCAGNAAAATGTCATCAATGAAGACTATTACAAAAGTGTCTAAGAAATCCTTAAACACCCTGTTCATCAGATCCATAAATACAGCAGGTGCATTTGTCAATCCAAAAGACATTAAAATGAATTCATAATGTCCATACCTCGAACGAAAAGCAGTCTTAGGAATATCACCGTCTTTAATCCTCAACTGATGGTAACCCGAGGTGTAAATCAATCATAGAGAATACAGTAGCTCCTTGCAACTGATCAAACAAATCATCGATTCTGGCAGTGGATACCTATTCTTGACTGTCACCTTATTAAGTTTCTGTAATCTATACAAAGACGCATCGATCCATCCTTCTTCTTCACAAACAGTACGGGTGCACCCCAAGGCGATACGCTAGGTCGAATAAAACCATTGTCAAGCAATTCCTGTAACTGTACCTTCAATTCTTTCAATTCAGCCGGAGCCATCCTGTAAGGGGCTCTAGAGATAGGAGCGGTACCCGGCTCCAACTCAATAGCAAAGTCAATCTCTCTGTGAGGCGGAAGTCCTGGAAGCTCTTCTGGAAATACATCAGGATATTCTCTTACCACAGGTTCTGAGGTCAAAGAAATCTCAACTTCCCTCGTATCCACCACACTGGCCAAGATACTCCAGGTACCCTGGTTGAGTAACTTACTGGCCTTCATAGCCGAAATTACCTTAGGTAGGACCACGGTCCCTACCCCTTTAAACTTAAAAATAGGCTCGGTAGGAGGACTAAACACTACCTCCTCACGAGAACAATCAATACTGGCATGATTGGCAGCCAACCAATCCATGCCTAAAATTACGTCGAAATCATGCATATTCAATACTAACAAGGTTGCATCCATCACACGACCAGCTAACTCAATTTGGCATGCTTTAATCTTTTCCTTTGACAACATAATTTCCCCAGATGGTGTAGACACTGATAAAACATAATCTAGGGGCTCCACTTCTAAACATGCATGAGTTACAAATATCGACGATATAAAAGAGTGAGAGGAACCAGGGTCGAACAAAGTTAAGGCAAAATGCCGCAACACTGGTAGCGTACCTGTAACAACTGTGCCAGCCCTTTCAGCCTCAGATCTATTAGTAGCAAAAACTCTGCCCTGCTTGTGCACTCTCGCTCCCTGACTGCTCTGCCCAAACTCAGTAGGCTTCAAAGGACAACGATCAGCCGTATGCCCCTCTTGCCTACACTTAAAGCAAATCCTTGTCCCAAATAAACAGCGACCCAGATGGCGCTTCCCACAAGTATTGCACAATGGTTTCTCTCTGGCAGTTTCACCTGCCCCAAAGGGACTCTGCTGGAAACGGCGAAAATTTCCACCTGACCTCATGTTCCTCTGAGGAGCTTCAACGAACTTCTGCTCCGCCTTTCTCTTCTGACTACATGAGGTTCCCTTGTCAACACTCCTTGGCTGAACCTCGTCCTTCCCAATACTCACATCCACTGCCAGACGCAGTGCTTCAGCCTGAGTGGAGGGCTTTAGTGCTCGCACAAAGCCTCTGATGTCATCCCTTAATCCTCTAACAAACCTCTCAGCACTGGCCTGCTCATTACCAACAAGCTCAGGGGCGAAGCGCGACAACATGTCGAACTCCTGATCGTACTCCTCAACTGTCATATGTCCTTGTTTCAATTCCAAGAATTCCTGGCTTTTAGCATCTCTAAGGTTAGCCGAGAAAAACTTGGTATAGAAGCAATCTCTAAACTGGTCCCACGTGATCTGGTCCAACTTTCCACCCAACATACGCAGTGTGGACCTCCACCAGATAATACCCCTATCCCTAAGGAGAAAGACAGCACACTGAACCTTGTGCTCTTCTGGACATCTCATATAACTAAAAATGGTCTCCACAGAAGACAACCACAACTCCGCCTTGGTAGGATCTTCCAGTGATCCATCAAAAGTCTGAGGGTCGTATTTCCTAAAGTCCCTCAAGTGTTTCGCCTCTGCAGACAGCTGATTTGGTAACATCTGTGGCGACTGTACTACCGATCCCTGCACAGGGGGGTCTACAGACACCAGGTGGAGCTGCTGGTACTGGGGAACTTACTGGCGCAGACTGGTTCTGAGCCATAGCAGCAGCAATAAGCTCTGCGATTCTCTGCTCCAGGTGAGCAGACAAGGCTGCCAAATCCGTTTGAGTAACAGGTGCAGCAGGGACACGCGGGTCAGTTTGGCCTACAGCAGGCTGACTACGCCCTGCTCCTCTACCTCGGCCTCTAAAACCACCCCTACGTTCACCTCTCCTTGGCGGCATGGTTTCCTAACATCCACCAAAATTTTCCTTTTAGTCTTAAACATCAAAGCACCTCAGACAGTCTAGTTTAACTTAGGCAAGGTTATTTTCATAAAATCATACATATAAATCATGAAAGCGTACCTGACGAGTGACGAAGGATCGTGCTAGCCATAGGGACATAAAAACATGGACTTAAATCATAAGTCAGTCTACAGAACCTAAAACTTAGGCTCTGATACCAACTGTGACGACCCGGGCTTTTCGGACTGACCGTCTAAGTCGTCAATTTGACACAAAACCGTTTGTTGACAAAAGACATAAGAATATTCAGTTGAAACCGTAAGAAAACGAAGGAAAATTTAATCGGACCCTATTTCCAAAATACAAAATTTACAATGTGCTGTTTACAAAAAAATTTAACTATTTTAGACTTAGTTAAATCAAAATATTTTCAAACCGTCAGCGGAAGCAGTTTAAAGACAGACCTCTATGGCAAATTCACGAGTCCTTCTTGTCCCTCGTCGGTCTGCCTCTTGTGTTACCTTTTCCTGAAAAGTTAAACATAAAAAGGGTGAGTATTAATATACTCAGTAAGGGACCCACTACTGGTCCCGTTCGGGGAAAAATAAATTATTAGCATCCTATGGTGTACCCTGCACAGTCACAGTCTAGTGCTCCCAAAGGATGCACATATCAGTCTAGTGCTCCCGAAGGATGCACATATCAGTCTAGTGCTCCCGAAGGATGCACATATCAGTCTAGTGCTCCAGAAGGATGCACATATCAGTCTAGTGCTCCCGAAGGATGCACATATCAGTCTAGTGCTCCCGAAGGATGCACATAAAGGGATGATCCCGAAGGACACCCGCAGGGTAACTATCCACTAGGAAACTAATAATTTATCCCCTCAGTCCATTCTATACATCTTAACAGTCATTTACAACCCAGTCAAACGTCCTCATCACGTACTTTCCACCTAACCTCCAACAACCATTCATTTTCCAATTTTTTTAACCTAAGGCCAATCAAAACATATCAGTCTATCGGTCAACGAACTAAAAACTTATAATATTCTCCTTCAAACACAAGGGGCATGACTAGTTAGTCCCCTCCGTCATAAGAACGCAACCACGACAGTGTATCCTACACTCCGCCTAAACAACCATCCGTCAGTCTTAACCCATCCCCTATAAAAATACATTTACTGTTTTCAGTCATTCAACAACCACATGTGCATGTTTACATAGCCAGCCAATCACCACATAAATCCATACAAAAATATATATATTCTCATCGAAATAAAATCTCAACTAAACATTCAGTCCACAGTCAAACACATGTAGCATATCCATTATTTCTACTCAATTCCAATATAATTATGCAACCCAACACATCTCAAAGCTATAGGTGAGTTCAGTAGGAAATCCCTTACCTTAGCGTTATTCTAACCTCTTGATTGAATCCCACGTTTGCCAACAACTCAAATTCACGAAACGAGCTCCAATTAACAATTTGTTCGTTGTGAACCCAACGACTTCAAGCGTTACCCCCAACCTAAGATCGAACATCCAAGCAGTCAATTTAACAACATCCACAAATCGAATTTTTCAATGGAGATCCCCAATTTCATCAATTTCATCCTTACCAATGAAGTTACAACATGGACGTCGGATCCGCGGCTGGATGGAGAAGGACGCGCGGACAGATCTGAGACGGAGGCAAGCGGCGGCGTGCCGACTGCAGCGGGCGGCAGAACGTGCAGATCCGGCGTCAGCGTGCGGCTGGGGAACGGCGGGACGTGCAGATCTGGCGTCGGCGTGCGGCTGAGGAACGGATGGCGGCTTTGCCGGTCGGACGGAAGGAGAGGAGAGGAAGAGGTGGGGTTTTCAGCTTCGGGTGAATAGAGAAGGGAAGACACGGCTGGGCGGCTAGGCGATGCGGACGGCTGTGCGCGACGAAGACACGGGCGGCGTCGGACCCAGCGGCGCAAGGCTTCGCGAACCGGACGGACGACGCGAGGAAGGGAACAGATCTGGGCGGACTACTGCGTGCGGCAGACGGACGCAGCGGCGTGAGGCTTCGCGAGCGGAGTCGGGCTCGGCTGGGTTTGGCTGCGGCTGCGGACGGAGGAACGACGGAGACACGGGCGGCGGTGGCGGTTAGGGCTGGGAGAAGGAGAAGAAGAAAAAGGAAGAAGAAGAAGGGGGGGGGGGGCGTGCGTGAGGGAGAGAGAGAGAGGGAAATTTTTTTTGATATTATTATAATAATAATAATAATAATAATAATAATATTTAATAAAAAAAAATTATTATTATTTTTATTATTACCTTTTTTTTTCTTTCTTTCTTCTTTGTTTGTTTTTTTTTTTTTTTTTGGGCGTTACAGAAGGATTTCCAAACCAAGGATTGAGCCATAAGCTTATGAGTGACAAAACAAACTTCTAAAATGAATTCTAAAACTTTTTTGTTAAATAATGATTAAATTATGCTTTGAGAATATATCTTTGAGCTGACTGATTTCTATTGAAATTTGTAAAACACATTTTTAACTTTTAGAAAGTTGAAAACATGATTTAACAAAGTATTTGAGTTTACAAAATGTTCTAGCAAAGCCTGGATTTAAGTGTTAAAAGTATGTTTATGACCATGAGATCTTAAAAGAGATTATTTCAAAGCGAGCATATGTTTCAAACTAAGTTTTCAAGCATGTTTTTATGAATCTATGATCATATGTTTTATGTTACTCTCTATGACCTTATGTACACATATTGGTTTTTCTGCTATTGATGTGAAGGCTAACGAGCCTATGCTTATACATCAGGGTAGGTACACTTTGATGTGCATATGAGGAGAAGGATATAATGAAAACTATACCTATATTGAGAGAAGCTCGACTTTTGACGATGAGGTGTACCGACACCTATGTTTCGTGTTGAGAATGGGTTAAAGATTAATGACCAAGTAAGTTTATGAAATGTATTCCCAATGTATAAAAGTTCAAGTATTATGTTTATGAATTAATTTCCAACTGCTTGAATGTTTTACAAGCCAATGATTTATGAATAACTGTTTTCTTAAAGTATGTTTTATTAAAACCATTACTCACTAAGTCTTTCGACTTATCCTTTCAAATGATTTCTCATTTTCAATCATGGATTGTATACTCCCTAGTGCTGAGCTTACTGCTGCCAGGCCAATCACTAAAATAAGGGTTGTCAAAGTAACTTGCGTTGAAGTTTGAAATCAGTAAGTGAGGTATAAGAAAGTATGTCTAAGTTTATAGTTCAAGTTACAAGTTGTGAGTCGGTCTAGTGGGTAGGTTATTATTGTGTCATGTTTCCGCTGAAGTACCATAGAAATTGTAACTACTAGTCCAAGTTGTTAGCAAAAGCATTTATCTTGCGTTGTTGTTCCTTGTGAGCATGGATTTGTATTGTGACTGCTAGTTGAATTAAATAGGTTAGTTGGTCGGTGAGTGTTGCCAAGATATAGAAATGCTTGTCAGCCTTCACACCCTCTTTTAGAGTTAGATTAAAGGTTTAGCGAAGGAGCTTCGAGAAAGGGTGTGACAAAAATTACCACCTTAGGGCAAAATTTGCTCTACCACACCTTGAGGCAAAATTTGCCAAGATGTTCAAGTTAGAGGAAGGATTCACTTATTAAATTAGAGGATAAGAAATTATGCATAAGACCTATTGGTAAAAGACTGTGGAGGAGATTTGGAAGCTCTCTCTACTTACATCACAAAATCGATCTAGTCTTGACATTCACTCATGGGTGGTGTTGCAATTTCGACAGAGAGGTTTGGTGGAATAGGATTGAAACCTCATATTAATACAATCACTATGGATCATAAGCCATAGAGTTTGGACCAGGACTCTGATTTACCACAACATGGACTCAAGCATAGAAGCCATTATACGGTTTTAGTTTTGCTTAGGTGCAAATACAAAGTATATGTTTTTTTTTCTTTTTGTGATGTATACATGTAGTTGATCATGTTAAAATTTGTTGTTTGATTGCTTGAAATATTTATATATATTTTATCGTACACTTGGATTTGTGTGACTTAGAATGACTAATAGTTAGTTATTTTAAATACAATGTATTTGTTTTTTTGTTCTATCCTATTGACACATATGACATTGGATATGTCCAATTCTCTTTTAATACAATTTTTTATGATTTTTTTTCTTTTACAATTACAATGTAGTTGCGTTACACTACGCATTTGCATGTTAAATTCCTTCAATCTATGTAAAGTAGCTGATGAATAATGTGTTGTATTTGTTGTGTACTTCATGTTTATATATATTAATAAGGGTAATATGTGTTTTACGTGTTTATATATTATATTCTGTGTATGTGTGTTTATACTTTCTTTCCTTGAGTGTGAGTTTATAGAAGATATAATGTAGGTTCATGTTTGCAATCGAGTTGTGATTTTTTATTTTTATGTATTTTAGGTATTTCTTTATTTCTTTATTTGTAAGCTATTTGATTTATGTTGTTAGGATTTTAATTTTAGATGATTTGATTTAAGATGTTACGATTTTAATTTAGATAATTTAATTTAAGTTGTTAAGATTTTAAGTTAAAATTATAATTTTATCTTCAAATTTTGAAATACCTAGTAGTTAAGATTTGATCAAGGCTATTTTAGTCCATTGAAAATTTGCGATTAATAATTTAATAAATGATTATTTATTTATTTAATTTTAATATATTTTTTCTATTTTTAAAATGAAACTACCTAATTTGTTATTCTTCTCGTAAGTCCTTCACAGTAAACAACATCGTAGGTGGTGGGTGTTGTGAGGAATTCGACGTCTGGTGATGTAGGTTGCTGAGGTGGGGAGGGTTCGTGATGGTCTTGAAGAGGGGATGAAGATGATGAAAAGTTTGGGAGGGAAATTAGGAATTTAACATAAGGGTGGACTGTTTTGGCAGGGAAAAATGAAGATGTGAGTGATTTGATTTGTTTGTGAAAGACTGATTCAACTACGAGGTATTTTGAATTTTCAGAATGATTCTATTTGGAATGTGAGTGTCTTATTAGAGTTATGACATTTTCATACATTATTTTTTAATATATTTTTCGATACTTTTATTTTAACAATAAAAAATAATTTTTGTCATCTATCCAAGTGAACCTTAAAGTTTGTTATTTGTCTGGTCAACCCAATAATGAATCGCATCCCAACTATACATTGATGTTGTGTAACGCCTTAGGCCCATGATTTAAACAAGGATTCAGAATTCGAATCCCCAACAATCTCGTGCATCCGCTACAACCTGGCAACATCATTCTTAACTTTGTTCTCACTCACATGCATCATAACTGGAAAAATTTTAAAGAGGTCACCAAATATAGAATTGTTCTATGCTAAGCATGTCTAACTTTAGAGTTCCTATGATCAAAGCATAGACAAAAAAAAAAAAAAACAAATGCACCATGTCGATATATGTATTAACTTTTAATTGTTTTGAGTCTTTCTTAACCTTATTTACATATCCTCAGAATCTCTCTCATTCAAATATAATATCAATTCCTCTAAACTCATGCTCAAACCATTTTGGTCCAAAAGCTAATACGAAATCATGGAAAATTTGATATGAGCAGTCAGTTTGAACATAATTTTATTAATTTATAAATATAGCTATGAATAAGTCAACTGTTTATATTTCCAACTCCACATACTGTTGAACAAAAAAATCTAAATAAAAAGAGAGCCGACCATTAAGACTCAATTTACAAATTATATTGTTTTTAAATACTATTGTTGTTGTGTTATTAATTATTATTATTATTTCTAGTACATGAGTGTGGGAGATTCCAACTACAAAATTATTAGTTACTAAAACCTATATTATATGTCAATGAAGTTACCATAGTTTAGCAACAACATTTTTTTTATAGTTTCCTTTAAAAGAATTTAATGGCTGAATTTTGAAATCTACTATTCAAAAAACTCACTTTCAAGAAGTTGATTAAAATTTATAAAGAGATGATCAATCCAAATTCTTCATTTTTACTAACTTATGATTTTTTTTTTATTGAAAAAATAATGATTAAGACCAAGAAAATTTGAACTCGTTAAATAAGCATTAAATATGCCAAAATTATCGATTGAATAGACAATTTTTCAATTAATCAATTAATAAGGTGCCATGTTTAGTTTGAACTGAATTGAAAATCGACATAAGAAAGTTGCATCACACATTGAAAGTTTTTTGTATGGTTAGAATATCAAGAGTTTGACAATGTATCTCTCTAACCTAATTTAGTGAACTATCGTCAAAGAAAATAGCTTTGATGAGAAATTGAGGGTCCTTTTCCATATTCAATTCATCAATTGCATGATTTGAATTGCATTTAAATTAAAGTGGGATAGATAGAAGTCAATTTTAAAGCATAGGAGATTTATAAAAATGTGACAACTGAAACATGGGTCCATGTTCCAATTTTCTCGTCTAAATGGTGGGTATAATGTCAAAAAGGACCATAAAACTTACTAAAGGTCATTGTGAATTGACACATCCTCAACTAAATTCTAGGAGAAAGATTCTTTAATGATGTGAACTTCGATTCCATTTTCAAACGGTACCCACTTTCAAGTCATATTGTGGGTGTCCAGAGATAGATCCTTTCTTACCAATCTTTCTATTTTCATCAATAGTTTCAGTTTAATCTCAAATATTTTGATTTTTTAAAAATAAATTAGATGTCTATTATTTAACTTTGTTATTTATGATCTAGAACTATATCTTCCAATAAAGATACTTATTTTGCAAGAATGAACCTAGTTCATTTAGTAATTGATATGCACCTTTTCTTTTAAGGTCCTAAAATTGTTTGGTTTCAATGTAATATATATTATGGAAACTCAATCCATTCTTCTCTTGATCCTACTAGAAAAATGTACTCTCCTAACACCTACAATTGTTGAAAAATAATAAAAAACACGTTGGGAGATCATCTCCCAGTGTCAATGTCTCGGTTGCCACCCTGCCAAGAGTACATAGTTAGTCTTATTGCTCACTAATCTCTCGACGAGGTGTTTAATCATTGAGAAGTTCTTAAACTTTTTTTAAAATACTCATTACCAAGTTAATTATTCTTAATTGATCTTCCTAACCTAAAATTTATAGAACTCAAATCAATAATAATTGAGTAAAAGAAAAGGTTTCACATACCCAAAGAAAAAAAACCAAAATTGTTAATAATATATATTGTCATTTCATAAAAGAGATAGTTGTAGTAGTAAAGAATACTAATGCTTACGTATATAGCGTATAAGATAAGTGTTCCAAAAGTTAGGATTCTTTGCTAGAAAGAGACCAAAACTAGTTTGGATCTACAACAAGAGTTTACAAATGTCAGGGACAATTCTAAGAAACTCAAATTTAGTCTGAAAAGCTTTTAGAGTAACGTTATCGTCTAAATCTTGACTAAAAGAACATCCAAGGTGAAATTTTGCAAGGTAATGATGTAATTGCACTACTACAAAAACAAACTCTCTTGCCGTTTTTAAAGTATCAAGAATTATTATTCTTGACCGTTTTAAAACAGTCATTGAAGCCAGCGTCAAGAAAGTCGAAGCTCTTGATGGTTAATAAAACGTCAAGAATAGTGAACGTTGACGTTTTATAAACGTAAAGTATACAAATTTTCATGATAGCTAAAAGCCGTTAAGAGTATGAGTGTTCATAACAATTTAAAACCGTCAAGAGTATGAGTGTTCATGACATTTAAAAACAGTAAAAAAATATGAGTATTTATGACATTTAAAAATTGTCAAAAGTTTGAGTGTTCATGACATTTAACAACCATCAAGAAATTGATTGTTTATGACATTGAAAAACTGTCAACAATGCATTTCTCTATGACATTTTAAAACTGTAAAAAATGTACATTTTTATGACATTTAAAAACCGTCAAGCATGTTTTGAATGTTTTTTTAAAAAACTATAATTTAATTTCTAATTTTGTTCCTGCATCGTCCTCTCATAGTCTTGTATAGTGCTCCAACAACATTTTCATAAATATATATGAACAACGATACTCATCAAATATAGTTTCGAAACTCAAACTTATATAAATAAAACTCTTCACCATATTTATATATAATCATTTCCAAAACTTTACATATATATGATATTTTAGATCACTTACAAAAACAATATAAATAATTCCATCAGATTGCCACGACTTGAACTAAACATCCTAATTAACTAACTTCTCCAAAAACTATCTAGCTATAATAAATATAATCTCAAAAGTATGTCAATGAACAATATGGTAGTGTTCTTAAGAGTATAGATCAACTCAGCCACCCCCCCTCCCCCCATTTGAACAATTCAAAACAATCACATATATTATCTATACATAAAGTTTTAGAATGACAGCCACAGCAAAAAAATGTCCTACTTCAAAATCAGAAATAAGTCACAATCACATGTACGAACCCAGAAAGTCAGCTAACTCAACTTGAACCTCGTCTAACTCGGCCTATGAGTATGATCTTCGTGTATCAATCTATAAACATGCAAAATAAATTAATTTCACAATCCAAACAAACTAATTAACTCCAGTCTCAAAAAATTAGATGCTTCCACAAAAGAAAGTTATTGTTCCTTAAGTTAGTGTTGATGAAAGTTATTGTTCCCACAAAAGAAATAGTTTGATATATAACTGTAACGCCCCAGGCCTAGGATTTAGACCAAGATTTGGAATTCGGATCCCCGACATTCCCCTCCATCACCTACGACCTGGTAGCGTCATCCTTAAACCAACATGGATCTTTTCAGCATGTTTTGTCCTCACTCACATGCATCCTAGGAAGATTTCCAGAAGGTCACCCAACATAGAATTGCTTCAAGCTAAGCACGCTTAACTTTGGAGTTCCTATGATCGAGCTACCAAAAAGGAAGGTGGACCCTGTTGGTATAAATATTAACTTTTAATTCTTTTAAGTTTTTCTTAACATTACTTTCATGTCCTCAAGATCCCTCTCATTCAAATTTGATACTAGTTCATTCATGTCTCCCTCCTAATCTCGGGCGTTACAATAACATACCAAATTCAATATGACATTGCTTCTCCTAGTCACAATTTTTCTCATAAACCTCATGACGTAGTATCCACACTCGGTGCTCCTAACTTGTAGAGGACACTAAATAAAAACAAAAAATTAGAATAACGAAGTAATCCTAATTGCTAGTAGTCTACAAAATACAATGAATTTAAATGTTTATGCTTGCCTTTACTGTTCGCCATAAAGTTTGTTTCCGGCTTTTCTTAATGTTCTTTTGAGATTGAAACATTGCTATTGCTCTGTTTTGCCAAGATAAGATTGCACAAATTTTAAAATATTGTACACGCATTAGAATCAACACTACATGACATAGAAGATTAACTTCCTTGTCGGTTACATATCTTGTAGTTGATTTTGATGTTGTCCTTAGTAAGTCAAGGTAGAACATTGTATCATCGTATGCATTTATGGCAAGTAGTGCCCAATGACCCCTAATTATACAAAATATAAGTGTTATTTTATTGTTAATACAACTGATAAAATAACTTGACTTACCAAGGATTAGAAGGAGCAAGAACTATTTAGTTTTCTTTTGATACCATCAATCTACTATACAAGTTTCGAATTTGAGATACTTGTGAGTTATGTCCGAAAGAGACGAGTGACAAATCTACAAAGACGTATTGCAAATTTCCCTTCAAATCAAGAACAGATGAATACAAGTACCTATAAAATATTCTAAACTCGTAAACAAGCTACATAAATTTAAATGCAAAGAAATGAAATTGACTTACGTCATATAGGCCACCAATGTAACGTTTTGACTTCGTTCATGTTACAAAGGACAATGATGTTCTCTCAGAGCACAAAACTCTCCCGACTGATACTAAAACTACCGCAGGTAGTGGAATAGTGATACTGAAATGTTTATCCATTACCTTCTTAGCGTATCTGAGAATTGACTTCAAAGTTATTGGCAAAATCAAAGTCGACTCACAGACAACTTCTTTTTCCTTAGGCATTTTTATTAAGGCTCTCTCTTAATTCAAGAACATCCATATTCAGTAAGATATAAATATTAGACATTTGAGTTTATTAGTGGATCATGTCCCTTGAAGATGTCCAACTCTACTTGATTGTCATTTATATTGATCTTCTCCACCTCCTTCCCTTTAGATTCATTCTGTTTTGGTTTCTCCATCGATTCCACCTCTGTTCTCTTACTTTTATTTATCGAATAGTCTTGACATTTGAAAACTTTCAACTTACTCTTCTCTTTGATTATTTTTTTTTACTCAATCCCCTCCAAGAAATTTGGCTTCGAACAGCTCCCATGTCCAGATAACGGTGTAGAAAAATTTGAGTGAATATGTGACGACCCAAACTTTTCGGACTGACCGTCTAAGTCGTCAATTTGACACAAAACCGTTTGTTGACAAAAGACATAGCAAGATTTAGTTGAAACCGTAAGAAAACGAAGGGAAACTTTAATCGGGCCCTATTTCAAAAAATACAAAATTTCAAATGCTGTTTACAAAAAATTTAACTATTTGTAGACTTAGTTAAATCAAAATATTTTCAAACCGTCAGCGGAAGCAGTTTAAAGACAGTCCCCTATGGTATATTCTTTTTAGTAATATAAAGAGATTAACTCTCTCGTTATATTAATTTTTGTTTTGCAATTTTTTGTAAATGAGTATGAATATGTATGTAATTTTGACATCTTGGTATTTATAAGTTATTTTTCTTTATGATTGTATTTTTCTCCCTGTGATCTTCAGCATACCTCTTGTATCATTGTACTATATTGTTTGTTTTTCTCTTGAATTTAGGTGAATTTAATGGTTGGTTTGTGTTTGGGAGGGGTTTTAGTAATATGTGTGTTGGGGAATTTATTTTCTTTATTTGTTTAGTTGGGGGGAAATTTATGATGGTGCTTGAAGAAAACATAATGTTGTGTAAGAATTGTGGTTAAATTGTAAATACAGCCTATGTTGTTTTTATTAATAGAGTTATAATTTAGTTTTGTTAAGTGAACGAGATGTTCTTTTCTTACAAATGTTGTTCAATCTCTTCTAATAATGTCTTAAACCAAGCACTGGGGACGAAAGAGCATCATGGTCCTGTCAGTGGGGTCGGTGGGTATGTTACTCCTACAACTTACTTTCATTTAGTTAAAAAAACATCAAAACATGATGAGGAATTCTACTTGAGAATAAAGAATTTCGAAGGCGCGTTAAGCAAATTATAAAGCACATATTCTGTAACGCCCTTAGAAAAAAAAAAAAAAAGGTAATAATAAAAAATAATAAAGATTTTTATTATTAATTATTAAATATTATTTTTTTATTATTTATATTTATATTATTTATTATTATTATTATTATTATTATTAATAAACAAAAAAAAAATCCCCCTCGTCTCTCCCTCACGCGTGGCACCAGCCCCCCCCCCTCCATTTTTCTTTTCTTCTTCTTTTCTCTTCCCCTTGCCTTAGCTGCCGCAGCCAACCACACTGAAGTTCTTCCCTTGGCCGCGCCGTTCAGAGCTGCAGAAGACGAACGCCGCAGCCGTTCGTCCGCGCCGCAACCGTTCGTCCTCATCGATCGCTGTTCACGAAGAACCCCCCCCGTCTATCGTTTCTCCTACCGTCGTCGGGTTCAGTCGAGGCTTTCGCCCGACCGGCCTTCGTTCGGTTTCGTTTGCACTGGTCACCGCGTCAGCCTGCCTCTCCATTTCCGTCGCCGCCGCTTCGTCCCCTAGCCAAAACCGAGCCCAAGCCGCAGCATCTCCAACCGCCGCACGTCCACTCCTCTGTTCCGACCGTTCGACGAAACCCAACCGCGCGGACTCCCCATTTTTTTCCAGCCGCGAATTTGAAACCGATCCATGCCCAAATCGATTTCACAAAACCGTTGCCCAAATCTTGTATGCCGCTGTCGCTATGTCGTAAATTCGTTGGGTAAGGATGAAATTGATGGATTTAAGAGTTTACATTGAAACTTCGATTGTTGATGTGTTTAAATTGGTTGTTTGGATGTTTGTTCTTGAAGGCGATATTGGAGATTTGAAGAATTTGGACTTTGAATTTTGCCATAAGCTTCGCTGGAGTTCGTTTCTTCCACTTCATGGGTGAGTTGTGAGATTTACACATGGGTGATTTGAATGGATGAAAATTAATTAGAAGGATATTGATTTTATATTTGGTTATGTTTAGGAATCTAATTATTGGAACTTATTCGATTGAAGAACTTGCATAAACTTGAGGTAAGGGACTTTCTACTGGACTCAATAACAAGAATTAAGATGTATTGACTATATGGACTGAAATGTTATATCTGGCTGAGTAGGGATGACGTTTATGATGTTTGTTTGGGTGTGGACTGAAAGTTTAACGTATATTGTGCTTGACTGAATGAAATTTATATATGTATGTATGGATTGACGTGGGCTTGTTGTCTAGCGTATGTTGTGACTGCTGGGTTATTTATGTTGATGACTGATGTAGTGATATGTTTTGACTGTCCTTGAGTGAAAATTTGGATAATATGGTTGTTTGAGGTTAAAGGGGAGCTTATGTGATAAGGAAATTTGACTGTATTGAGGATGATTAAAGAGGTTTAGAATGGACTGAGGGGATAAATTATTAGTTTCCTAGTGGATAGTTAACCCTTCGGTGTCCTTCGGATCATCCCCTTTATGTGCATCCTTCGGAGCACTAGACTGATATGTGCATCCTTCGGGAGCACTAGACTGATATGTGCATCCTTCGGGATCACAAGACTGTGATTGTGCAGGATACACCATAGGAATGCTAATAATTTATTTTTCCCTAACGGGACCAGTAGTGGGTCTCTTACAGAGTATATTTAATACTCACCCTTTTTATGTTTAACTTTTCAGGCAAAGGTAAACATGAGGGGTAGACCGACGAGGGACAAGAAGGACTCGTGAATTG
>JACWES010000230.1:0-15215 GCA_025688845.1 Cucumis hystrix
AAAGTCAAATATTAAAAACATGAAAG
This sequence comes from Cucumis hystrix, assembly GCA_025688845.1. Classification (NCBI taxonomy): domain Eukaryota; kingdom Viridiplantae; phylum Streptophyta; class Magnoliopsida; order Cucurbitales; family Cucurbitaceae; genus Cucumis; species Cucumis hystrix. The sequence continues at coordinate 27 of JACWES010000230.1, forward strand.
GTGAAACCAACTAAGATATTCCCTATGGTAAGTCACGGTCACTTCTTGTCATTCGCCAACTTTCCTCTACCTCTAAGTCTACCTGAAAAAGTAAACATAGAAAGTAAGGGACCCACTACTACTTCCACTAGCTGTCTGTTTGTAACGCCCGAGATTAGGAGAGAGACATGAATGAACCGGTATCATATTTGAATGAGAGGGATCCTGAGGACATGAAAGTAATGTTAAGAAAGAATTAAAATAATTAAAAGTCAATACCTAAACCAACAAGGTGCACCTTCCTTTTTGGTGACTCGATCATAGGAACTCCAGAGTTAAGCGTGCTTAGCTTGGAGCAATTTTATGTTAGGTGACCTCCTAGGAATTTTTCTAGGATGCATGTGAGTCAGAACAAAGCATGCTGAAAGCCGTGTTGGTTTGTGGTGAGAACTTTCAATTTAATAAGCCTATAAGAATAGTAAGGATGATGCAGCCAGGTCACAGAGGATGCAGGGAAATGTTGGAGATCCGAATTCCAAATCCTGGGCTTAGAGCGTTACACTGTTAACTTTCCATTAGGATTCCATGAGAAAATACCCCAAAACTATTGTGCTCCCGAACACATGTTATACAGTGATCCCTTAGGGACACATTTGGTCTGTCGATAAACCTGAAGGAACACCATAGGGAATGAGTGTAAGTGACAACGTTAGAGCACTCATAAAGCATATCATGACAGACTGATGGTCCCATCACACAGTCAGTCACAACATATCAATTCTAACATATCACTCATAACAATATCAGTCATATCAGTCATCCATAACAAGCATCCATAACAATTAAAATGGCTTAAATGGATAAAGGAAAGGAAAAGCACTCACGACTCGGCTAGGAGAGGAATCGACTCATACACAAGGGAGACGGGCTTCAAGGCTCGATCATAGGAACTCCAAAGTTAAGCATGCTTCACTTGGAGCAATTCTATGTTAGGTAACCTCCTGATAATTTTTCTATGATGTATGTGAGTGAGGACAAAGCATGCTAAAAGGACTCGTGTTGGTTTGTAGTGAGAACTTTTAATCTAATAAGCCTTTAAGAATAGTAAGGATGATGCAACCAGGTCACAGGGGATGCAGGGGAATGTTGGAGATCCGAATTCCAAATTCTGGTCTGAATCCTGAGCCTAGGGCGTTACACTGTTAACTTTCCATTAGGATTCTATGAGAAAATACCCCAAAACTATTGTGCTCCCGAACACATGTTATCCAGTGATCCCATTGGGACACATTTGGTCTATCGATGAACCTGAAGGAACACCATAGAGAATGGGGCTGTAAGTGACACCGTAAGATCACTCATAAAACATATCATTAAAGACTGGCGATCCCATCGAACTCACACAGTTAGCCATAACATATCAATTCTAACATATCACTCATAACAATATCAGTCCTATTAGTCATCCATAACAAGCATCCATAACAATCAAAATGGCTTAAATGGCTAAAGGAAAGGAAAAGAACTCACAACTCGACTACGAGAGGAATCGACTCACACACAAGGGAGAGGGGCTTCACGACTCGATTTGACTGTAGAAACACGACTCGAATGGCTCGCAACCAAGCTTGGATGGAGGAGGATGGCTTGCAAAGAATGCACGACTCGAATAGAGGGACGACAATCCGACGGAGCTACAATAGAGGAAACGACTGACAAATGAATGGGAATCTCACGCATGACGACTTGTAAAGTGGAGGACGAACGAAGGGGCTTCGTCGAATGGTGATTGAAGACGTCGGCGACTAGGGTTTTGAGAAGAAGAAATTGGAGAAAAATAATAGTCTTGCACGTAAATCGAGAGAGTTTATTTAAAATATTGTTATTATTTCTTTTTCCCTTTTTCTTTTCTTATTTTAAAAAACAAATCAAAACCCCTCTCTTCATTAAATTCCTATCAAATCTTCTTTTTTCTTCCCAAAATCAATAATATAATATCCTTGACATTTATATATCTTCATCCTTACATGTCCTAAAAGCTTATTAGAGTGAAAGTCATCCCCATAAACCAACACGAGTCCTTTCAGCATGCTTTGTCTTCACTGAAATGCATCCTAGGAAAATTTTCAGAAGGTCACCCAAGATAGAATTGATCCAAGCTAAGCACACTTAACTTTGGAGTTTCTATAATTGAGACATCGAAAAGGAAGGTGCACCTTGTTGGTATAGGTAGTAACTTTTTTAATTCTTTTAAGTCATTCTTAATCTTACCTTCATGTTCTCATTCCATGTCCTCAGGATCCCTCACATTCAAATATGACACTGGTTCATTCAACCTCCTCCTAAACTCGGGGCTTTACAACCAATGGGGGGCTTTGTTGAATGAGAACTAATTGAAATTAAATCTAAGGAAAATGCAAGAATACATATATCTCAAGATGGTGGTGATGATAGTTATCAAGGAAACAAACACGTAGCTCGCGATTTATTTGTTATCAATTCGGAATCCATTATTATATCTTTAGAAAACTATAAACAATTTCTTAGTTGACCATGTCTAAAGAAGCTAGAGTGACGTCCTACGACTCAAATAAATTTTTATGCCTAGATGAAGCATGTTAAACATGCAAATCGATAAACATTAAGATTTGGGACACAAACTAAGCAGTTCAAACAAGTAGGAATTGTCTATTGAATGTTCGATGTGAATTCAATCCTAAGATAATTAGACAATTGTCATTAGATTGGAAAAGCCTAATCAATGAACAATTCTAATTTTAGCTTTCGTTATCATGTGTCCTTTGCCTAACAATTACGAATTAGGATTGGACCTATAACAATGGATTGAACATTAATGGCTAATTGTCAGTATTCCCAAATACATTCAATCGCAAAAATAAACGAAGAATTGAATTCAATTGTTCAATTGGTTTCTAAAAGACTAATATTCGAAATCCCAAGAATGCCAATAAAAAGATAAATCAAACATTTCGAGCTTGATATAAATACCTTAGACTTGATACATCGTCAAGAGAATAAAAAATAATAAGTGAAAATTTTCAATTTCATTTTATAAAAAAGAGTGATAAAAAGATGTCTAAAGAGTGTCCAAGAAAGTGTGTAATAATGTGTGTGTTAAAAAGCTAGGGGTTGGGATATTTAAGCCAAAAAAGATAACGACCCTGTGGTGTCCAAAGTTTCGTGCGTGCATCTACCTTGTCAAATGTTTGGAGCGGCCTTTTACAGAAACTCTGATGGCTTCTACCTTTCTGGGCCACCATGTCAAAGCATACGTTTGCTAATCTTCTAATACTCACTCAATTGATGTTCTATACCTTCGATTAGGCTCTTAAAATCCAAAAATGAAAATTATGACCAAGAATGACATGAATTAAGCTTAACACCTACAAAGTCAGAGAATAATAGAGACATAAAATACTAGAATGATCCGATTTAAGTAGAATAAGATAGCCTATTTTCAATGCTATTATCACCCTCGACTTAAATCTTCATTCCTGAGCAAGGTAAAAAGAACATGAAGTCATATAGGTTAGTTTGTTAAGTTGCCAAGTTTCTTTATCATGCCTTAACTAATAAGAACTAAACATGCAATCTACATTACAATCTAAGAACGAGCAATCAATTGATACACAAATTAGAAATCTTTCTTCAGATTCATTCAATCATAAACTAGTCTAAAACCCTTTAGCAGAAATTTAAGCTAAACTTAGAATAGATTTAAAGGACCCTCAATTTTCTTTCCCCCTACTCTAAAAAAACTAAAATTTAAATGAAACTTCCCTATGCAAAGTGGTATGTGTCAAGCACATGGGAAACCAATTTCAAGTCTTACTCCTTTTTCGTTCTTTATTCTTTTTACTGTTTTTATTTATTTATTTGCTTATTCCAGAATCTTGCCATCATTTAGATTTTGGAGTATAGGTTTTGGACAAGATCTGTGCAAAGCCCAATTCACGCTAGGCTAAATTTCCTTGATACTAACACTGAGTTGGTTTAAACATTTTTTTTTTATATTTTAATGATAAGTGGGGGAATCAATTGGTTTAATCTTTACACATGCATTACTAAGTTGACTCTGGAAAGGGCTTTTAGGGTGACAGCAAACATATGAATCTTATAATGCTACTCTAAGCATGCAAGACCTAGGATAGTTATGCTAAAGACTTAAGTGTACATTAAAGGTGAAAGAATAATTTTTAAATATGCTTGAACTTATGCTTACTTTTATCCTATAATACTTCATACATGCATGCCTCTGAGAGTGTGTCATAGACATGTCATCAAAAGGCACAAGACAACACAACAAGCATAAAAAAGCATGCATAATTCTTCTAGCACAGTGCTCGCGGACCCCGACAATAAAAGACATACTATTGTAAAATAAATCACAAACACTTCACCCTCAACTTAAAAATTCACATTGTCCCTAGAGTAAACCCAAGGGCAAAGCGAAAGGGAAACAGAAAACCTTCCCTAATGATGCAAAACAAAGGGGTGCATTGCAGCGATTGACACTCTACAAAATAAAAGAAATTAAAAAGAAAGAAAGTATAATGTCGTGGGTTTAGGAGGGAAAAATGAATGAACTGATATTATATATTTATTAGAGGGATCCTTAGAATATAAAAATAAGGTCAAGAAATGCTTAAAAGAATTAAAAGTTGATTCCTATTACCAATAAGGTACACCTTCCTTTTTGGTGGCTCAATCATATTAACTCCAAAGTTAAGCTTGCTTAGCTTGGAATAATTCTATGTTGGATGATCTCTTAGAAATTTTGTTAGGATGCATGTGAGTGAGGACAAAGCATACCGAAAGGACACCTATTGGTTTGTGTGGGGACAATTTCAACTCTAATAAGTTTTAAGACAAGTAATGATGATGTTTCTAGGTCACATTTTGAATCCTAAGCTTGTGGTGTTACAAAAGGGACCAAACATTAAAAAGAAAAACCAAAATTCATGGAAAGTAATGGTCAAAGAAAATAAAAACCAACCTATCGAGCACGGGACGTGCCGTGGACTACTCCTCGTTTAGGACGGGGGCTCAGTAGAAGAAAATCATGAAATTTAGTTGATAACTTGTAGAAATACAAATTATTATGGCATTTTAGGTAAAACAATGAGTCAAAACACTAGATAAAGGACTAAAATGCGTATTTTTAGTGGAAATATCTAATGTTAAGAGAATGCACCTTACATAAGTCACCATGCTTGATTAATTATGCTTTTAAATGTTTTTCCACACATGATGGCGAAAAGAAGAAATGAAGTGAATCGTAAGAAGAATCACGTGCAAGAAATGAAACGACGCAAGTTTTCGAATACATTGAAATCATTACTTTAATACAAGACTCATACCTTAAACATAAGACTGGACAATTCAAATAAAATTTCAATAATAACAAAGAGTATTTATTCGGGCCCTCTTTCAAATGAGTTTTTGAAAAATTTAAAACAAACGTTTATAAAAAAAAAAAAATGAAACAAATTACAGTTGTCAAGGTAAATAAATAAATAAAAAATAAAACTTAGTTCAGTCTCAAAAACTAAGAAAACAAAACATTAAAGCGGAAGCAGTTTGAAAGTCTTTTCCCCTATGGCAAATCACGGCTCCTTCTTGGCCCTCGTCGGTCTGCCCCTCGTGTTACCTTTGCCTGAAAAGTTAAACATGAAAGGGTGAGTATAAACATCTCGTCCTGATAAGGGAAAATTAAACTGTTAACTTTCTAATGGGGTACCCTGCACAGTCACAATCTCGTGATCTCGTAGGATACACCTTATCAGTCTAACGCCCCAAAGGACGCACATGTCAGTCTAGTGTTCTGCAGAAACACATATCAATCTAATGATCTCGAAGGATGCACAATAAGTGGTGATCCCGTAGGACACCTGCAAGGCACACATCCCAATGGAAACTAACAATTTTTCCCTCAGTCCATTCTAAACATCTCGTCAGTTAACCGTAATACAATCAAATTTCCTAAACACCTAATCTCTTCACTTAACACCCTAACGGTCACCTTATAGCATTTTAGCCCAAAGTCATTCAATAACATATCAACCCATCAGTCAAAATAAACTAAATGCTCATAACCTCCCCTCAGTTTACTAGCACACAGCCATACTGGGTATAACTCACACCCAGTCCATACAACATCCAACAAGCTCACAATACAACATCCAACAAGCTCACATTCTCATATTATATAGGTAAAATCCAAAATTTTCAGTCATTACAACATCCACATGCATATATATATAATTTCAGTCAAGCAAAACATACATTCAATCTCGAGTCTACTTCAAATTATATATATCATAACTGTCATCCATTTTCATTTTAGAGACAATATGCAATCAACATATTTTACTTTATAAGTGAGTCCAGTAGTAGAAAATCCCTTACTTTAAGATTTCCTAAGTTTCTTGATCAACAAAGTCCAACGCACCAATCCTAAGTTAAATAGAAAATTTAACTCCAAACAAACTTGTTGCGATTCCAAGAGGTAAAACTCCGCCTTAATTAACACCTTCAAAGAACAATATTAACCAACCGTTTAAATTTAACATTTCACCTTAACGAATAAATCATGCGGAAACCATCAAATTCACAATTACAAACTTACACTAAAACCAAATACTTCTTGGGGCAGGGCAGAAATCGCAACTTAGTACAGGTGAAATTGACACACGCGAAAGGCAGATTTGGATGTGAACAGTCCTGGTTGGAGAAGTGAAGCCGCGTTACACCCGCGATTGGAAGACACGGACGCGCGCAACTTCGAATTTGCGAACAGAGGTAGACGCAGCTTCACGGCGCACAGCTTCACTAACGGCCTACAACTTCACGAACAGAGTGGTTCGCGACGGTGAGACGACGTGAACGGTCGGCAGCCTTGCGAATGGTGAGACGATGAGGCTCGGTCGGGTTCGGCTTCAATGGAGACAGAGACAAGACGCTTGCGACGGAGAGATGGACTCTACAGATGGTTGGCACAGGAGATCGAACGACGTCTGTAACCTTTGGTCGGCGGCTAGTTCGTGAGAAGAGGAAGATGAAAAGGATGGTGGTCGGCTGGAGGTAGGGCACGGGGAAGAGGAAAAAAAAAGAAGAAGAAGAGGGGGGGCGCGTGAGAGGGGAAGAGAGAGAGAAAAAATTTGATTTTTTCTTTTATTTATTTTTTTTAAACAAGTATAATAATAATTATTATTTCTTATATATTTAAATCCTTCTTTCTTATATATTTAAATCCTTACTCCCTATTCTTTCCCAACATATCCTAAAATACAAGAACACCCCAAAAACTTAAAATTTTTAAATAACGAAGATTTGTTATAATATAACATATAAGATAAAAATACATTACCTTAAAATTTCAGGGTGTTACATTCTTCCCTCCTTAAGAAACTTTCGTCCTCGAAAGTTCTAATCCTCAAATAACTCTGGATAAAGAGCTCTCATCTCATCCTCTCGCTCCCATGTCGCCTCTTCAACTCGATGGTTCCGCCACAAAACCTTTACTAATGGAATCCCTCTCTTACGAAGCATCTTCACCTCTCTAGCCAGAATCTCGACTGGTTGCTCCACATAGCTCAAATTCTCATCAATCTCTAGTGGTTCATAGTCCACTACATGAGATGGATCTACCACATACTTCCTCAGCATCGAAACATGGAAGACATTATGAACTGCAGAGAGAGATGGTGGTAATGTTAACTGATATGCCACAACACCAATTCTCTCCAAAATCCCAAACGGTCCAACAAAACGAGGACTCAACTTCCCCTTCTTTTCAAAACGCAAAACACCCTTCATAGGTGCTACTTTCAAGAACACTTTATCTCCCACCTCAAACTCAAGATCTTTCAGTCTCACATCAGAATAACTTTTCTGCCTACTCTGCGTTGTTTGCATACGTGCTCTAATCTTTTGGATAGCCTCATTAGTAGTCTGAACCAACTCAGGACCCATCAACCTCTGTTCACCAACCTCATTCCAACAAATAGGAGATCTACAACATTTACCATACAAAGCCTCAAATGGCGCCATGCCAATGGTAGCCTGAAAACTATTATTATAAGCAAACTCCATCAAATGCAAGTGAGAGTCCCAACTACCTGGAAACTCTAATGCACAAGCTCGTAACATATCCTCCAAAATTTGGTTCAAACGTTCAGTTTGACCATCAGTCTGTGGATGGAAAGCCATACTGAAATCTAACCTCGTGTCCATAGCAGTCTGAAGTCCCTTCCAAAACTTGGAAGTAAAACGTGCGCCTCTGTCAGAAACAATCGACACAGGCACTTCATGCAGTCTCACAATCTCAGTTAAATATAACTGTGCCCACTTACTAGCGGTATAAGTGGATTTACCTGGGACAAAGTGTGCTGACTTCGTAAGTCTGTCTACAACAACCCAAATTACTGTGCACCCCTTCAAGGTTTTAGGCAGTCCTGTAATAAAATCCATAGACACATTCTCCCACTTCCACTCTGGCACACTCAAAGGCTGCAACAAACCTGTTGGTTTCTGTCTAGGTGCCTTAACTTGCTGACACACTAAACACTTACTAACAAACTCGGCCACTTCCCTCTTCATATTACTCCACCAATACACTCGCTTCAAATCCTGATACATTTTTGTACTACCAGAATGCATGGAAAATAGGGAACTATGGGCTTCTTTCAACAAATCGGTCTTAACTGTAGTGTCTGCTGGCACACACATACGCCTCTCAAACAACAGTCTGCCATCAGAGGATATGGAGAACCCATCAGCTTGCCCTGTTTCTACAAGGCGATGCTTCTCAACCAAATAAGGATCATCACCCTGAACATCAATAATCTTCTGCCTCAAAGTTGGTTGCACTGTTAACTGAGCCAATTGTGAGGTAACTGCTCCCACAGATACTGCAATCTCAGCTCTCTCAAAGTCTCGATGTATCGGTGCCTGGCTAGTAATAAGCGCTGCTGAATGTGATACTTTTCTACTAAGAGCATCGGCTACTACATTCGCCTTACCAAGATGGTACAATATCTCACAGTCATAATCCTTTACTAACTCGAGCCACCTTTGCTGTCTCATATTTAACTCCTTCTNGATCTGATGAACAGGGTGTTTAAGGATTTCTTAGACACTTTTGTAATAGTCTTCATTGATGACATTTTGGTTTATTCCAAGACCGAGGCTGAACATGAGGAACATTTGCATAAAGTTTTAGAGACTCTTCGAGCGAATGTTCAAAAAACTGACTCCCCTGCGGGTGTAACTAGCTTCTGCATAAGGTTCAAAAAACTACTCTCACATGTCGGGCTCCAAACAAAAGGAGTCCCCTTCCTGGTCAACTGAGTCAAGGGAGTAGCTATACGAGAGAAATCCTCCACAAACCTCCGGTAATAACCTGCTAAACCCAGAAAACTACGAACATCACTAACTGTAGAGGGTCGAGACCAACTGGTAATAGCTTCAATCTTTGTAGGATCCATATAAACTCCCTCACTAGATACCACATGACCAAGGAAAGCCACCTGCTTCAACCAGAACTTAGCATAAAGTTTATTGGCTCGAAGAGTCTCTAAAACTTTATGTAAATGCTCCTCATGTTCAGTCTCTGTCTTGGAATAAACCAAAATATCATCAATGAAGACTATTACAAAAGTGTCTAAAAAATCCTTAAACACTTTGTTCATCAAATCCATAAATACAGCAGGTGCATTGGTCAACCCAAAAGACATTACAATGAATTCATAATGTCCATACCTCGAACGAAAAGCAATCTTAGGAATGTCACCGTCTCTAATCCTCAACTGATGATAACCTGAACGTGATCAATCTTAGAGAACACTGTGGCTCCTTGCAACTGATCAAACAAATCATCAATTTGGGCAGTGGATATTTATTTTTGACTGTCACCTTATTAAGTTCTTTGTAAACAATACAAAGACGCATCGATCCATCCTTCTTCTTCACAAACAGTACTGGTGCACCCAGAGGGGATACACTAGGTCGAATGAAATCCTTGTCTAGTAACTCCTGTATCTGTACCTTCAGTTCTTTCAATTCAGCTGGAGCCATTTGATACGGGGCTCTAGAAATGGGAATGGTGCCTGGCTCCAACTCAATAGCAAAATCAATTTCCCTGTGAGGCGGAAGTCCTGGAAGCTCTTCTGGAAATACAACAGGATATTCCCTTACCACAGGTTTTGAGGTCAAAGAAATCTCAACTTCCCTAGTATCCACCACACTGGCCAAAATACTCCAGGTACCCTGGTTGAGTAACTTGCTGGCCTTCATAGCTGAAATTACTTTAGGTAGTACCACAGTCCCTACCCCTTTAAATTTAAAACTAGGCACAGTAGGAGGACTAAACACTACCTCCTTATGAGAACAATCAATACTAGCATGATTGGCAGCTAACCAATCTATGCCTAAAATCACATCGAAATCACGCATATCCAGTACTAATAAGGTTACATCCAACACATGACCAGCTAACTCAATTTGACATGCTTTAATCTTTTCCCTTGACAACATAATTTCCCCAGATGGTGTAGACACTGACAAAACATAATTTAGGGGCTCCACTTCTAAACATGCATGTGTTACAAATATCGACGATATAAAAGAGTGAGAGGAACCAGAGTCAAACAAAGTTAAGGCAAAATGTCCCAATACTGGTAGCGTACCTGTAACAACTGTGCCAACCCTCTCAGCCTAGGACCTGTTAGTTGAAAAAACTTTGCCCTGTTGTGGTGCTCTCACTCTCTGACTGCTCTGTCCAACCTCAGTAGGTCTCAAAGGACAACGATCAACTGTATGCCCCTCTTGCCTACACTTGAAACAAATCCTTGTCCCAAATAAATAGCGACCCAAATGGCGCTTTCCACAAGTATTGCACAACGATTCTCTCTGGCAGTTTCACCTGCCCCGATGGGATTCTGAGTGGAGGGCTTTAGTGCTCACACAAAGCCTCTTATCTCATCCCTCAATCCTCTAACAAACCTTTCAGCTCTGGCCTGCTCATTTCCAAAAAGTTCAGGGGCGAAGCGCGACAGCACGTCGAACTCTTGGTCATACTCCTCAACTGTTATGTGTCCTTGCTTTAATTCCAAGAATTCCTGGCTTTTAGCATCCCTAAGGTTAGGCGAGAAAAACTTGGTATAAAAGCAATCTCTAAATTGGTCCCAAGTGATCTGGTTCAAATTTTCGCCTAACATACGCAGTGTAGACCTCCAACATTCCCCTGCATCCCCTGCGACCTGGCAGCATCATCCTTACTATTCTTAAAGGCTTATTAGAGTGAAAGTTCTCCCCACAAACCAACACGAGTCCTTTCAGCATGCTTTGTCCTCAATCACATGCATCCTAGGAAAATTCCCAGGACGTCACCCAACATAGAATTACCCCAAGCTAAGCACACTTAACTTTGAAGTTCCTATGATCGAGCCACCGAAAAGGAAGGTGCACCTTGGTGGTATAGGTAGTCACTTTTAATTCTTTTAAGTCTTTCTTCATATAACGCCCGAGATTAGGAGAGAGACATGAATGAACCGGTATCACATTTGAATGAGAGGGATCCTGAGGACATGAAAGTAATGTTAAGAAAGACTTAAAAGAATTAAAAGAGTCACCTATACCAACAAGGTGCACCTTTCTTTTCGGTAGCTCGATCATAGGAACTTCAAAGTTAAGCGTGCTTGGCTTGGGGTAATTCTATGTTGGGTAACCTCTTGGGAATTTTCCTAGGATGCATGTGAGTGAGGACAAAGCATGCTAAAAGAACTCGTGTTAGTTTGTGGGGAGAACTTTCACTCTAATAAGGATAGTAAGGATGATGCTGCCAGGTCGTAGGGGAATGTCGGAGATCCGAATTCCAAATCCTGATAAGCCTTTAAGAAATAGTGTTACTTAAAATAATATTTTACTTTGTCAAAAGAAAAAGGAGAAAAAATTGAAAAGCCATGTATTTAGCCTTCTTCTCTTTGAGGTGAAAGGCATTCTTTTGTGTGGACCTATTTCAAAGAATCTACTTTAGTTTAATGTAAACATAATACTTCTCATCTGAGAAAATCCAAGATATTCCTTTTTCAGAAATACAATTTTTTTAAGGTGGTTTCCGGATGTACGAAGTTCTGTTTGTCAAGTATGGCATGCCTGAGGAGGACCCTACTACTAAGATCAAAACATTAATGTCCCTAAAAAATGTTGTCATAAAAAAGGAAAAAAGAAACTAAAATTTCTTTTCAATTGTTGATATCAACCAAATCTTTGTTAGTTACAACAAATCCAGTTCAATATACTTAGTTAAACCACTACTGCATAATTAAACTGACTAAGCTAATTGTAAATCACTAAAGTAAACAACCAATAGTATATAGAAAGGCAATGACATAAGTAAATAAAACAAAATAAACTACAAATAAAGGTAAAAATAACAGAGAAGAATATACCTTGATACCTTGAGTACAGGTAACAAGAGTCTTTCCAATGTTATGGACAGTGAACATAGAGGGTGCCTTGATGTCATATCAATCCTTCTGTGAAATAAAATACTTCAATAATATTTGAAATAAAATAAAGAACGATATATGATAAAAAATCAAACTTGAAAAAGACAATTCATAGAATTATACACACAACTAACTGTCATCAGTAGTCAACATACAAACTATCACGAGTAGTAAAAAGAAAAGAAATAGCTTAATAACATACAATGTACCTCGTAAAAAAATTATACACAACTAAAGTATCATGAGAGACAACTATACAAATATAATCTACCCAAACTTGAAACAAATCAATTCAATCTGAGAGATCATTTCCTACAACTTGGAGATCTGTATATACCTAATACACAAAGTTCCTCGTAAGCGCTCAACAGCAAAGAATCTAGAGATAATGCCTGCTGAAAATGTTGGATAGCACTTCTCCTTCTATAAGTGTACCTGTAACGATACAATCCACACACTAATAGTTATGAAGGGAAATTGAAGCGTAATACCATTATGAAAAAGAAAATCTGCTCAGCTAACAAGGTAGTCTCTGTACAAAAAAAGTCCTCTTATACATAACATCTCTATGTCTAAATATGTCTCAAGCGAAGAAAAATCAATGCATCAAAGTTCCTAGAATAAAGAAAAAACATAATAGCAACCTGTAAATAAGGCCAAGAAGGTCATGACCTGTTGCACCATTTAAAATCTGCAAAACAAACTTATACAATAAACATATTATCTCCCAGGTTATGCACAAGATAAACTAGGTACTACATTATAAATACAAAACATTATTTTCAGGAGAAATCGGGTGTGGTGGGAGATTCGCGCAGTGGCGAGATTCGAGATTTACGCAGTAGTGGGAGAACGAACGTTCATCGAAGCTTGGGCGTGGTGGGAGATTCGTGCACTGATGAAAGATCGTCGAAGCTTGGGCGTGGTGGACAGCCATCTGGAGCTTTTAGTGAAGATGTTGAAGAAGGTGTTAAAGCTTGGGCATGGTGGGAGATTCACGCGAAGAAGGTGAAGAAATCGTGGAGCTTTCGTTCAGTGAAGTTTGCAAAGAAGATGAAGAAATCATGGAGCTTTCGTTCAGTGAAGTTTTCGAAGAAAACGAAGAAATCGTGGATGGTAGAAAGGATTGGAAAATTTTGAGAGTGAAAATTAGGGGTTTTTTAGGATTTGAGGAAAAAGGGGGAATTTTTTTGGGGGGGGGGGGGGGGGGGATTTAGAAATCGTAGAAAAATGGAAAATTTGAGAAAAAAAGAGGAAAAAATTTTGTTTTTAGAAAATGGAGAAAAACCACATTACTTGACATTTTTTAAATGTCAAGTAAATAAATTTATCTTGATGTTTTTAATCTGTCAAGTATTTAAAATAAAAAATAAAAAATTATGCATTTTTTCAATTTTGGTTATTCTTGAGAGAGTAAGTAGGAAGGACCTTGCTAAACAAGTGTAGAAGGAAGTTTGGAAACAAACTTCATTATGACATTTTGCCACCAATCATTTGTGACTCGAAATAAGAACAAGTGTGGTGTTTAGGTGTCGATAGGTTGCTTACCTTAAAAGAGAAGCAATGTGATGCTTATAAGTAAAGAAACCTAGATATGTATAGCTTGATGTATCTTGAATTTGTGCCCCGAAAAAAGAGCAAGTGTGGTGTTTATGTAACGCCCTAAAGTTTTGATGTAATTCTAAAGCGTAATTATTTTATTTTTAAAATTGATAAAAAAAATTTAAAACTATTTTGGATGTATTGTATGTTGAAGTTTGGTGAGGAAAAGAAAATAAATTGATGAAAAAGAAAAGGATTTAAAAAAATAGAAAAATAAAATGAAAATGTATTAATAATTATGATATAATAATTATTATAATATATAATTATTATTATTATTATTATAATTATTATTATTATTATTACATAAAAGAAAGAAAAAAAAATTCTCTCCCTCTCTCTCCCTCACGCACGCGTCCCCCCCCCCCCTCATCTTTTTCTTTCTTCTTCTCCTTCTCCTTACCCTAGCCGCCGGCCACCCTTCCTCTCTTTCTTTTCTGTTCAACCTAACGCCAACCACCACCGCACCCCCCTTGGCCGCGCCGTTAGGAGCTGCAGAAGAAATGTTGGTCGACAACCGTTCGTCAGTCAGCAGCTCACGCTTGTCTCTTTTCGCCGCCGCCAGCCCCCTTTTCCTTTCTCCTTTTTGTTCCGACGAAATCGAGCCGCGTCGCCACACCCTCAGCCGTCCTGTCCAGCCCGCGTCTCCCCTTCTCCGTTCAGCTAAAGCCGCGCGTGAACAGCCATTCTCAACGGAGCTGAAGCCGCGCGTAAACAACCTTTCGTCGTTCCTCATTTGTGCCTGTCTTCGTGCGTGAGACTGCTGCACCGGTTCCCTTCCAATCGTACGTGATTTTCCTTCGATCGCCACTTCTACCTTGTTGTGGATTGTTAGGTGAAAATATTTGGGTAAGGTTGAATTGTGGGCTTTGTGTTTTCGCATTTTGAAAAAAAAAAATGTGTATATGTTTTTTTTGATGTAATGTTGATTGATTGGTGGAAGTAACATTCTTGAAGGTATCGTTGAAGCGAGCACATCCTTGAATTTCCAATAGGTTGGGTTGGGTTCGTTCCTCCACTAACTGGGTAGTGCTAAATTCACATGGGTGATTTAGATGCTTGGAGCTACTTGGAA
>JACWES010000231.1:0-15139 GCA_025688845.1 Cucumis hystrix
TTTGATTGAGATGCAGTACCATTGGTGCATGATGTGATTATATGTATTTCTGAGATTATGTGTGTTGAGCTGAGATGTTTATTTTATGATGAGCATGTATAGCCTATAGTGTTCTGTTGGTCTGCTGGTTAGAGTCGTACCACGAGGGGTCCATCAAGGTCCTCCCCTATATATGTTTGAGTAGTTATTGAGACGTGATTCGACTGGATCACTTACAGCCCAACTCTCTTTTAGGGCGATTCCTTCGGGTTCACCGAGAGCCCAGTTCAATCCCAATGGGACTACTGGATAGTGTGCGTTCGGGAGCACCATAGAGCGTGGTACTTTATTTCAGGACTCTAACAAAGAGACTAACAACACATAGGGAGACTAAGTATGGGTCTCTTACTGAGTACAATTTTATACTCATTCTTTTAAATGTTTAATTTTCAGGTAAGGGTAAAGGCAAGGGCAAGCTGGCGAATGAAAAGAAGTGACCGTGGTTCGCCATAGGGAATAGCTCAGTTTTTCCGCATTTATGTTTCAGTAATTATATTTTTTTGGATTTCAGAACTTTAGTACAATTATTTGAAAGTATTTCTTTTGTTTTATGGGCCCAAACTAGTATTTTGTTTTACCACTTTAATTACTTATTTATTTTCTTATTATTTAAATTTTTTTCAACTTATAAATTAATTTTCCTTTAAAAAAAAAACTATACTTATTTAAATAGTAATGACCTCAACCTTCTAGTAAAGTTGGGAAGTTACACCTGCAAGGCACACTACCCCATAGATAAAGCTAATAATTTCCTATCAATCATTCTAACAATTCATAACAATCACATCAAAGCACAATTAAAACTATCGGCATTTCTCCTTTACTACACGTCATTAGTCAAAACAAACACTAGTGCACATCAGAGTTCAGTTAACCATACTAAACATTAGTCATCATGTTTACATCTACATATAAATCAACCCATCTCAGTTCAGTAAAACCCATACAGTCCATCAGTCATCATATTTAAATTTACATATCAGTCAACCCATGTCCGTCCAAACTACCATCGTCATAGAATCATTTTAGTTCAACACAAATATAGTCAAATTACCCATACTAATACATAATCCGATCTTAGCATAACAATTTCTCAAATAGATATACTCATACATAAGCGTCACCCATCTCAGTTCAGTCAACCCAGTCAAACGTACACCATCCATTCTTTAACATAACAGTCAACCATCCTCAGTTCAGTCAATACAACATTTTTAATTTAGTCAATCCATCAACACATTTAAAACTACATAAAACAATTAAGTCTTTTTAACCATTCCAACCTACACTTAGCAGTCATATCCGTTAAGTCATTTCAATCCATGTATAACAGTCAAATCGTTTTAATCATTGAAATCTACATATGGGTCCAATAGTTGAAATCTCTTACCTTAACTATAATTAAGCTCCTTTATCCCACAAAAGTTCAACAAAGAACCTAAACGTAAGTAAACAGAGAGCCAGTTAATTTTCCAATTAACTTCATCCATCCAATTCACCCAATTGTGAATTTGACAACTTACCCAAGCCAATCGAAAAATCGAATTCCACCTCAACCTTTCGGAAATTCCAAGATTCACTCACTAATTCAATGTGTACCTTCAAGAATTAAGTATTTCTCCAATGATTAAATCTAACAATTAACATTTATCGATAGCCACAAAAACAAAAAAACCCACAATTCATTCTTACCTAAATCTTTTCACACACCGACCCACCGCAAGGCAGAAGGCAGCAGCGGCGTTCGAAGACAACGCGAAGAAGAATGTGCAATCTATTTGAGCATGGGTCGAATTGTAACTAGCGGCTAGAAGGGAATCACCCGCAGCTGGAAGGGAAACGCACGCACGGTAGTCTAACGCACGCAAACAGGTGCAGACGACGACGCCTCAATGACACGACGAACGGCTCGGCTGTAGAGTGACGTGCGCGGCGACGGATTCGCAAACAGAAGAGGGACAAAAATCGTCAGCTGCAGTTCACGATCGAAGACCGAACGCGGGAGAAGAACAACAAACAGTTGGCGGCTTCCACTGGGCTTTGGTCGGACACGAAATGTGAGTGACGCAATGTCTCGAGACGCGGCTGTTGGAGACAAATCACAGCCGGTGGCGAGGTTAAGGTGAGATTGTGGCTAGGGCGTGAGAGAAAGAAGAAAGAAGGAAGGGGGGGTTCACGCATGAAGAAAGAAGGGATTTTTTTTAATAATAATAAATAATAACTATTATTATTACTTCATTTAAGTTCCTATTCCTTTTCTTTTCCCTAATTTCTAAAGTATAACAACACCCAACGAATTTTTTAAAAAAAATCTTTAAATAATAAGGCAATTTGATTAAAATAACATACCTTAAAAAAAATAAGGGGTGTTACAACTAGAAATTTGATTTTTAATGACACTTGAAATTAAGAAAAAAGGGGTGGGATGAAGTAAAATGTGTCATTAATAATAAAAAAAAGCGGAATTTTTATTGACCCAATTTTCTTGACACAATTTAATTTTTCATAACACACGTTTCATGTCGTCAATTCACGACATAATTTTTGTATCATTAAAAAATTTTCCTAATAAAAAAACACTTACTCCCAAATCTAAAAAATTTCCCTCTTTCTTTGTAATCTCCCTGACAAATCTTTTACTCTTCGTAACTCTTCGCCTTTCTTAGTACATGATGGGGCAATACTTGACTCATAGTTATTTGACTATTTTGTGTTCCACAACATGTTTCTGCTCAATATTCCATATTCTTATGCAAATTATGAAACTAGACTCCGTTACAAAGCTAACGCAACAAAAAATCAACAAAAAAGAAGTCCAAACGAAGAAAAACTGGTAATTTGAACATCAAGAGCAAATTGATAAATAATGAAAAAAAATTTAAAAATTCTCTCGTGCAATCCAATTGGAGGTCACGAGATCGAATCCCAACTGTGCAAATTATTTTCACATTTTCGAGTTCAACATCAGAGGTTTGAATCCCATTTGCAGCAAAAATATCAATATTTTTTTAAACACCTGCCACGTGTCATCCATCCATCCGCTCGCGCTACCTTTCGATCACAAGTTCAAATCTCACCTGCGTAAAAAATAATTTTCTAATTTTAAATCAAAAAATTAAGGGTGTAAATCCAATCTAAATAATCGACAACCCGAACTATCCAACCCATATTATATGGGTTGGCTTGGGTTGAAATTTTTTGTTTTTTTTTTTGTTGGATTAAATCTCAGGTTAGGTTGACAATTTAATTCGGGTTATTCGGATCGGCAATCAAACCAACCCGAAAATATGGGTTGGGTTAAGAATGTAACCCAACTCGTTTACACCCCTACCAAAACTTCCACTCCACGCGCACTCTCCCCTCTTTCGCCATTCATCTTTCACCACGTGTCATCTGCTGGTGATCCACACACCACCCACGGCTTAGCTTCGAATCTCTAGCTCAACGTTTTTTTTTTTTTTGTATTTCTTTAATGGCAAACTTGTAAATAATAAGCAACTTTTCGAAATGCATCCCTTTCTCCGTCAAAATTTTACGCGCGTTAACCTGAGGTGGTGAGTCGAGACCCATTGACGGTTACTTTGATTTCTTTTATAGATACCTATTTTTCCCACAATTCATATTAATTTCACTCATTTTTTTCACTTCATCAGTGGTAAAAAAGCTTTAGTTGAATTCTCTCTCAATAAAATTCTCTCCATTTTTTTCTCTCAATTTGATTATGCAATTCTTTCATTTCAGCAAGATTTTCATGATTCATTGAGGGGTAAGTCTTATTTGAGGTTAGGGGTTACTGGGTTATGCATCTTTGTGAGAATTTTACACTTTTTTTTTTGTCAAAATTAGCATGTTGTTCTTTAATTTTCTTCAAGCAAACTTGAATTTGATTATGTAAACGTTTGTTTGCAAAATTAATAATGGTTTCTTGAATGAATAAGCATGGAAGGTGTCTTCGATGTGCAGTGCATTGAATCTTTATTAGAAAATTAAAGTGAGTTTTTGAAGTTCTTGAGGTTTATTGAAATTATTTGAAGCATGCTAATCTTGGAAACAAAAGTTCCTTTCTAGCATATAATTCCTTTGGTTCAATTGTCTATGTTGTCATTGTAAACTTCTTTACAAATTGCTTTGCATCTTTCTTGTTAGAATGACTTAGGGTTCAATTAGAAAGCAAGTCTTGATTGATTTTCTTGACTCTTCTTTCAATTTAGATTGTGTCTTCTTCTGCAAACAGGTTTAATAAGGCCTAACTTCTAAGTATCTTCTTTTTTTTTCTAATGGATAGTGTCTGAAGCAAGGAGACATTGTAGAGTGCTGGTATTAAGTCATGCAATTCATGCATGATATAATATTATCAAGCAACAAGACAATCTTGGAAGTAGTAAGTATTTCATATTACCTTTTTGTACTATTTGTGATGTTTACAACTGTTGCATATTAATACATTTTAAAATTATGAATAGATGGAAGGATCAATCTCGACATACTCACAAGATGATTTAGATGTCGTAAGATCTGAGTAGGCTGAATTCGTTGGAACACATGTTTATTTTGTTGAAAGGTAAAATTTGTAAAACAGACAACTTTACATTTTTTTCATGTGGGTTTGATTACATAACGTGTTGTTGAGTTAACTATCATGTAGTTATGGTAGTTATTGAAAAGCTATTTTATTCGATTCACTTAGACATATGTTTTAGAAATCATGTTGACATGTACATAGGAACTCGATACTTTGTTTTGTGCTCTTATAATGGAAGTGACTTTGTTTGTTTGTAAAGTTTATTTGTCGCGTAGGTGTTTTGTTTGTCATATACTTTGTGTTGTGTTGTTATAATGAGTGTAGGTGTTTTGTTTGCTAAATTTTAGATTTGAGTGTGTTTATTTGTTTGTGGAGGGGGAGGGGGAGGGGGGTAAGTCTATGTTTAAGTTTAATAATGACTTTGGAAGAAGGGGAGGGGTGGTAAGTTTAAGTTTAATAATAAATTTGGACGGGGGAGGGAGTGCTCAGTTATTCGTTCTTATAATACTAAGTTTACGATGTCCAATAATGACTTTGGTAGAGGGAGAGGGGGTGGTAAGTGTGAGACCCGTACTAAGAAAGGCTGAAATTTTAACTAAGAGTTCTATAGAAGGCGTTTTGACCAGACTAGGCGATAAGAAGTTGGTATTTAAGTTAAGTATTCGTTGAAGAAAGGTAATGTGTTAAAGACTTCTTGGCGTTTAAGTATAACTATGCGATGAAGGTACTACATGAGATGAAAGATTAGGCAAGAAGAAGTAAATAAATTTCCTAAAAATTGCCTAAGTGTTTGTAATGGGCCACATGTAGAGTTTAAACTAAGCATGATTAAGTTAAACCTTAAGCCTACACGTGCACCACTAAGAGTATAAGCTGGCAAGCTAACAAGAGTTTGAAGAGAAGTAGAGGTCTTTAGCCAAATTATTATGGGGTTGTTATTTTGAAAGTTTGAAGAGAAGAGCTAAGAATTGAAATGCTGCCAAAGTGGCTACGCGAGAAGAAGAAGAGAAAAATTGAAGTTCAATTGACCAAGTGCTGTGAGTGTTTCTTCAAAATGATTTACACAATTTCAAGCTTTCCTTATAAAGTGTTTATTGATTTGAAATAATGATTTGAATATAAATGTTCCCAAATAGATTTCCATGAAAAGTTTATGTTATGTTGAATGTATGTTTAGGTGATTTCAATGATTGAGAAATGGTGTTCAAACTATTAATCTGCTTCTTGTCAATAAGCTAACCGTTATGTGCACATAAAGAGTAAAGGCATCCATGTATAAAATATGTGCATGGTGAAATAAAGTGGAACAATGTATAAAAGATGTGCATTGCGTCTCGGCCTGAACAACAAGAAATAAATCAGGATATTCTCTGATACTCATAATGAGAAGGCCATCTCTCAGTAGTCTAAACGCGAGATGACGAGTCTTTGCGTAGACAATGATTTAGGTCCTTAGCGAAAGGAATGATTGTTGATTAATGTGTGTTTATGTAAAATGTATGATATTGCGATTTGATATGTTTTTGTGAACAAATATTGTTTACTAAAGGTATTTCACAAAAAGGATTTCTTAAAACCTCACTAAGTCTTTTGACTAATGTTTTGAAGTTTTACCTTCAAGATTCCAAGCATTAAGACCAAGGAAAGGGTGAGAAGTTGTTAAGCTTGAAGAGCTACCAAAAATTTTAATTTAAAGATCAAATGTTGTGTTTATGTTTTATGTTGTAAGCTTGTTGTAAAACGCGTAGTAAAGTTTTAATAAAGGAGTTGTTCATTACCTTTTGTGTGTTAAGTGCTTATATCGCCTAAAGAATATTTTCTAAGTTAAGTTTAAGAAGCTAAGCATTTAAGAAAGTTTTAAGGTCCTCAAGACTAAATATTTTGGTGTTTAACGCGTCAGAATGCTTAAGTCATACTGTGTCTCGCAAGGCAAGCAAGGGCGTGTGCAGGGCTAAGTGTGATAGTAAGTTTATGTTTAAGTTTAATAATGACCTTGGAAGGAGGGAGGGGGATTGATGGTAATTTTAAGTTTATGTTTAATGACCTTGGAAGGGAAGAGGGGGGCGAGGGAGTGCTAAGTTTATGTTTAAGTTTAATAATGACTTTGGGGGAGGGGGGGTTAAGCTTATGTTTAATGATGACCTTGGAAGGAGGGACGGAGGTGGTAAGTTTATGCTTAAGTTTAATAATGACTATGGAGGGAGATGGGGGCTAAGGGTAAGTTTATGTTTAAGTTTCAACTTGATCAAACTTGATGCAAACTAGAACATTGTTGGGTCTGCAAAGATTGAATCAAAACTTACATTTGTAACACTTATATACTATGCTTATACTTCCTTACGAGTCTTGGTTGTATGAACATTGGCTTATTTTGAAAACCTTTACAAACAATGTAATTTACATTTTTTATTATCAATATGAAATCTTTCTAAAAATATGTGAGTAATGTTGAATCATGTGTTTAATTTCTTTTACAGAAAAAATATATGACAAAAAAATATGTGTTATGAATTAAAAAATAACGACGATAAACAAATGTCGACATATAAGCCTTTATAAAAAAAAAAGTGTCGTCGAAGCACATTTCTTGACAAGAATTATGTGTAATGAAACATTTAAACATGATAATATATTCTTGTCAAGTGATAGATAACGATGACACATTTAAAACGTCAATATAAGAGTATTAATGACAATATATTGGTGTCAAATTATAGATAACGGTGACACATTTAAAACGTCAATGTAAGGGTATTAATGACAATATATTGGTGTCGAATTATAGATAACGATGACACATTTAAAGCATCAATGTAAGGGTATTGATGACATAATTTTGGTGTCATCTAAGCGTATTTAAAAACACTTTTTTCGAAGTGTCGTTAAATAGCCTGTATTGACAAGGGCTTTAATGACGCAAAAGGTGAATGGATAAAAGCCCTAGGCAGTGGAAGATTTTACAGAACAATTTCTTAATTAAATTTGGAAATCCCAAAATACCAATACATTGGCAAAATAATACATAAACTAATTTTCTTATTATAACTTAAAGGCTAAGCATGCTTTTAAATTAAAAGATACAGAGAATGTAAACTTACGTAGTTTGACGTCTCTGAATCTACAAAAACTCCAAATTGGCACACCACTCATCGAAGACATTCCTATCCTCCGAGATGAGATTAGTTTGTGAGAACCGATTGGGATGGAAATAAGTTTAGAGAGAAACTATTTTTGTAGAGAGCAAAAGCATTGGCTTAATTGATTAAGAAAAACTGTTTTTCTTCAACATATTTATAACTCTCTTTACTTGACGGAGAAGGAGAGAATCATGAGATTCTATTAATTTAAAATAATTAAATTAATAAAAATTTCAAATCTACTAATCAATTAATTAATTAAATCATATTTAATTAATATTTCATTTAAATCATATTTAATTAATATTTCATTTAAATCATATTTAATAAATATATCTCCAATATCTTATAGTTTTAAATTAATTTAATTTAACCAAATTTAAATAAATAAAATTAAGAGAAATTTTTTAAGAATTTAGATTTTACAAAATATTTACAACCTATAACAAATTCTATCACTGATAGTCATTGATATGCTATAGTGATAAGAGACTATCAGTGATAGAATTCAAAATTTTGCTATAGCTTGTAAATATTTTAATTTATTTTGCTATTTTAAAAAATACCCCTAAAATTAAACTAAACTATTATTAATTCTCCAATTAATTAATAGCTAAATTAAATATTTTATATTTAACTTAAATTTAATTTGAATCATATTCAAATATATATTTCTCTCATAACCAATAATTTTAATATGATGTCAATTCACATTAAATTAATATTTGAACTCATACAAATATTTTCTATCTCATAAATTAATTTTGAATCATATCCAAAATTAAATTTATATAATAAAGTTTGATTAAAATATAAACTTTATATTATAATGTATCACCATATATTATACTAATTCCCAAAGTAAACTTGAACATTTCAAATTAAAACTAAAATAAATAAATCTCATTACCCTTTACGGGCTAAGAAGGGGACATAATAGACCTATAGATCATAAGCTACAACGATATGAAATTAATTGACTAAACTCATTAACCACATTAATCAATATTCGTTAATTGTATGTACACTCCACTAAAGACTCATAGCTGAACTCTTATCACTATAGATATATTTCTGTGTCCACAAATATAGACTAATAACAGTAAGTTAGTCCTTCACGAGTGTTTGTAACAGCAGTTGGGTCAAATTATTATTTTACCCCTGGGTTATCTTTAGTCCTTAAATATCAATGCTCCTATAATGAACAACTTGTTTATGGTCCAACCAATAAACAGAAATCCCTCTTGTGCCATAGAGAGGGTAGGACAATTTGTTCAAGTCCCGAAGACACCATTTAAGGGAACACTCATCCACTTACTCTAAAGTAAGGAATGAGTGAATTCCATATTGTATAACTATGTTTCCAGCTCTTCACTCAGTCTTGTCCCCAAAATGATAAGCATATTGAGTTGACAATTTGGTCGCTCTCACTCATACAAATCAAAGGACAATCCCTAGCGAACAAGAGTTCATAATACACTCAAGATTAAGAGTAAGTTACCTAGGTCATCCTAATAAAATAGAAACCTAACTAGTTAACAGAGTTACATCTAGTGGTTAGGACTCACTCGCATAGGACTCACTTGCATGTCATCTAAAAGAACATGTTGGATCATTGCATTTGTATAAAATACAAAGTGAGCCGTATCCATAGTGTTATTAGGATAAGGTATCCAACCGTATCTCTATACTATAGATCCTTTAAGCTGACTCGAACATTGATCCATGTATGTCTCTACATACTTTTCAAGACTCATCAAATAGCTTAGGATGTTAGTTTATTGGATTGTGTTATTAAGACAAAACTAAAAATATAATCAATAGCATTTATTGAAATTATAATAATAACACTTTATTAATAATAGTTAATAGATTATATTTACAATATACGAGTTTAGGACATAAATCTCAACAAACTCCCACTTGGCAAAAATCTAGTCTCTATGGGATGTTCATAATAAAGTAATCCCTAAACATTGGAAATTGTAAAATGTACAAGTATATTACATAAAACGTACATATACAAATACAATAAACTGGGGCATCCTCATACCCATTACATATCTCCCACTTGTCCTAGATTACCTAATGTACATATCTTGCAAACCTAAATTTTTTAGATGACCCTCAAACACTTTAGTCGTGAGAGTCTTCGTAAATGGATCAGCAATGTTGTGCTCCAAAGTGATCTTGGTGACAATCACATCACCTCGTTGCACAATCTCTCGTATCATATGATACTTCCTCTTTATGTGTTTTCCTCGTTTGTGGCTGCAAGGTGGTTGTCAGTTTACGATTATGTTGTCATGTGTGGACAAACTAGGACTTAGTAGTTGTGCATTTATATAATGCAATTGCAATACGTCACAAAGCAGATTCATCGCGCAATAGATGCTCACCATAACTTTATGTCTTGTGTGATTAATTCTATGCGATAGGTCATGGGTCATGATCATAGCATGCGAAATGCTCATTATGTACCTCTTCATCGCATACTAGCTAAGTCCTCGTTGAGAACAAGTTTTCCTATTGCTCGTCCAAGTGCAAGCAAATAGTAGGTTTAGTTAGGTGATCCAGGGTCGAACACAGGAAATTATTTTCAGATATTAGTTCTAGGGTGTACTTATCGTTTAAGCGTTATGACAATTAATTTAAAAGAATATAAAAAAAGAACTAAAGCTACTTACTTACACCTACAGACTCATGCACAAGGGAATAAATTATGACAAGATGGAAGATTGAACGAACTAACTTGTATGCGAGAGAAGGGTGAAGGAAGGTATACGTTTTATTAGGCGATTAAGCAATGCTAGACTCTCGATGCGATGCAACTTGCATAATCATCCCATGATTAAAGCGACTTTCTCTCGAAGTGTTTAGACGCCACATTTGCTCGCCTTTCGGGATTCAAATGACTATGCTTGATTATGCGAGATGTATCTAGAAGATTTCTCTTATAATACTTCTAAAACTTCTCGTATAAGAATAGCAACCCCTCAGTGCCTAATGTTCGCATTTGTTCGCCTTCCGAGATACAAATGTTGGAAGTTATCTAGCAAATGTGGAGTTTGACCAAACTCCTCCTTGCGCGCATTAGCTTTATCCTTGCTGCTTGTCCTCTCGGGTAGTTGGCGAATGACACTGGTCAGGCGATGAATATAGCTTGACTAATGCGATGAGATTTATAAGTTAAACTCCTTAACAAGGGATTATCACAATCCTAACTACTAATTACACATTGACAGATGAAAAGTCGAGAAAATGACGGATTGAAAAGCGTATAAACATGTAATATATGTATAAAGAATGTAGACCATTGGTCATTGTACAATATGGACAACATATATTACAAAGAAGTGTAAAAATGAAAAGAAAGAAAAATGAAAAAATATTACAAGTTAGGATGAAACGGAGAGTGGACTTTTCTCCTCTCAAACTCTAAGATTTCGCGTTATAATCTAGTCTAAGAAGAAGAAGGGGTGTTGTTGAAGGGATAAAAGCCCTATGGCAGCCGAAGAATTTAAATAACCGTTACTCAAATTAATTTGGGATCTTAAAATAGCAGTACATTGGCAATATTTTAGAATCAAAATTCTAAATAAACACTAAACATGCTTTTAAATTAAAGAATGCAGAGAACTTACTTTCGATGACGTCTCTGAATCTACAAATCACCGAATTGGGGACACCACCCGTCGGAGACCTTCGTATCCTCTGGGATGAGATTGGTTTGTGAGAACCAATTGGGATGGGAAAATGTTTAGAGATATTTGAGAGAAAACTTTTTCTTTTTGTAGAGAGAAAAAGCCTTTGGCTTTTTTTTTATGGATTTTGTTTAAAGAAAATTGTTTTCTTCTAGATATTTATAACTCTCTTTCCTTCTTCGAATAGGAAAAGGAGTAGGAGAGAATCATGAGATTCTATTATCAAATATATTAATCAATTAGCAATTAATCAATTAGTTAATAATTAATTAAATCATATTTAATTAATAATCCATTCAAATCTTATTTGAATAAATATCTCTCCAATATCTTATAGATTTAAATTAATATAATTAATTAAATCATATTTAATTAATATTTCATTCAAATCTTATTTGAATGAATATCTCTGTAATATTATTTTATAAATTTAATTAAATAAAACTAAATTATTAATTAATTCTTCAATTAATTAATAGCTAAGTTAAATATCTTATATTTAACTTAAATTAAATTTGAATCATATTCAAATATAAGTTTCTCTCATAATCAATAATTTTAATATGAATCCAATTCATATTAAATTATTATTTGAACTCATTCAAATATTTTATCTCTCATAAATTAATTTTGAATCATATCCAAAATTAAATTTATATAATAAAGTTTCACAAACTTTATATTATAATGTATCACTATACATTAAACTAATTTCCAAAGTAAATTTGAACATTTCAAATTACAACCAATATAAATAAATCTCATTACCTTTTACGAGCTAGGAAGGGGACCTAATGGACCTACAGATCAGAAGCTACAACGATCTGAGATTAATTGGCTAAACTCATTAACCACATTAATCAATATTTATTAACTATGTGTACACTCCACTAAAGACTCACAGCTGAACTCTTCTCACTGTAGATATATTTTCGTGTTCACGGATATAGACCAATAACAGTAAGTTAGTCCTTCACGAGTGTTCATAACATCAGCTGGGTCAATTTACCGTTTTACCCCTGAGTTATCTCTAATCCTTAAATATCAGTGCTCCTCCAATGAACAACCTGTTTATGGTCCTACCAGTAAACAGAAACCCCTCTCGTGCCATAGAGAGGGTAGGGTCCTTTGTTCAAGACCTGGAGACACCATTTAAGGGAACACTCATTTACTTACCCTAAAGTAGGGAATGAGTGAATTCCATCTTGTGTAATTATGTTCCCAGCTCCCCACTCGGTCTTGTCCCCAAAATGATAAGCTTATTGAGTCGGCGATCTGGCCATTCTCACCCGTACAAACCAAAGGACAATCCCTCGCTAACAGAAGTTCATAACACACTTAGGATTAAGACTAAGTTACCTAGGTCATCCTAGTGAAATAGAAGCCTAACTAGTTAACGGAGTTACATCAAGTGGTTACTATTTCGCGGTCCAATCTTATGCAAAATCATTGCATTGAATACCCTCATTCGCATGTCAACTACACGAACGCATTGGATCATTGCGTTTTTATCAAATACAAAATGAGCCGTATCAATAGTGTTACCAGGATAAGGTACCCAACCTTATCCCTATACTATAAACGCTTTAAGCCGATCTTGAACATTGATCCTTGTATGTCTCTACATACTTTTCAAGACTCATTAAACAACTTAGGATGTTAGTTTATTGGATTTTGGTTATTAAGACAAAACTAATAATTTAATCAATAACAATTATTACAATAACAACAATTTATTAATAATGGTCAATGAATTATATTTACAGTTTACGAGTTTTAGGACATAAATTCCAACAGTTGTACGGACGGTGGTGAGGCTAATCCTTGCCATAACTCTCTAGGCTACTCATTTTTTGTCTATTCGGACCCCTTATGACCCCTGCAGACCCCCTCTCTCTTGGTGGGGATAAAGTGCTTTTAAAGACAGTTTTAGGCGAGAAACTACTATTCCTTTGAGATTGTCAGTGTAGATTTTGACAATATGAAGTTCCCATCCCATAGTTCTTGCCCGAGATGTCTCCTTTGGTTCACTAATTTCTTCCTTTCTATTCATCTTGCATTTAGACATGAAAACCATGTAAAACAGGCATAATGCTTATGAAAGATGTGTTACTAAATACTTATGCATTTATAACGTAAGTTACGTATTTTGATCAACTTCTTATGCGTTTTGACATCATTATTCTAATAAAATAAGTTATAATAATGGATATTTATACACGTTCCCAAAAGGTTCTTTATCATTTGCTACTGGCCCACTATTATCAAAATATAAAGTGATGGCCATGTTCATGTTTGAAATATCTTTCAAATCATGCAGGAACTTCCACAGCCAAACTGCTTCTTTTGTTGTTTCATAAGCAACGACGTATTCAACCTCCATAGTAGAGTCTGCAATACATCCATGCTTGATGCTACGTCATACCACAGCTTTCTCGTTTAGAGTGAACACTGATTCCGAAGTAGATTTCCTAGAATCCCTATCGGTTTGGAAATCAAAATCAGTGATCCTGTAAAAATCAAATCCTTAGCTCCATGCACAAGCATTGTCTCTCATTCTCCTTAGATACTTAAGAATAATTTTAACCGTCGTCTAGTGGTCTAACCTTGGATTAGACTAATATCTACTGACTATTCCCACTACATAACCAATGTCTGGCCTACTGCAGAGCACAGCATACATTAAGCTATCCACAGCTGAGGCAAAGGAAATACGTCTCCTATCCTCAACTTCTTGAGGTGTCTAAGGATATTAATCCTTAGACAAGTGAACCCCGTGCTTGAAAGATAATAAATCCTTCTTAGAATTTTGCATCAAATATCGAACCAACATTTTATCGATATAGGTTGCCTGAGACAGTGCTAGCGTTTTATTCTTACATTCCCTTATGATTTGGATCCCAAGAACATATTATGCCTCTCCCAAATCATTCATTTGGAATTGGGTTGCTAGTCAAGTTTTAACGTCAATTCGTTCGTGAACTTGGGTAAGTTGTGAAACATCACATTGGGTTAATTTTAAGTGAATGATGTTGTTGGAGAAAATGTTGAGTTTTATTGTGGTGTTTAGGTTTGTTTCGTGGAATTCGGTTCGACTAAGAAGCTTACCCAACGCTAAAGTAAGGGACTTTCTACTGGACTCAATAAATATTATTTGGATGTATTGACTGCATAAATCGTACCGTTGTACTGAGTAGGGATAACAATTATGATGTGTATGTTTGAATGTGAACTTGTGGTTGAATGCATGCTATGACTGTCTGGTTATGTATATGTACAAATATAAGGATGTGGGCATGTCGGAATCTCATAGACTTTACTTAGATAAAGTGTGGCTGAAATGGATAAATTGTTGCGTAAACCAAATGAAGGATATACAACTATGGTAGTGTTGTTATGAATGGAAGGGATATTATGGTTGCGCCGTTGTAGACTAAGGTGAATGTTATGGTTATTTATGTTGATGACTGATGTATGGATATAATGATGACTGAGGTATGGATATGTTTTGATTGTCTCTGGGTGAAATTAGGATGATATGGTTGTTGAGGTTAAATTGGAAGTTTATGTGATAAGGAAATTTGACTGTATTGAGCATGACTGTTAAGATGTTTAGAATGGACTGAGGGGATAAATTACTAGCTTCCTAGTGGATAGTTACCCTGCGGGTGTCCTTCGGGATCATCCCCTATATGTGCATCCTTCGGGAGCACTAGACTGATATGTGCATCCTTCGG
>JACWES010000232.1:246-15123 GCA_025688845.1 Cucumis hystrix
CCCGAAGGATGCACATATCAGTCTAGTGCTCCCGAAGGATGCACATAAAGGGATGATCCCGAAGGACACCCGCAGGGTAACTATCCACTAGGAAACTAATAATTTATCCCCTCAGTCCCTTCTAAACATCTTAACAGTCAGGCTCAATACAGTCAAATTTCCTTATCACATAAACTTCCAATTTAACCTCAACCACCATATCATCCTAATTTCACCCCGATACAATCAAAACATATCCATACCTCAGTCATCAACATATCCATACATCAGTCATCAACATAAATAACCATAACATTCACCTTAGTCTATAACGGCGCAACCATGATATCCCTTCCATTCATAACAACACTACCATAGTTGCATGTCCTTCATTTGGTTTACGCAACAATTTATCCATTCCAGCCACACTTTATCTAAGTAAAGTCTACGAGATTCCGACATGCCCACATCCTTATATTTGTACATATACATAACCAGACAGTCATAGCATGCATTCAACCACCAGTCCACATTCAAACATACACATCAAAATTTTATCCCTACTCAGTACAACGGTACGATTTATGCAGTCAATACATCCAAATAATATTTATTGAGTCCAGTAGAAAGTCCCTTACCTTAGCGTGGGGTAAGCTTCTTAGTCGAACCGAATCCCACGAAACAAACCCAAGTTCACGAACGGAGCTCCAATTAAATCCAATATTTGTTGCGAGCCCAAGGAAATTAGGCGTTACCTTCAACCCAAATCTATCACCCAAAGGTCCACGGCAGGGGGCGGCGCGACGGCTGCGCGTTGACGGCAACTCCGCAGATCCGAAGGAGGACTGGTCGGACGAAGCTGCGGCTTGGCAGGGCGGTGGCGGCGGTCTCACGAATGGAACCCGGCGGCTTGGGACTCACGGGTTGCTTCCGCGGAGGCAGAACGACAGAGGCGGCGTCGCAGACGGCTGCGAATGGAAGAGTGGTGCAGCTGGGCGATTGGACTTCGCCGGTCGGACGGGAGGAGGAGCAGATCTGGGCGGCTGGGCTTCGCGGCTGCGTGCGGTGGGGATTCGCGGACAGAGGCGCGGCGCGGATGAAATGGTGGTCGACGGCTGGCGGCGGCAGGAAGATGGGGTGGGTTTTGTCGGAACGGAAGGGATAAGAGGAAAGGGGTGGCGGCCGGTGCTGCTGGCTGCTGTGGTGGCTGGCGGCTAGGGCAAAGAGAAGGGGAAGAAAAGAGAAAAGAAAAAAAGAAGAAGATGGTGGGGGAGGAGGGCACGCGGGGAAGGAGAGACGGGGGGGGGGGGGGGGGGCTGCCCCTCCCTTATTTATTTATTTTTTTATTTTTATTTTTTTATATAATAATAATTATAATAATAATAATATTTAACTTTTGTTTTTTTTAAGGGCGTTACAACAACCCAAATAACACGAATTTAGTTTCCAACCCAACTCAATCCAACCCGTAAAATATGGGTTGGGTTGGATTGGGTTGTCGGGTTGTATAAGGTTTAGGGTTAATAGAATTATGTCACAAGCTCAATAGAATTATGCTACGGTCAATATTTCAATATTTATGCTACTGTCTCAACAAATTCAAAATAGAATTATGCTACTGTCAACCTTCAATACTTGTGCT
Source organism: Cucumis hystrix (assembly GCA_025688845.1). Classification (NCBI taxonomy): domain Eukaryota; kingdom Viridiplantae; phylum Streptophyta; class Magnoliopsida; order Cucurbitales; family Cucurbitaceae; genus Cucumis; species Cucumis hystrix. The sequence goes on from JACWES010000232.1 coordinate 1,868, forward strand.
ATTTCAATATTTATGCTACTGTCAACATGCTTCAACATACTACTGTCTCAACAAACTCAACGTGCTACAAACTATTAAAATAGAGCTATTGCAAAGGTGTATCATTGTGAATTTATTATTCAAAAGATAATTGGTAAAACTATATGATCTGCACATCACAAAATTAATGCAGAATAAGTTTAATAAACAATTTTCTTTCTCTTGTGGTTTGTTCAATATGCAAAAAAATCATAAAAAATTACCTTGGCTTAAATCGTGCAAAATCAAAGAAATTCGAGAGGCAGTTGATGGTGGTTGAAGATAAATGAACTTAGAGTAATAGAGATCAAAGGGATTGAGATATGAGACGTGTCTCGGGTATGGACAGAATAGACGTGCTGGGGTATGAGACGGAGGAAGACAGAGGAAAAGACGGATGAGTTTCGCTAGACGTCGAAGAGCTCAAACGAAGGAGGAGACGCCGGAGAGCTCAGACGAAGGAGGAGACACCGGAGGTTGCGCGAGGGAGAGGCAGAGGCAGACGGTGTTGCGTGAGGGAGAGGGAGAGGCAGAGGCTGACGACTTTGCACGAGGGAGAGGGAGAGGTAGAAGCAGACGGCGTTGTGCGAGGGAGAGGGAGAGGCAGAGAGGCGCAGAAGGAAGTAAGGGAGAGGGACGTGTAATCTAAAGTTCTAAACCTAAAAGAATAATATATGTTTTTTTTTATTAAATAACATATTATTATTATTATTATTATTATTTATATATATATATATTATTAATTCGGGTTGGGTTGGGTTGAACCAAATTTCTCAACCCTCCAACCCGAGACCCAACCTAACTCGAAAAATTTAAATTTTTTTAATCCAACCTAACCCATATTTTAATCTAACCCAACCCAACCCTTATAATGTGGGTTGGGTAGTCCGGGTTATTCGGGTTTAACCCGTATTCTTACACCCCTAATAACAACTATCAGTTGCTATCAATGATAGCTTTCAATTTAAGAAAAACAGGAAAAAAAATATTCGTAATGATAACAACTTATCACTGATAGTGGTTATCAATGATATCAACTGATAGCAGCTGTCTGTGATATTCACTAATTGTAGCTATAATTAGCGATAGCTTTCAACGTGAAAAAATTGAGAAGTGTGTGAAATAATAATTTCTCAAATTGTAAGCTATTAATGAAATAACTAATAACATACTATCCATATGGTACAAAGAAAAGAGAATAGATTAGCATGCTATTAGTCATAGCTTTGAATCACTAATAACATATTATCCATATGATAGCTTCTATCGTTAATAGTATAATTGAAATTGATATATTTGCAACTTTTTTTCAAATAAATTATTGATTTTAGGTTATGCTATCAATATTTATATTATTGAGAAATTCAAAGTTCAAATTATCAGTGATAAATTGATGAAAAACATATTGGTATATTAGATATGTTATCATTGATAGAAGTCATCATTGATAGCATAAGAAGAAGCTAGAAACTGAATGACAAATTTGACATTTAAAAAAAAATTACCATATGACTGGTAAAAACTTGCCATTTTTACAAATATTGTTTCCTTATAATATAGATTATATTTATTTTCTAATTTGTGCTCTATGATGCCATTTTCGTAAATGATATTGACCCTGACAATCATATTAATGAAAATTGTACCATTCACATAGCGTCGGCCTAATTTTCCTCTTTTTGGCTCAATGTAATTTTGAAGTGAAACTCCCATTTGTGTCATTTTGCAAAATCCTAATTCCACTTTCCTATCAATTAATTATTTTGGATTAGGTTTATGTGTCGATTGGTGTAAAGAAAATTGATTCTTATTCATAGTTCCACATATGGTTTCTTTTTCTAAGTAGAATGCCCACACATTTAATTTTATACTGGATTTAAACTTCGGATACAAAAAGATTAAGCATATCATGTGGTGCTATATTCTATTAAATTTTGTTCGCATTTGACATACTTTTTCTCCAAGGCATTCATTTGCATTCAAGAGAGACTTTACAGATTGGTAATGCCTGTGGTTTTATACCGTAGAATAAATTGAATGTGAGGAGTCCTAAAACTATGAAAATATAGTTACAAAAGAACTCTAAACAACTGAAAGTTACTATCGCAATTTCTTTTTTCGATGTTTCAATCATAAGAACTTCATGATTTTCAAAGTTAAGCATGTTTAACTTGTATTGAATGACCTTCCTTGAAAATTTCTTGAGAAACATGTGTGTAAGGTCAAGATATGAATACTAGTTGGTTTTGTTGGTTTGTGTCGATCGTCTGCACTCTTAGAAGCAGTTTAAGGCAAGCAAGTAACGAGAATGACTTTACCCAGATTGTATGAGAATGTTAGAGTCATTAGGTATCAAATCAAAGAATTTGATTATCCAGAGCCTATGAGACACTACATGAGGTCGCTGGATAATAAGGGAAAAAAGTCAGAACCAATTTGAAGAAAAGTACACAAAACATAGCTTATAGCTTATGGAAACAGAACTTATATAGCCACCATGAAACTTCATGAACACAAAAGTTACAGGCACTCCAAATATGCATGGCATAATTTGTAGATACTTTCATTATAGTCTTCTTTTTGCTTTCCTTACCCTCAATAATGAATGGTTGAAATATCTTGATAATAAGAACAATTAGTTCCTTTCCCACAAAGAAATTCTTATTGGATGTGCGCTCAAATTTCTAATTTCTAATTCTAAGTATTAAAACACAACTTGATGTGAATTGAAGAGCTCTCTGCATGTTTTATTTTGTGTTACACTGTGTTCAATTAATTGATATTTATTCATCAATCCGAATAAATATTTACTCAACTACAATAGTTGGATGCATAATGCATATTTGTTCATGAATGCATCACACATTAGAATTTGTCGGGTTACTTTTTTTGCTCTTTCTTCTTTGTTTTTCTTCATTTCAAAACAAAGACATGTGATCCTTTTGACTACAAGAAAATACAATTAATGCCTTAATTAGCCTACCATGTTACTTTAATTTATTTAACTTGCCTACTTTCTTTTCTTTACCAATTCTTCATTTATCTTGCGTCAATCAACTAAAAAGAAAGACATTTTTTTTTTCATATTGACCATATTTACAAAGACATTTTTCTTTTCATATTGCCCAATTAGTAAATATGGTCGAATAATTGTATAGTACAGTCCCCAGCCTCCACATTGGCAGGCCTCGATCTATGTTGTCTTGAACTCAACTTCTCTTCAACACATTGGCTTCTTTTAATTTTGATCACATGGAGATCTAATGCTAAACTAGGTCAAGAAAAAGCACACTTGAACTCCACGTGACAACAACAATAAATTTTTGTAGGTTAGAAAAAGAGGAACATGCAAAAACATAAAGAAAAAAAAAGCTCTAAAGCGTAAACAAGAAAACTATATAAATAGAAAAAAAAAATCCAAAGTTCTAAAATACGTAGCTCATATGTAGTGGTGTATTTATAGGAGATTTTGATCCATAGTTTGCCTGAACTCTATTAGATTAGGACATAAGTTTCTTAATCCAATATAAGCTAGGATCAAATCTTATTCTATATATTTTATTCTATCTTATATTATTTTATCTTATATTATATTATCCTGACTTTTATTTATTTTTTTGCCTTATTCTACTAGGCCAAAATCTACTACTCAACAAAGTGAGCGCCTCATCTTTGATCTAAAGTTTCAAGTATTATACTTTTAGTTTTAGAGTTGAAATCTTAATTTGTTTCAAGAATATGTGTTATTTTCTTGAAAATAATTATCTATTTCATTGATCATTTAGAAAATGTACAAGCCTAAATATACTAATGAGGAATATACTTAAGGAAAGAATCGGTAGAATAATATCAGAATAATACCTCCTAAAAATACTCTAAGTACTCCAATCTCCTCCCTCAAACTCAAGGTTCGAATCACGAACTTGAGGTTGCTAAGAAAAGAAACAAACCAGTAGATTAGAAACCCACGGAGAACAAACACAAAAAAATTCTAGGCTAAAATAAACCCACGAAGAACAAAAAGAAGAACTTTTGGGATAGAAACATATATCCTCGTATAGAGATTTATAACAGAACCTACGAAGAACCAAACAAGAACTTCTAGACTTGATAGAGAGATGGCAAAACGACATGAGGGGAAGGTTAGTTGGATCTAGGGCGGATGGATCAAAATCGAACAATGACGAGCTGAACAGATCTTAAAACAAAGACTGGATTTGTGGGACAGAACATATGGAAACCGGAGTTGTGCGGGACAAATCTGAATTGAAACTAGTCGATAGTGGAGCAAATCGGAACCAGAGGCAGAAGCCAAATCAGAGCAGGTTGGAATTAAGAGATAGAAGCTCTATGGCAGTGGAAGATTTTACAGAATTGTTCCTCAATTTAATTTGGGAATCCCAAAATACCAGCACATGGACAAAAATAATTAAGAAACTACTTTTCTTATTAAGACATAAAGACAAAGTATGCTTTCTAATTAGAATAGAGAAAGAAAAAGTTACTTGTTTGACGTCTCTGAATCTACAAAATAAATCTTCAAATTGGGACACCACCCGTCATACACCTTCCTATTTTCTGGGATAAGATTGGTTTGTGGGAACCAATTGGGATGGAAAAAAGTTAGAGATTTTTTTAGAGAAACTACTTTGCAGAAAAGCAAAATCATCAGCTATTTTCATCTGCATATTTATAACTTTTCCTTCACGAAGTAGGAAATGGAGTAGGAGAGAATCATAAGATTCTATTAATTTAAAACATATTAAATTAATAGAAATTTCAAATCAACTAATTAACTAACCATTAATCAATTAGTTAATAATTAATTAAATTATATTTAATTAATATTTTATTTAAATCTTATTTGATCAATATCTCTCCAATATCATATAGTTTTATACTAATTTAATAAAATAAAATAAAAATAAACTATTAATTAATTAATTCTCCAATTAATTAATAGCTAAATTAAATATCTTATATTTAACTTAAATTAAATTTGAATCGTATTCATATATAAGTTTCTCTCATAACCAATAATTTTAATATGAATCCAATTCACATTAAATTAATATATGAACTCATTCAAATATTTTATCTTTCATAAATTAATTTGGAATCTTATCCAAAATTAAATTCATATAATAAAGTTTGATCAATTTTATATTATAATGTATCACTATACATTATACCAATTCCCAAAGTAAATTTGAATATTTCAAATTACAACCAATATAAATAAATCCCATTCCCTTTAAGAGCTAGGAAATGGACTTAATGAACCTACAGATCAAAAGCTACAACAATATGAGATTAATAGGCTAAACTCATTAACCACATTAATCAACATTTGTTAACTGTGTGTGTCCACTAAAGACTGACCACTGAACTCTTCTCAATGTAGATATATTTTTGTGTCCATAGATATAGACCAATGACAGTAAGTTAGTACTTCAGGGGTGTTTATAACACCAGTTGGGTTAAATTACCATTTTATCCTTGGGTTACCTCTAATTCTTAAATACCAGTGCTCCTCTAATGACTAACATGTTTATGATCCTACCAATAAAAAGAAACCCCTCTTGTGCCAGAGAGAGGGTAGGACCCTTTGTTCAAGTCCTCGAGACACCATTTAAGGGAACACTCATCTACTGACCCTCAAATAAGGAAGGAGTGAATTCCATATTGTGTAATTATGTTTCCAGCTCTCCACTCGATTTTGTCCTCAAAATGATAAGCTTATTGAGCCGGCTATCTGGCCACTCTCACTGGTACAAATCAAAGGACAATCCCTCACGAACAGGAGTTCATAATACACTCAGGATTAAGCCTAAGTTGTCTAGGTCATCATAATGAAATAAAAACCTAACTAGTTAACGGAGTTACATCTAGTGGTTACTATTGTGCGGTCTGATCTTATGCAAACTCATTGCATAGGATACCCTCACTCACATGTCAACTATACAAGCGCGTTGGATCATTGCATTTGTATCAAATACAAAGTGAGTCATATCCATAGTGTTCCTAAGATATCCAGCCTTATCCCTATACTATAAACCCTTTTTAAGTTGATTTCGAACATTGATCCCTGTATGTCTCTACATACTGTTCAAGACTCATCAACCAACTTAGGATGTTAGTTTATTGAATTTGGGTTATTGAGACAAAACTAGTAATATAATCAATAACATTTATTGAAATTATAAAAACAACACTTTATTAATAACGGTCAATGGATTATTTTATTTACAAGTTTTAGGACATAAATCCCAACAAACTCTCACTTAGACTAAAACTCTAGTCTTTATGGGATGTACATAATTAAGTAATCCTCTATTATTGGAAATGGTAAAATGTACAAGTATATTACATAAAACGTATATATAGAAATACAATACACTAGGGCATCCTCATACCCATTACACATCTCCCATTTACCCTAGATTACCTAATGTACATAACTCGCAGGCCTAGACTTTTTATATGACCCTCAAACACTTTAGCCGTGAGAGTCTTTGTAAATGGATCAGCAATATGCCCCACTATTATCGCAATATAAAGTGATTGACATGTTCATGTTTGGAACAACTTTCAAATCATGCAGGAACTTTCTAAGCCAAACTACTTCTTTTGCTGCTTCACAAGCAACGACGTATTCAGCCGCCATAGTAGAGTCTGCAATGCATCCTTACTTGATGCTACTTCATACCACAACTCCCCTGTTTAGGATGAACACTGATCTCGACGTGGATTTCCTAGAATCCTTATCTGATGTAACTAAATAGGGCACCTAGCTAACTACTAAAGTTGTTAAGGTTGTTAATATTGTTACAACCTACTAAAAAGTTACATAACTATAAAATCATATTATAATTAAACATCTTCATCATAATGGGAAGATAAGAGAATTTTTCGAGAAAAACATACTTGGTTTTACACAAAATTGGTATCAGAGCTTCATCGAATTTGGGACCAGATGGCTAATCATCACAGCGGAGCTCTGGTGGAGGAGGAACAACAAGAGGCAGGAGAAACGCTCCTCCTCTCCCCAAGAATATCAACCAGACGCTTGCTGTCAGTTGTGAACTCGTTGGAAGGAATTTGAGAAACCTTGGATGTTTTAGTTAGAAGACTAGACGCAATGGTTCCATTACAACTAGAAGAAGAATGGTTGAATCTACGACAATGTGGAGCGCAAAGAAGAAGAGGTGTAGAATTTCAGGGAGGTTACATAAATCAAGAAAACCATCAAGAAAGGAGACTTAACCAGTTACGAAGAAGAGATAGACATGAAAAACAATGGCCAAAAAATCAAGATTGGAGTTCCTCGAGCGAAGAAGAAGAAAGTGATGCTACCATTAACAACAGAGGACGTCGATTTGCACCTTTCAGAGAACGAAGAGCAGAAGCATATGAATATAAAATGAAGATCGACCTTCCTATATATGACGGTAAACGAAATATTGAGACCTTTCTTGACTAGATCAAAAATACTGAAATTTTTTCAATTACATGGAAACAGCTAAGCATAAGAAGGTTCATTTAGTGGCATTGAAGTTAAAAGGTGAAGCATTAACATGATGGGATCAAGTTGCAGTCAATTGGCAAAAACAAGGGAAGAACCCAATTCGATCGTGGGAAAAAATGAAAAAATTAATGAAGCAAAGATTCTTACTTCCCCAACTATGAACAAACCCTATATACAAAGTACCAGAATTGCCGACAAGGATCCCAAAAAATAGCATATTACCTTAAGGAGTTTCACCGGCTGGAAGCTTGTACGAATCTGATGAAAAACGAACAACATTTGATTTCCAAATTTACAAGAGGATTACAAATGGACCTAAGGGAGAAGGTAAGATTTCAATGTTTCCAATGGTTATCAGAAGCCATAGCTTATGCAGAATCAATAGAAGAAATGGTGGAAACCTGATCGAAATTTACAAGAAAAGGATTGTGGAAAACTTCTACATCCAAAAGTACCTCATCACCTCAAGTGATATAAAACTAATGCAACCGAAAAGAATAAAGAACCAAAAAAGAAGGAAGATCATAACAACAAAAAAGGAGACTGTTAAAGCTAATAAAAAGTCCAGAAACCCTTATAACAGACCTTTCTCAGGAACTTGCTATAGGTGTGGACAAGTTAACCATCCTTCAAATTCTTGCCCTCTGGGAAAGATAGTTGCAGTAATAGATGCTGAAGAAAATATAAGTCAGGGAAGTAATGAAGAAGATGAAGAAAAGGTAGAATTAATTGAGGTTGATGAAGGAGACAAGCTATCATGTGTTCTACAGAAAATATTGATCACTCCAAAAGAAGAGTATCAACCACAGATGCATGGTCTGTTTAAAACAAGATGCACAATCCAAGGAAAGATTTGCAATGTTATAATACATAGTCGCAGCAGTAAAAACTTTGTCTCAAGAAAGCTAGTAAAATCCTTGAATCTCAAAAGTGAAGCTCACCTCAATCTCTATAAGATTGGATGGATAAAGAAAGGAGGAGAAGCTAAAATTTCATAAATATGTTCTGTCCCATTATCCATTGGCAACAGTTACAAAGACCAAGTTGTATGTGATATTCTCGAAATGGATGTGTGTCAGATACTCTGGGAAAGACCATGACAGTATGATACTCGAGCCTTGTATAAGGGGAGAGAAAATACATATGAATTCCACTTAATGAATCAAAAGGTAATCCTCCTACCTCTAAAAAAGAAGAATGAAGAGGGAATGAATAAGAAAAGCAACAACCTCTTTGTGACAACCAGTGGAAAGAAACTGATTAATGAATGTGAAGCTGATATTTTGGGGTTAGTGATGACTAATCAGAATAGGGAAGGAGAATTTACTGAATTCCCTAAAGAAGTACAAGAGTTATTCGATAAATTCTCTCACATCATCAAAGAACCAACAAAATTGCCTCCCTTGTGAGATATTCAGCACAATATTAAACTAATACCAGGGGCTACACTACCTAATTTGCCATATTACAGAACGAGTCCAAAAGAATATGCTGTTTTACAATAGACAATTGAAGAGTTGCTGAAAAAAAGACATATTCAACCAAGCTTAAGCCCATGTGCAGTCCTTGTCCTGCTAACACCAAGGAAAGATGGAAGTTGGAGGATGTGCGTTGACAAATGAGCAATTAATAAAATCATAGTGAAGTACAGGTTCCCTATTCCAAGAATAAATGAGTTACTTGACCAACTTGGAGGAGCATGGATTTTTTCCAAAATTGACCTGAGGAGTGGTTATCACCAGATCAGAATTAGGCCCGAAGATGAATGAAAAACAACATTCAAAACAAATTAAGGCCTCTTTGAATGGCTTGTGATGCCATTTGGACTCTCCAACGCTCCAAGTACCTTTATGAGACTCATGAACCAAGTACTTCACCATTTCCTTAAGAAATTTGTCATTATTTATCTTGATGATATCTTGGTTTTTAGCAGATCTCTAGAAGAACATAATGTGCATCTACTATATTTTTCGAAGTGCTGGCCAAAAATGAACCCTACATCAACCTTAAGAAATGCATTTTTTGTATGGAAGAAATAACATTATTGGGATTTATTATTAGCAAGAATCATATCCTAATGGATAAAAAGAAAGTTGAAGTAATTAGAAACTGGCCAATACCAACCTCAACAAAAGAAGTACAAGCATTCTTAGGCTTGGCATCATTCTACAGAAAGTTCATCCACAACTTCAATACCATTGCCACTCCAATGGCAGACTGCCTGAAAAAAGGAGGTTTCCTATGGGAAAAAAAGCAACAAGACAACTTTGAAGTATTGAAGAAAAAGATGAGTAATAATCCAGTCTTGAAACTTTCCTATTTTACACAGTCATTTGAAGTAGCAATACATGCTTCTGGGACCCGCATTGGAGCTATTTTATCTCAATCAGGCATCCTATTGAGTATTTTAGTGAAAAACTCAGCCCATCAAGACAAATGTGGAGTATTTATGAGCAAGAAATGTATGCACTCATTCGAGCATTAAAGCAATGGGAACATTACCTGTTGTGTAAAGAGTTCCTCCTATTAACACATCATTTCTCCCTAAAATGTCTCCAAGCTCAGAAATCTATCAACAAGATGCACGCTAGATGGATCTTCTTTCTACAGAGATTTGACTTTGTTATCAAGCACAAAAGTAGAAAAGAAAACAAAGTAGCTGATGCACTAAGTAGAAAGCATTCCTTACTTTCTATACTATCATCTGAGGTGATAGCATTTAAATGCGTACCAGACTTATATGAAGATGACGCTTCAACAAGATGTGGTACAAATACAGCCATCACCTCGAAACAGAAGAATTTCATATTTGTTGATGGATTTCTATTCAATGGAGAAAAATTGTGTATACCCCATACTTCCTTAAGAGAAGCTCTACTAGAGGAGGCACACTTCGGAGGACTAGCTGGTCACTTTGGGCCAGACAAAACACTTGAAATGCTTTCCTCCAGATGCTATTGGTCACAATTACGAAAAGACACAAATAACTTTGTGAAGCGATGCACTATATGCCAAACAACTAAAGGGACCAGTACTAATGTTGGACTATACAACCCTTTGTCGATTCCTATAACTATATGGGAGGATTTATTAGTAGATTTCGTACTGGGGTTACAGCGGAAGAGTGTGAACGCCGTGCAAAAGAAATTTAACTTGAAACACAGAGAAAACACCTAAACATTCTTCTATGGAGGAAAAGAATAAAAGAAAACTAACATTTGTAGAACCTCCGAGGAATTCTCGAACCTCTCAAACCCAAAGAACACCGTGAAGTCTTCCTTATTATCCTCAAGATGAAAAAAACAACTGAGAGTTTGTGGGGCTTCTGTGTTTTTTTTTTTTTTAAAGGAAAAATATTTGCAGAGAGATTTTTCTTTTGGAACCAATAGATCGTCAAAATTCTCCCATGAAAAGATTGCATCCCTCCCTTCTATATCTTAACCAAAAGATATGAAGAGAGATGGAGGGGGAAGTTATCAAATAACTTCCTCCCTCTCCATCACGTAGAATAACTCCCTTGGGAGTTATTCTTTTATTTAAATTCATATTAATATAAATCTAATATAAATTTAAATTATATTATATCTTATATAATATTAATTTTATATTATATCATATATAATATAACCAATGGTTTAGATCTTTTCATATGATCTATAGTTCTAATATGAATCGAATCCATATTAATTTTTAATCTATAGTTTATTTATGAATCTTATTCATATTATTATTATTTGAATCATATTCAAATATTAACTTCTCTCATAAGAACTTTATATTATAATGTATCAAATACATTATATCAATTGTATTATATACAATTTATTCCCTTTAATCAATTTGAACGATTCAAATTAAACCAAAATAAATTTGATTCTCATTTATCTTTATTGAGCTAACAAGGGGACCTTATGGACCAACAAATTAAAGCTCCAATGATGTGAGATTAATTAATTAAACTCTTTAATTAAATTAGTCACTATTCATTAACTATCAGTCATTCCACTAAAGAGACTATTAATTATGGTCATCTTGGTGAAATGTAGTCTCAACTAGTAACGGTGTTAACAAGAGAGACTATTCATTTCATGGTTCGATCTTGTACAAACTCTTTGTATAGAATACTCTACTCTAATGTCTTGACATGAATGATTAGGATCAAATCATTTGTAGCACTTTAAAACAATTGTAACAACTACAAAATAGGCCATATTCGTAGTGTCACCAGGATAAGGTATCTAGCCTTATCCATCTACTACAGACCATTTAGGTTATCATTTAAACATAATCCACTTGTATGTCTCCACATACATGTTTAGGTTACATAAGATAACCTTGGATGTTAGTTTATTGGTTTTGTGGGTTAATGCAACTAAATGTCAAATAAAATAACACACTTTATTTTATTAGATAAATAAAATGTTTGTATAATATACACAATTACAAACTACAAGACCACAAGATTTAGGGCATCAATCCCAACAACAACATAGCTTTTAACATCATTGGTGAGCAATGAATGTCCAGAATCATTGCTAAACTTAGTAATCTTCTTAAACTTATAAGAATAGAACCCAACAACCTCTCTTTTGATCTATTCATACATTGTTTGCCAATGGAATCCTGTTTATGGATATGCATGAATTTTATAATGCATCCTTGCATGATGCTATAGGTTCTGCAAAAGTTAAAGTGATAAAAATTCTTGTGAAGCTAGGACTGCTCCAACAATGGATCAGGTTGAGAAGTTTGTCATTGGTTTCAAATGGTAGCAATATGGACTTATATGTCTTCACAGTAAGGAGGGTGTATGGAGAACGTCAACCATGATGTCCAGATGCAGGCAATATGCAACTTGAAGGCATTAATTGTATTTTTCTTGTAGTCAAAAGGATCACGGGTATGTGTTTTTAAATGAAGAAAAAAAGAAGAAAGAGCAAAAAAGTAACCCGACAAATTCTAATATGTGATGCATTTATTGAACAAATATGCATTTCGAATCCAACTATTGTAATTGAGTAAAATACTATTCGGATTGATGAATAAATATCAATTAATTGAACACAGTGTAACACAAAATAAAATATGCAGAGAGCTCTTCAATTCACATCAAGTTGTGTTTTAATACTTAGAATTAGAAGTGTGAGCTCACATCCAATAAGAATTTCTTTGTGGGAAAGGAACTAATTGTTCTTATTATCAAGATATTTCAACCATTCATTATTGAGGAAAGCAAAAAGAAGACTATAATGAAAGTATCTACAAATTATGCCCAATTTCTTTTTTCGATGTTTCAATCATAAGAACTTCATGATTTTCAAAGTTAAGCATGTTTAACTTGTATTGAATGACCTTCCTTGAAAATTTCTTGAGAAACATGTGTGTAAGGTCAAGATATGAATACTAGTTGGTTTTGTTGGTTTGTGTCGATCGTCTGCACTCTTAGAAGCAGTTTAAGGCAAGCAAGTAACGAGAATGACTTTACCCAGATTGTATGAGAATGTTAGAGTCATTAGGTATCAAATCAAAGAATTTGATTATCCAGAGCCTATGAGACACTACATGAGGTCGCTGGATAATAAGGGAAAAAAGTCAGAACCAATTTGAAGAAAAGTACACAAAACATAGCTTATAGCTTATGGAAACAGAACTTATATAGCCACCATGAAACTTCATGAACACAAAAGTTACAGGCACTCCAAATATGCAT
>JACWES010000233.1:0-20031 GCA_025688845.1 Cucumis hystrix
TGCTGACCACTTTTTCCAAAAAAATGGAAGCCACTTGCTTTGCTGTGCAGGGGTGTTTAAGAGTCAAGAAGTAGGAGTACTTACTTAAGCGATCCACGACTACCATAATTACATTGCATCCTCCTGCTAAAGGCAGACCTTCGATGAAGTCCATGGTCCAATCTTCCAATACCTTTTCGGGGATGGGAATGGGTTGTAGAACTCCAGCAGGTTTGGTAGCTTCGAATTTGTTGCGTTGACATATGTCACATTCTTCCACATATCACTTCACCTCTGCCTTCATTCCTTTCCAAAACAAATCCCCACTCATCCTCTGTAAGTTCTCAAGAATCCAGAGTGCCCCCCAGTATGGAATCATGGAACGTGTGTAACAGCCTCGAAATGAGGGAGGAGTGACGCGACAACACTATCATTCCTTTATTGTTCCACTCGTATTTTCCTCCCTGATTCACCCCGTTTTTAGCTCGGCAATAATTTTCTGAAGTTCTTGATCATTCTCAACCTCCTTCTCTATAAGTTCTACATCAACGATGCCCGTGGTCGTCATTGTGTTTAACTCCACTGTTTGATCCTTCCTTGAGAGCGCATCAGCAGCTTTATTTTGCAGACCCGGTTGATACAAAATCTCAAAATCATACCCCAAAAGTTTCGTTAGCCACTTTTGGAATTGAGGCTGAACTTCTCTCTGTTCCAACAAAAATTTCAGAGCCTTCTGATCTGAAATAATCGTGAATTTTCTCCCCAGGAGGTAGTGCCTCCATTTTTGCACTGAAAGGACAACAGCCATCAATTCCCGCTCATATACCGACTTACTCTGGGCTCTTGGGGACAATTTCTGACTGAAGAAGGCTATAGGATGACCACCTTGTGATAGAACCGCGCCTAAACCTACTCCTGAAGCATCAGTTTCAACCGTGAAGGGCTGTGACCAATCAGGCAATGCTAACACGGGGATGGTTGTCATTGCTAATTTCAATTTATCAAAAGCTGCCGTGGCTTCTTCATTCCACTTGAATGCGTTCTTCTAAAGTAATTTAGTCAAGGGTGCGGCTATCTCCCCATAGCTCTTCACGAACCTTCGATAATATCCCGTCAGTACAAGGAATCCCCTTAGCCCCGTTATATCTTTCGGTTGTGGCCAATTGATCATACTTCGAATTTTTTCCTCATCAGCTTCCACTCCTCTGCTGGAAATCATATGCCCCAAATATTGAACTTGGGAGGGAGCAATTACACATTTAGTTCTATTCGCAAACAACTTATAATCCCTCAATATGGCAAATACCATTCCTAGATGTTTCATATGCTCATCTATATTCACACTATAAACTAAAATGTCGTCAAAAAATACAAGAACACACCTACTAAGAAATGGTTTGAACACCTCGTTCATGAGAGATTGGAAGGTGGCTGGGGCATTTGTAAGACCGAAAGGCATCACTAAGAACTCATAGTGTCCTTCGTGCGTCGAAAAGCTGTCTTCTCCACATCTCGCTCCTTCATTCTTATCTGATGGTATCCAGATTTAAGATCTAATTTAGAAAAAACTGTCGCCCCATGGAGTTCATCTAGGAGTTCTTCAATCACTGGGATTGGAAATTTGTCAGCCACTGTTACTCGATTCAGCTTACGGTAGTCTACAAAGAATCTCCAACCCCCATCTTTTTTCTTCACCAAGAGTACCGGGCTAGAATATGGGTTGTGACTTGGTCGAATAACCCCTGCCTGCAGCATTTCTAACACCATTTTTTCAATTTTTTCTTTTTGTACATGTCCGTACTTATATGGTCGAACATTAATAGGTTTGTGATCGAGTAAAGTCAATATACAATGGTCTATGGTTCTCTTGGGAGGTAAACTTGTTGGCAGTCTAAATATGTCTGCATATTGCTCGAGCAGTCGTTGAACCATGGGTAATCCTTCCTCCTCTCCCTTCACTTTGGTTTCTATTTCTGATTCGTCTTCCCAATCCACTTCATAATTTTGAAATTCTAAAAGAAATCCTTGGTCCCCAGATTGCCATGTTTTCTCTATGGTTCTCAACGAACATTCTGACTTGGTTAGAGAAGGGTCCCCTTTTAAGATTATTCTCCTGCCCTTCTTCCAAAATGTCATGGTTAGGGATGGCCAGTGCACCTTCATGGTTCCCGTTGAATCCAGCCATTGCATTCCTAACACTAAGTCTACCTTTCCTAATTCCACCGCCAGGAAGTCGGCTATGATTGTTAACTCCTTCAACTTCACTTTTACCCTCTTACATATTCCTCTTCCTTCACAACGAGTGTCGTCCCCAACGGGTGCCGTCCCCTTGATCCTCCCCCTAAAATCCTCAGATTTTCCGAAGGACTTGGTGTCCATAGTCAAAGATTGTGGTATTATTCTGGACTGAGCAATTTAGGTCATTGGCTGGTTCTTCGTGGAATCGGTAGGTTTTTCTCGAGGGTTGCTTGCTTACCATGTGGGTTAGAAGAAGGATCTTGCTGGTGCTTTTTTGTCTGGATTCTAAAGATTACTCCCTTCAAGTTCTATCGTTAAAACTGGGCTGTCTTTTTCCAAGTTTTATGATTAATAAGCTACTGTTCCTCCTGCATCTTCATCATTCCTTTGTTCTGCCAGTCTGTTGTTTTCGGTTCATTTCTTGTATTGTTCTTTCTTGAGTTTTATTTCTTACATGTTTGGCTGCTTCGCACTGTTGTAATTGCAGTACTTGGATTTTCTTTTGGTTTTTGGTTTTTCCTTGGTCCCCCTTCCCCTCTTTTTGGCTTCTCTATTTTTCTCATTGTATAATTCTCTTGTACTTTGAGATTTACATTAATAAAGAAGCTTGTCTCCGTTTCAAAAAAAAAAAGAGATAAACTTTCCATTAAGGAAATTGAAAGAGACTAACGATCAATAATACAAACTCAAAAAGGAGAAAGAGAAAACAAAACCAGCAAAGAAGAATAAGGCCACCAAGAAAAGGTAAGTTCTCTCTCTCACTTTTTCCTCTCTTCTCCCCTCTTCCGTTCAGTCTATTCCCTTCAACCCATCTTCCCCGGCAAATTATCCGGCGACCCTTTGCTCCACTTCCACCCTTCGACATCACCTCTAGCACTTCTTCGACAACCATCTGACATCCATTTTTGACACGACTCAGCTACTTGACTGTTAGATACTATGGAAGTGGTAAGCTGTAACGTTCTTCATTCATACTGTTATGATATATATATATATTTATATATATATCATATGTCCTTTATTGTAATTGTACATAGTCTCTAGGGTTTAGTTTATTCTCTATATAAATATGTAACATTCCTTTGACTAAACATAATAAGAAATATACTTCTCTGAATTCGAGCTTACATGGTATCAGAGCCAATTAGGGTTTCGAATGGCCATTAGCTTCCTCCTCCATTAGGTTTGAGTTTAGGTTACCTTCCGCTGACCTTTTGTCGACACCACCCATACCATAAGAAGCCCCACCTCCAGACGCCCAAGTCTGTCTTCACCGATCGTCGGAAAACACCGCGCGTGGCCTTCACGCGCCGCCGGAATTTCCTTAGTCGTCACCCACGCGCCGGCGCGTGAGAGCGCGTGAGACGTCCGATTTGTCCTCCGTCTTCTGGGCTTGTCTCGAACCATTGTTTCCGCTCAGTCTGTACCATTGGGTCTATCAAATAGCATTCGGGTTCGACGAAAACCGAAGGTTACACTATTAGTTTTGGGTCCTTTTCCAATTTTACAGCTGTTTGGATTGATTCTCTCTTTGTTTGTGTGGACTACAATCATTGTGATTTCAATATGGCCGACATAAAAATTTGGTAGTCTCCAACGTTATTCCCTTAGCCTCTAAGATCACAGAACATAAGTTAAATGGATCTAATTATTACGATTGGCGTCGGACAATTTTATTTTATTTGAGAAGTACTGATATGGATGATCATATGACCGAAGATCCCCCAGAAGATGCAAAGCAAAAGAAGGATTGGCTTCGTGATGATGCCCGTTTATATCTTCAGATCAAAAACTCAATTGAGAGTGAGATAATTGGATTGGTTTGATCACTGTGAGTCGGTTAAAGAACTTCTGGAATTTTTAGAATTTCTATATTCAGGTAAAGAGCAACTGCATAGAATGTTTGAAGTTTGTATGCAATTTTTTCGTGCGGAACAGAAAGCTGAGTCTGTCACCAGCTACTTTATGCGGCTTAAGAAGATCACTGCCGAGCTTGGCTTGTTGTTACCTTTTAGTCCTGATGTTAAAGTTCAACAAGCTCAACGAGAGAAGATGGCTGTCATGATTTTTTTGAATGGACTTTTACCTGAATTTGGAATGGCAAAGACACAGATTCTCTCTGACTCTAAGATTCCATCATTAGATGATGCCTTCACTCGCGTCCTTCGCATTGAAAGCTCTCTGACGGGTGTGTCTATTCCTCAAACCAATAGTGCTCTCTTTAGCAAGAACAATAATCCTCGGGCAACTCAGAGGAATAGTATTGATCATCGAAAACCAGATTCTGTAGAGATTGTTTGTAACTACTGTCGTAAGCCAGGCCATATGAAACGTGATTGTCGGAAATTGTTATATAAGAATAGTCAACGATCTCAACATGCTCAGATAGCCTCCACATGTGATATACCAGAGGCTTCTGTTACTATTTCCGCAGATGAGTTTGCTAAGTTTCAGAATTACCGAGATTCATTACAAGCGTCATCTTCCTCTACTCCGGTTGCATCCACTGTTGCCCCAGGTAATACAAAATGTCTTCTTACATCATCTACCAAATGGGTCATAGACTCTGGTGCCACAGCTCATATGACAGGTAATCCTCTTTCTAAACCATTCCCAAAACATTTTGGTAGAAGAAAGAGACCGAAGCATCTTTTTAAACCATTCCCGAAACATTTTGGTAGAAGAAAGAGATGGAAGGAGGTCACAAGATTAAGATCTTTAAAAACTAAGTTAAATGTCAGAACAAAATCCTGATTTGTTGGAGGAAAAATGTGTTTATTCCCATTCTACATCTCTCTCTAACAGATCAGAGAGTAATCCCCAGATGTACGATTCTCTCCATAACAACTTCACAATCCAAATTCCCTTAAAGCATAATCCAGAGTAATATTCACTCTTTGTGGGCTGTTTGACCTCCAAAGACAATTTTCCAGCACCTTTTCAAGTGGTGTGGCTGAAGAAAGCACCCGGACCAGATGGTTTCACCGCTAAATTCCTTATTAACTATTGAAATTTAGATAAACCAAAGTTAATCTCTATTTTTTAAGATTTTCATAAAATGGGCTTTTGAATCAATGCTAGGCTCAGTTGTGGTATGTTATCTACTTCCAGCTCATCCTCGTCCTCTTCTTGGTGGCATGATATATTTTCAAAACTTCCTACAAAAATAACTTAAGTGTTTAGCTCAACTTTTCCAACAATAACAAACTTGCACTTGTTCCATTCCCAAAGAACGTATTGCTCTGAGACTGATACCAAGTTGTCACGTCCCACCCTGCAGCACATCCTGAACCTCGTGTTGTGCCACGAGAACGCAACCTGAACAGCTCTAACGCCTCAAGTGAAATGTCAGAATGCTCAAATTCAGACCTCGGACCTCGGACCTTGGCTTTATCGCCTAGTTCCACTCAACTCTTAACTACTAAGCAATAAGATCATACAACAAAAGTTATAATCAATAAACTTCTCTTTATTTACTTAACATCAAGCGTTCCAAATAAATATACATATTACATGCTTGCTTTACAATGATACTTAAACAAAGTGGTTAACTCCAACGATTATAGAACATGGTCCATTGATCCTCAAGGTCGGTTTTCAGTTAAGTCTCTTTCGGCTCACTTAAAATCTGCCTCCCCAATGGATAGACGTCTTTTTTCAACAATTTGGAAAACAAGCAGGCCACAAACAATTAATAGTTTGATTTGGATTATGGTCTTCGAGTCCCTCAATAGTTCAGAAACCTTGCAAAAGAAAGCCCCCAATAAAAGCCTCTCCCCCTCGATCTGTCCTCTATGTTTGAAGGCTAGTGAGAATCTTTCTCATATTTTCCTAAACTGTCCTGTCTCTTCCTTCTGCTGGGCAAGGATTTTCTCCTTGTTTAATTAGCTTGGGTTTTTGACATTTCACTAAGTGCTAGTGTGGCTCAACTTCTATCAGGTCCAGTTTTGCCCAAAAAATCAAGTATCATATGGGAAGTTTTGTCAAAAGCTTTACTTTCAGAATTATGGTTCGAACGAAATCAATGTATCTTCCATGATAAAGCAAGACCAAGGGCAGAAATTATGCATGCAGAAGACCTTAACGCAGCAGCTTGGTGTTCCCTTAAAAAGGAGTTCGCTAATTATTCCATCCAAGACATTTTCCTTAAATGGGCTGTCTTGCTTTCTCAACCTACCTAATCTTTTGCTGCCTCAGTTTCAATATCTGCAGATTATACAGTCTGTAGCCCTCTACTGCTTTTTGAAGCCTTGAAGGATTGCCCCTGTATTAGATTGTCCCCCCCCCCCCCTACTGCTTTTATTATGTTTTCTTTATTGTTTTGATTGGTTGCACTCAGGATATGTTGTGTGGCGCTATGGGGTGTCAACGAGTTGAGATGTCCGGGTGCGCCTCCCGATCCCTCTAGGACTCCCTTGTTTACTTCTTTATTGCTCTCTTTGTATAAATTTCAACAAATTTCTTGTATTTTGAGTTCATATTAATAAAGAAGTTTTTGTCTCCATTTCAAAAAACAAAAAAACAAAAAACTTAAGGCCTCAAACGCCTTCTGCCACTTCTACAACTTTAAATGCCTGGCTAACGCCTCAACGCGTAGCAACTTGCCTTACCCTTCTCAATTTGGCCTTAACGCCTGATAACCTAAGAAATGGAAACTTAAACCATAAGTCAGATACTTAGTGAGTGATGTTTTGGAAAAACTTTAGGGGAAAACGATAAAGTCAAAAAATTCATTTTCATTAAACATACTCTCATCAACGCCTCTTTCATTAAAACATAAACCACACATTAGCCTTTCATATTCCTTTCACCAAGAACATGAACCATTCTCACGCATAGACTGATGTGGTGGCCTTTTCATTAGACTGATGTGATGGCCTTTTCATCAGTATCCCTTGGAGAATTTCCTAATTCATTTCTTGTTGCTTAGGCTTGCTAACCCAATACACTTCTTTTACGCATTGGCCAGCTTCGTCATGTGATCCTACTCATTATATGCACATAATAGCAGCACAACACCTTAGCTCTTTCTCATAATAAAATCTCATAATAACCTTCTTCTCTTCTGCCCTCTTCTCCTATTTATAATAGTCATAAGGGGATTAGTCACTCCTTAAACTCTCTTAGTTCGCCAGCTTCTACTTGAAGGACTGCACGTGTCAGTTTAATATTTCTCTTAGTCATGCTTAAGCTTAACCTTGACACATAGCCCACTAATTAAACCCAATTAAGAAATTTCCTCAAAGATTCCTAACTCTCCTCGCCTAGCATCATCTCACATTAAACTCCAAAACGCCTAGCTTGCTCTTGACTGCAGTTCCCTTCATCTTGCGTCACCTAGCTTCGATGCCAATCATCAAAACGCCTACTTCAAAACTCTAATCTAGTCGCACCCAGGCATCTCAAGTAGGTTGACGCCCCTTGAGCGACCTCATCATATTCAGAAGAACAAAAGCAAAAAGAAGAAGATAAACGAACAAAAGCAAAAAGGAGAAAATAAACTCAATACTAAGCCACGATAATGAGTACTTACTAGACCTTGGCTAGTAAGGAATTTAGTACAAAGAGAAGTAGCCATAATAAAGAGAAGAAAAGGTAACAAAATAAAATAAAAGCAACAAAATTAAGGTGGAAAGATGAAAGCTCTCCAATTTAAGTTGAGATCTTGGATTGTGTAGCTTTCGAAAAGTTTTCCAAGAGGAGGCATTTTTGTGTGCTATATCAAAGCAATCAAAACAACCCATAGATTTATCATGAAAGAATATTCGGTTTCTTTCAAACCAAATTTCTGCCAAGATAGCTTTCACCCATTCTCCCAAAGTAGTGTAGCTTCTTTATGCTAGTTGGAACCTCTTAATAAAGTCTTCACATTGTCTCTAAAATCTGCTCCAAAAACCCAAGGTAGATTAAACTCTTTAAAAAGGTTTTCCCAACACATAGCCGATTATTTACAGAAAATGAATAACTGCATTGAGTCTTGGACAAATGGAAGGGGATAGGCAGTTTTTAGGCAGTTTATGTTGCATATCTGAGGATACATTCAAATTTCCCACTATCATATCCAAAACAGAATATTCACCCTTCTGGACTGTCAGACTTCCAAATGACTTTATAGAGTGGCCTGTACAGAATAAGTGATGTGTAAGGGACTGTAAACTTCCAGCTGCCATTTAAAGACCAAACCTGACTGTCTTGATTTTCATAAGGAATTTTATCTACAATTTTACCGAGAAGTAGTTGGAATCCTATGATTTCCTCATCTTCTAGCAAACGACGGAAAATAATTGACCATTATGCCAAAGGGTAGAAGATGAGAGGATTGAGAATCATACGATACAGCTCGTGTCTTGTACGATTTTAACAACATTGTTATATACCTTGACCAATCAAATAAAGAATAATGATGGTATACAAAAGGAAAATCAGAAATAACCTTAAATGCCATTCTCAACTTTTTTTTCTACTAACTGAGAATCTCCCATCACCCAGACTTGCAAATATAAATTTTCTTAATAAACAAATAACAATTTGACATTAAAACAGATAGAATTGATTATTGATTAAATTAACAAAAGAGAATATACTTTTAAGATATTGACATGTGTTTTCTATGATAAGATGCTGATATTTAAATAGAAGACTGGTCGTCCACCATGCAATAAATGAATGTTTTGAAAGAATCTGAAAGTAGTTACCTCAATAGTCACTGAATGTTCTGAAATATCCACAATTTTTCCTCTGAAGATGTCTACTAACCACATTATCTGAATATTGAAAAAAGAGAGGTATAAGACTGAAGTTGAAGATGATGATGGAGTGATAGAAATCGAAGCTTTAATAATTCTCAACAAAGGATATTAGGTTTTCTTTAATGAGAAACTGTGCCAACTATTAGAAAAGAAGAATCAGAGGTCCTATCAAAATACAATTAAAAACTTAGTGCAAGTCATCACCTCAGCACGAGTACTTGAATCTGCATTGAGTTTCATAAGCACCAACTCACGCTCCACTTGGGGCTGTCTTGAGATATCTTCTACCTGATTAATTGAAATATCTAGAGAGGTATGATAAATGGAATAGTGACTGCTTATTCACTTCTCACTAATATTCGTTTATTCAAGATAAACAGTTTCAATATTCGATCACAATAATGTCAAGTCTTCCATGACTGTCCCTAATCATTTCCCCTAAGAAACAACTTACTCACTAACTCTGGAAAAGGAATCATGGGATTTTTAAGATCTCTTTATTGGATAATTCCAGAGAAGAAATTTCTTTCAAGGAGTTCAATAAAAAGAAAAATTATAGGAAACAGATGTATATATTTCAAGCAAGACAAAAGAGCCTAACGGCAAGGGGTTGCGAATTCCCCTCTCCCCACACACACCCACCCACCCACCCACCCAAAAAGACAACTAAATAAGTTGTTAAAAATCATGGAAAGACCATAATTACAAAAGAATGTGGTGTAATTGGTACACCATCAAGAGACCATGTGAACCCTAGAACACAAGACATCCTCAAGTCATCTAAGGAACTCAGGAGAAGTTGAGGTTAGTTGGAGAAAGATGATTCAAGATTTGTGCTACAAGTTGATTGGACAAGAATTTTATTGAGAGTGAATGGTTAAGATCGAGTGTTATAGAAGATGTGTAATTGTTTTTAAGATGACAAATGGCTGGAAATTGACCAAATGTTGGCTAAATGTTTAACATACTCCAAGGCAACCAAGAAGGATTGTTTTGGTGTGGCCAAGAGGTGTCAAGATAACCTCTATAGGACAAGGCTAGGTGGCCAAAGACATTGGTTGACAAGGCTTGGGGTGCTAGGTGTCACGGTCATACATGACAAGGAAGTCATGCGCAACGCACAGCGCGGCACAAAGAGCGTGTGGCCGGTCCTGCACGCAAACACACAGCTCACGGCATGCCAGGGTTTCGAGGTTAGTACACGGCCAAGCCTCTAGGCCTGCGCCTGCGCGTACAGCCTATCGTCCATGCCCTGCTCACTAGCCAGCCTACTTGACATTTTTAAGCATTTTTTGATGTTTTGGCATATTTTGCTTGGAGTTTAGATATTTTCTGAATATTATGGGCCAAATGGAGTATAAATACCCTATTTTCAGGATAAGTGAAGTTTGGTGAATTTTCTTAAGCCCAGAAAAAAACTTCAAATTTGTGAGTGATTTGCATTAAAATGTTTTACTTAAATGATCAAGATTTCCAAATTGGATTTCAAGTTGCACTAGCAATAGCTTGTGAGCAACTTGCATTAAATGATTTCTAAAGGATGTTTCTAAGCTTGAGTTATGATTTCAAGGTGCACAAGCCACAGCTTGTGAATGATTTGCATTTAAATGATTTACTCAAATGCTTATGATTTTTTAGTTGAATTTCAAGCTTTGCAAACAACTTGCATTTAAATGTTTTCATGAAGCTATACCAATACTATACAAATTACCTTTGAATGTGCACATATGATTCTTAATTACTGATGGCTTTATAGAGGAGCTTAGGTGGCCCAATGCCTATGCAGGGAAGGTTCAGTCCGACCTGAAGCTTTACTAAATTTATGAAGTACTTCTAAAGCTTTACTATGTCAAGTTTGCAATGGTTTACACATTTAAAGCTAAGCATTGAGCATAACTATTTGGAAAATATGTTTTTGAAAACATCACTCACGGAACATTTTTAGCTCATTCTTTCAAATGTTTTCTCACTTTCCAGGTAAGAGTCATGTTTCCCTAAGTTGAGCTTACTGCTGCCACGTCAGCCAATCTGATGGGAAACAGGTGTAAAGTTATTTTATTTAAAATAGATGCTTTGTCGGTAATGAAAATTGTACGTATGGGTAGTCCAGACTTGTCACAACTTTTGTAAGTACTTTATTATACAAATTTGTAAATAATATGGGTTGCACTTAACTTTCTTTCTTTAAAAGATGAATTATATGCTTCCACTAAGTTTCAAGTTTTAAGTAAGGGTTAAGGGTCAACAGATATTGTTGAGGCAAAAGACAGTATCGGTTGACTTCACACCATC
This sequence comes from Cucumis hystrix, assembly GCA_025688845.1. Taxonomy (NCBI): domain Eukaryota; kingdom Viridiplantae; phylum Streptophyta; class Magnoliopsida; order Cucurbitales; family Cucurbitaceae; genus Cucumis; species Cucumis hystrix. Next base: position 11,259 of record JACWES010000233.1, read on the forward strand.
TCACGGATTGAGACTAGGTGGCCCAAGAGGGGGTGTGACAAACCATGTGTGCACAACCATCCAAAAAGAATTAAAAGAGGCAGAACTTGCAAGGAGTTTAATACCGGTCCAAAAAGAATAAAAGAGGCAGAACTTGCAAGGAGTTTAATATCTGAGATAAAGACCGTACAACTTCGTAGGAAGGCAGTAAGCCCACCCAAAATCTTTCTGCACATAAGCCCAATTGCTTCTCTTAAACCAAATATTTCACAAAATGGCCAAAAAGATGGTCTACCAAAACACTGTTCCATATCTACATATGGAGAGTGGAGCACAGCCCCTACACCATTAATCGATGGGAACCTTTATGTACCAAAGAAACACCGAAGAACTCCATAAACAAATCATAAGAAAGGATGCAAAGCTATAACTCCATGACCAGTGGTTCAAACTCTTTGAGGAACCTTTACATAGAACACACCACTCCAATCCCGAAAATATAGAGGAAGCCTTGTGCATTAAATCAATAATGCCAATCTTCCCATCCATGCCTTCTGATAGACCTCCAATTATACACCAATATAGTAGGAGGAAGAAGAAGCAATGGTGACGCACGTGCCAAAGGAAACAGCTCTAATATTATAGTAGTTATTTTCTTTATTAAATAATAGAGTATAAATAGGAGTTTGTTATGGAGAGAGAAGTCAGTTAGCATTTTGGTTGTGAACTCAGGCTATTCCTTGAGAGAGAGGAAAGCAGAGGAGATTTTCCTTTAGCCTTACGAATTGAGGAATCCTCACTTCGTTAGTTTTTTCTCTATTTTCGTTTTTGTATCTGGTGAGCATTTACCAGAATCAATATAGATATCCTTCTTGATCGGACGTGATCAAGAGGAGTTTCATCATTTGGTATCAGAGCACGACGAATCTGGGCAAGGAGTAGACAATGGTTCATACGCGGACGGAAGAGAGGATGGAAGCTCACGATCAAGAACTGCAACTGATGAAGAAAGAAGTCAGTAAAATCCCGGCGATCGAAGAGAGCTTAACAACGCTCAGTAAACAAACAGAGAGGACGCATCAAATGTTGATGATGCTTATGGATTCTATTGCGAAGGAACGTACGACGACCAGTGAGAAAATAGCTGATTACAGCGCACAGGAAACTGGATGTAAGAAAAATAACGAAGGAGAGAGTTCGACTAGTAGGCGAGGCGAAAACGAATCGAGGGAGAAGAAGACGGAGGACGAAGAAGGTGCGAACGAACGAAGTAACTTTAAGAAGGTCGAAATGCCCGTATTCAATGGTGAGGATCCTGATTCGTGGCTGTTCCGCGCGGATCGGTATTTTCAAATACACAAACTGAATGATGCGGAGAAGGTGTTGGTCGCGACCATCAGCTTCGAAGGGCCAGCGTTAAACTGGTACCGAGCACAGGAGGAACGTGATAAGTTTACCGGATGGTCCAATCTTAAGGAGAGGCTGCTCGTACGATTTCGATCGTCGAGAGAAGGATCAATCTGCGGCCAATTCTTAAGGATCAAACAACAGACCACGGTGGAAGCATATCGCAATGAATTTGATAGGTTGATGGCGCCATTGACTGATCTGCAAGATCGAGTGATAGAAGAGACATTTATGAACGGATTGTTTCCGTGGATCAAAGCCGAGGTAGTTTTTTGTAAACCGGTCGGTTTGGCCGAGATGATGCACGCGGCTCAACTCGTGGAAAACCGGGAGATCTTACGCAATGAGGCAAACCTGAACGGTTATGCCAAAGGAAAATATATTTCTGCAAATTTTCCTAAAACGACAAGTAACAGTGAACACAAAGAGAACACCACGTTTTCGATGAGGACGGTGACATTGAGAACAACGGCTGGAGAAGTTAAGAAAGATGGTCCAACCAAGAGACTCTCAGATGCAGAGTTTCAAGCCCGGAAAGAGAAGGGACTCTGTTTTCGCTGTAATGAGAAGTACTCCCATGACCATCGTTGTAAAGGCAGGGAACAAAGGGAACTGAGAATGTATGTGGTAAAGGAGGATGAGGAATACGAAATAGTGGAGGAAGTGGAAGGTGAAGAAACAGAGCCTAACGGCGTCGAGATAGCCCAAGAAGAGCAGGCTATCGTTGAACTCTCAATCAATTCAGTGGTCGGATTGACGAATCCGGGAACAATGAAGGTGAGAGGAAGGATTAAGGATAGAGAAGTAGTAGTACTAATCGACTGTGGAGCGACACATAACTTCATCTCTGACAAGGTGGTGCAAGAACTAAGTTTACCAACGAAGACCATTGCACACTATGGAGTGATATTGGGCTCGGGTGCGGCTGTGAAGGGAAGAGGAGTATGCGAAGGCATAGAGCTGGAGTTGGAAGGGTGGAAGGTGAAGGCAGACTTCTTACCACTGGAATTGGGAAGAGTTGATGGGGTGTTAGGAATGCAGTGGTTATACACACTGGGTATGACAGAAGTAGATTGGAGAAATTTATCCATGACATTTTTGCATAAAGGAGAGAAGGTGGTGATCAAGGGAGACCCCAGCTTAACCAAAGCCAGGGTTGGCCTCAAGAAGATGATGAAGTCATGGACGGATTCTGAACAAGGGTTCCTAATAGAGTGCAGAGCAATGGCAACGATTCATGAACCTTTAGAAGGAGATGGGATGGAGGAAGAACTACCCCAGCAAGGAGCGGTTTCGGCTGTCCTGAAGGAATTCGAAGATGTTTTTACATGGCCAGAAGGTCTACCCCCACCTCGAAGTATTGAACACCACATTTATTTGAAACAAGGAGCTGACCCGGTTAATGTGAGACCGTATCGCTACGGATATCTCCAAAAAGCAGAGATGGAACGACTGGTGGAAGAAATGCTCAGTTCAGGAGTCATTCGCCCCAGTAATAGCCCGTACTCCAGCCCGGTTTTGCTTGTAAGGAAGAAGGACGGAAGTTGGAGATTCTGTGTGGATTATAGGGTCCTAAACAGTGTGACTATACCTGATAAGTTCCCTATTCCGGTTATTGAAGAGCTATTTGACGAGCTGACTGGAGCGAAATGGTTTTCGAAGATTGACTTAAAAGCGGGATATCATCAAATCAGAATGGCAAATGAAGATGTTGAGAAGACAGCCTTCCGTACACACAAGGGACATTACGAATTTCTAGTTATGCCATTCGGATTAACAAATGCTCCCTCTACCTTCCAATCCTTGATGAACACGATCTTTAAACCATATTTGAGGAAATTCATATTGGTGTTCTTCTATGATATTTTGATCTATAGTGAGAACTTAGAGGTCCACCTCACACATCTTAGACTAACATTGGAAACCTTAAGGAGGAATGAACTTTATGCTAATCAAAAGAAATGTAGCTTTGCGCAAGAACGGGTGGACTATCTCGGCCATGTCATATCCGCTCAAGGAGTTGAGGTTGATCCAGAAAAGATACGAGCAATTAAAGAATGGCCCACGCCTACGAATGTAAGAAAGATTCGCGGATTCCTGGGTTTGACAGGATATTACCGAAGGTTCGTTCAGCATTATGGTTCAATAGCAGCGCCTCTAACTCAATTAATTAAAAAAGGAGGGTTTAGTTGGAATAACGAATCAGAGGAAGCCTTTCGAAGGTTACAGCAGGCCATGATGACACTACCTGTCTTGGCATTGCCAGAAATCAATACTACCTTGAGCTGGAAACAGATGCCTCCGGGTATGGCATAGGAGCTGTGTTGATGCAAGCCAAGAAACCGATTGCCTATTTCAGCCACACTTTGGCAGTAAGGGACAGAGTCAAACCCGTATATGAAAGGGAACTAATGGCCGTTGTCATGGCTGTACAAAGGTGGAGACCGTACTTACTTGGGAACACNATATAGATATCCCTCTTGATCGGACGTGATCAAGAGGAGTTTCATCATTTGGTATCAGAGCACGACGAATCTGGGCAAGGAGTAGACAATGGTTCATACGCGGACGGAAGAGAGGATGGAAGCTCACGATCAGGAACTGCAGTTGATGAAGAAAGAAGTCAGTAAAATCCCGGCGATCGAAGAGAGCTTAACAACGCTCAGTAAACAAATAGAGAAGACGCATCAAATGTTGATGATGCTTATGGATTCTATTGCGAAGGAACGTACGACGACCAGTGAGAAAATAGCTGATTACAGCGCACAGGAAACTGGATGTAAGAAAAATAACGAAGGAGAGAGTTCGACTAGTAGGCGAGGCGAAAACGAATCGAGGGAGAAGAAGACGGAGGACGAAGAAGGTGCGAACGAACGAAGTAAATTTAAGAAGGTCGAAATGCCCGTATTCAATGGTGAGGATTCTGATTCGTGGCTGTTCCGCGTGGATCGGTATTTTCAAATCCACAAACTGAATGATGCGGAGAAGGTGTTGGTCGCGACCATCAGCTTCGAAGGGCCAGCGTTAAACTGGTACCGAGCACAGGAGGAACGTGATAAGTTTACCGGATGGTCCAATCTTAAGGAGAGGCTGCTCGTACGATTTCGATCGTCGAGAGAAGGATCAATCTGCGGCCAATTCTTAAGGATCAAACAACAGACCACGGTGGAAGCATATCGCAATGAATTTGATAGGTTGATGGCGCCATTGACTGATCTGCAAGATCGAGTGATAGAAGAGACATTTATGAACAGATTTTTTCCGTGGATCAAAGCCGAGGTAGTTTTTTGTAAACCGGTCGGTTTGGCCGAGATGATGCACGCGGCTCAACTCGTGGAAAACCGGGAGATCTTACTCAATGAGGCAAACCTGAACGGTTATGCCAAAGGAAAATATATTTCTGCAAATTTTCCTAAAACGACAAGTAACAGTGAACACAAAGGGAACACCACGTTTCTGATGAGGACGGTGACATGGAGAACAACGGCTGGAGAAGTTAAGAAAGATGGTCCAACCAAGAGACTCTCAGATGCAGAGTTTCAAGCCCCGAAAGAGAAGGGACTCTGTTTTCGCTGTAATGAGAAGTACTCCCATGACCATCGTTGTAAAGGCAGGGAACAAAGGGAACTGAGAATGTATGTGGTAATGGAGGATGAGGAATACGAAATAGTGGAGGAAGTGGAAGGTGAAGAAACAGAGCCTAACGGCGTCGAGATAGCCCAAGAAGAGCAGGCTATCGTTGAACTCTCAATCAATTCAGTGGTCGGATTGACGAATCCGGGAACAATGAAGGTGAGAGGAAGGATTAAGGATAGAGAAGTAGTAGTACTAATCGACTGTGGAGCGACACATAACTTCATCTCTGACAAGGTGGTGCAAGAACTAAGTTTACCAACGAAGACCACTGCACACTATGGAGTGATATTGGGCTCGGGTGCGGCTGTGAAGCGAAAGGAGTATGCGAAGGCATAGAGCTGGAGTTGGAAGGGTGGAAGGTGAAGGCAGACTTCTTACCACTGGAATTGGGAGGAGTTGATGGGGTGTTAGGAATGCAGTGGTTATACACACTGGGTATGACGGAAGTAGATTGGAGAAATTTATCCATGACATTTTTGCATAAAGGAGAGAAGGTGGTGATCAAGGGAGACCCCAGCTTAACCAAAGCCAGGGTTGGCCTCAAGAAGATGATGAAGTCATGGACGGATTCTGAACAAGGGTTCCTAATAGAGTGCAGAGCAATGGCAACGATTCATGAACCTTTAGAAGGAGATGGGATGGAGGAAGAACTACCCCAGCAAGGAGCGGTTTCGGCTGTCCTGAAGGAATTCGAAGATGTTTTTACCTGGCCAGAAGGTCTACCCCCACCTCGGAGTATTGAACACCACATTTATTTGAAACAAGGAGCTGACCCGGTTAATGTGAGGCCGTATCGCTACGGATATCTCCAAGAAGCCGAGATGGAACGACTGGTGGAAGAAATGCTCAGTTCAGGAGTTATTCGCCCCAGTAATGGCCCGTACTCCAGCCCGGTTTTGCTTGTAAGGAAGAAGGACGGAAGTTGGAGATTCTGTGTGGATTATAGGGTCCTAAGCAGTGTGACTATACCTGATAAATTCCCTATTCCAGTTATTGAAGAGCTATTTGACGAGTTGACTGGAGCGAAATGGTTTTCGAAGATTGACTTAAAAGCGGGATATCATCAAATCAGGATGGCAAATGAAGATGTTGAGAAGACAGCCTTCCGTACACACGAGGGACATTACGAATTTCTAGTTATGCCATTCGGATTAACAAATGCTCCCTCTACCTTCCAATCCTTGATGAACACGATCTTTAAACCATATTTGAGGAAATTCATATTGGTGTTCTTCGATGATATTCTGATCTATAGTGAGAACTTAGAGGTCCACCTCACACATCTTAGACTAACATTGGAAACCTTAAGGAGGAATGAACTCTATGCTAATCAAAAGAAATGTAGCTTTGCGCAAGAACGGGTGGACTATCTCGGCCATGTCATATCCGCTCTAGGAGTTGAGGTTGATCCAGAAAAGATACGAGCAATTAAAGAATGGCCCACGCCTACGAATGTAAGAGAGATTCGCGGATTCTTGGGTTTGACAGGATATTACCGAAGGTTCGTTCAGCATTATGGTTCAATAGCAGCGCCTCTAACTCAATTAATTAAAAAAGGAGGGTTTAGTTGGAATAACGAATCAGAGGAAACCTTTCGAAGGTTACAGCAGGCCATGATGACACTACCTGTCTTGGCATTGCCAGATTTCAATACTACCTTTGAGCTGGAAACAGATGCCTCCGGGTATGGCATAGGAGCTATGCTGATGCAAGCCAAGAAACCAATTGCCTATTTCAGCCACACTTTGGCAGTAAGGGACAGAGTCAAACCCGTATATGAAAGGGAACTAATGGCCGTTGTCATGGCTGTACAAAGGTGGAGACCGTACTTACTTGGGAACACATTCATAGTAAGGACTGACCAAAGGTCGTTGAAGTTTCTACTAGAGCAGAGAGTAATCCAACCTCAGTATCAGAAGTGGGTAGCCAAGCTGTTGGGGTACTCCTTTGAAGTCAAGTACAAACCGGGATTGGAGAATAAAGTAGCTGATGCCTTGTCACGAGAGCCACCAGCGGTCCAACTATGCAGCCTAACAACACCAGCCTTGATAGATTTGTTGGTAATCAAGAAGGAAGTAGAAGAGGATACTGAACTTAGAAAAATATGGGAAGCGCTGCAAGCGGGGGAAGAAAATACTTAAAAGAAATTCTTTATTAGACAGGGAATGCTAAGATACAGAGACAAATTGGTGTTGTCTCGAACATCAACTATGATTCCAGCAATCCTGAACACGTATCATGATTCGGTGGTCGAGGGGCACTCTGGATTTCTGAGAACTTATAGGAGGATTACTGGGGAGTTATATTGGGCAGAGATGAAAACTGACATAAAGAGACACTGTGAAGAATGCTTGATTTGTCAGAAAAATAAGTCCTTGACGTTGACCCCAGCTGGGCTATTACTGCCACTGGAAGTTCCAAATAGCATTTGGAGTGATATCTCAATGGACTTCATTGAGGGATTGCCGAAATCGGGAGGATTTGACACGATATTTGTGGTGGTAGACAGGTTTAGTAAATATGGTCATTTCCTTACACTCAGACATCCATTCACAGCGAAAACAGCAGCAGAGGTGTTTGTTAAAGAAGTTGTGCGCCTGCACGGATTCCCTAAATCCATCGTATCCGATAGAGATAAGGTGTTTGTGAGCAGTTTTTGGAAAGAGATGTTCAAATTGGCGGGCACTCAATTGAATAGGAGCACGGCGTATCATCCGCAAACGGACGGTCAGACCGAAGTTGTCAACAGAAGCGTGGAAACCTATTTAAGATGCTTTTGTAGTGAGAAACCAAAAGAATGGACAAAATGGATACATTGGGCTGAGTATTGGTACAATACCACTTTCCACAGGTCACTAGGAACCACACCTTTTCAGGCTGTCTACGGTCGCGCACCCCCTCTGTTGATATTCTACGGAGACCAAAGCACATCTAACTCTCTGTTAGATGAACAACTCAAGACAAGAGATGAAGCCCTGATAGTATTGAAGGAGCACCTTAGGGAAGCACAAGACAAAATGAAGAAGAATGCAGACTTGAAAAGAAGAGATGTGGAATATGAGGTGGGAGACAAGGTGTTTTTAAAGATTAGGCCATATAGGCAATCTTCCTTGCGTAAGAGAAGAAATGAGAAACTGTCTCCAAAGTTTTTCGGGCCGTTTGAAGTTACAGACCGGATAGGACCAGTCGCATATAAGCTCCACTTGCCGGAATCCTCATGTATTCATCCCGTCTTTCACGTCTCGAACCTAAAGAAAATGGTGAGGCATCACACCATGATGAAACCAGAAGAAATGGCTTATTTAAACGAGAATTATGAATGGCTGGCTATACCGGAGGAGATAAGTGGTTACTCGAAGAATAAGGAAGGAAGCTGGGAGGTGCTGATTAAATGGCAAGGGCTACCACATCAGGAGTCATCTTGGGAAGAGTATGAAGAATTCCAGAAGAAATTTCCGGATTTTCACCTTGAGGACAAGGTGAATTTGGAAAAGGGATGTACTGATAGACCTCCAATTATACACCAATATAGTAGGAGGAAGAAGAAGCAATGGTGACGCATGTGCCAAAGGAAACAGCTCTAATATTATAGTAGTTATTTTCTTTATTAAATAATAGAGTATAAATAGGAGTTTGTTATGGAGAGAGAAGTTAGTTAGCATTTTGTTGTGAACTCAGGCTATTCCTTGAGAGAGAGGAAAGCAGAGGAGATTGTCCTTTAGCCTTACGAATTGAGGAATCCTCAATTCGT
>JACWES010000238.1:4559-16576 GCA_025688845.1 Cucumis hystrix
CGTTCACTTTTTGTTGGAAACAGTTCCACTCAATCTGACTGCAATTTGAACTCCACAAAACAAACTACATCAAAATCTTCTGTTGTAACTTCACACGTTCCTGATGTCGCTTCCGCAATTGAGGACTTGTTGGAGCAGACAACTAAGGTAAAATCTGGTTTGAGCTTCAATTCCATTACTTCATTCCATTTTTTCCTTCAAATCCTTTTGTTTTCCTTTCTTTTTAAGATTCAAGATCAGAAGTCACCTGGAAAGACTGGCTGAGACAAAAGTGTATCCTTCTATTAGGATTGGTGTTTTTTATGTTTAAACTTTTGGTTTCGTTTGCATTTGGTTTAATCCTTAATGGTACCAGATTTTCCCGCCAGACTGTTCGCATGTTGGTCAAGACCATTCAGAAACTTCTCCAATTGGTGCTTTATCTAACCAGTGGTCAAAAAGGTAATTTTTGCCATTGTCTCCTTGATCTTCTTATGGAAAGACCATGCTGAATTGGAGTGTTTAACAAGAACGGTCGCTGACTGGAAATTTAGTGAGACCATTTAACAAAGTCATTATGAAAGTCAGTTTATTTTCACTATAAGAGAAGTATTTTTTTATATTCTTTTAGTCTCTACTGATGAATTGCTTCCTAGAACAATAAAGTTTATAATTTCTTTCAAAATAGGTTCATAATTTCTTTCAAAATAGGTTCGTTTGAGTAATAGTATTAATTATAAAACTCAAATCATACCGTTTGCAATGCTTAAAAACCAGTATTCACAAATAAATGCTATCATTGAGCATGAGACACTTGCAAAAATGGTAAAACAAGTTATAATAATTAAGTCTATAACACATATAATTTATTATTTGTGAAAATGACAAAATAAAGTCCAGTCCACCCATATAAAAGCCTGGATTTGATTATTTTTGCTATATTTGCAAAATCACAAACCTTAAAGACATTTTTGCAAAAATACCTAAACTAATTTGCCACCCGATACAATTTTCCTTTTTCATTTTATAAAAACCAGTTTTGGAAATAAAGGCGGTGGGTAATTTCTTTAAAAACTAGCCATTAAATATCTCTGTATTCTAAGTGGATTTTAGCATAATGCAAGCTTTAGTGTTTTTTTCACAAAGACTATTATGTTCGAACACAATTCAATTTTGCCTTTGTAACTCGGTTTCTGAGACCTTTGTGTCTTGTATTTTCTCAGAGCTAAAAGAAAAGATGTCGGCAATTCTACTACTAAAGATGGGACTGTGGGCATATATGATGGCTTTAGTGAAACACGAACAGAGTCTCAGGTGTGTGGCCATTTTTCTTTTTGCCAACTATAACTCTATCAATTATAGCAATTTTTTTTAAATTGCCACCATTTTCGTCAACTTGATTACAAGAGGACTAAAGAACGAACTACAACTCATAAGATTTTTTTATGCAGGAAGAATTAGGGTATTATGGTCAAATTCTTATTATATTAGGATTAGGAATTAGGGTATTATGGTCAAATTCTTAATATATTAGGATTAGGATTAGTTTTTTTTATTAATTAGAATTAGGATTAGTTTGATTTTAATAGAGTACTTGTCTTCTTGTATTCACAAATTTAAATATTAATAAAATTCTCTCATTTGGTCTACACCAAATTGTTATCGGTATTAGAGCAACCGTTTGGACCAACTTTGATTGCCATCGATGAAAAATTGGAAAACTTTTCGTGATGTTGATCACAAGAGGGAGCTTTGTGAGTTGTTCTCATTGCTAAACAACACACATCTAACTGGGGGAACCATTAAAATTAAAAAAAAGAAAGAAAGAAAGAAATTCATCCTAATTTTGCATGGATGCATTAGTACACATGAAGGAAGACAGAGGTGAAGAAAAAATATAGTAGTTGGCTAGTTGGTATAGGCAAGAAAGTCAAATTTCCTCCCAAATGAAGAATTGGAATTCTGATTCAAGTGATTCAAAAGAAGAATTCTAACACAATAATTTTGCTCGTGCTTGATTTTCTCAAAGAACCTATCATTATCCACATATGAAATTTGGTTATAGTGATTCTAGCGATTTCAACAAAGATTCTAATGCAGTTTGGAACAAAATAACAAGGATGGACGGTGGTAAAAATATCAAGACAGATGGAACTTGTCTTGATGAACCTTTCTTAACGAGAAGAGGAAAACTGAGAACATGAATGAAGAAGACCTACCCAAATAGCGGTAGGAAGAGGTTTTAGAGAAAAAATCAAGAAGCAATTGGAACTCATAGGAGAGGGATTACAACATAGTTTTTCGAACTCCAAGATTCCAAGAACCCATCCAAGAAGTTCAAGACCTTGGAAATTTTCCATTCAAAAGGGAAGGCGATAGACCAATCCGAGTAGGAGGGCAATATTTTTAGAAATATTACAACCAAGTCCAAGAAGAAAGACAAGAAGATAAATTCCACATACCTTCATTCTGTGGAAATTCATACTTAAGGACTTTTCTTGATCGGATAAAAAATGTTGAGAACTTTTTTGATTATATGTATTGAAAGGGAGACAAACAAACACACAACTTTACGTGGAAACCCGATTACTGGGAGAAAAACCACGATATTTTTTTTTATTATTTTATGATAAATGTGTAAGGTTACTGATAGACCTCCAATCGTATATAAATATAATAGAAGAGGGAAAAAGGAAGTAGCACGTGTGAATAAATACACGTGGGAGTGATGTGGAGTGAATTAAGTCTGTTAACAGCTCCGAATTTGATAGACGTGGCAGTAATAATGGCAGAAGTAGCTCGTGATGAGAAATTGCAGAAAATCAAATCACAAATAGAAGGGAAGGAAGAAGAACAGAACGGAAAGTACTCGGTGAAACAAGGGATGCTGTTGTACAAAAACAGAATGGTGATATCTAAATCCTCCAAACTGATTCCCATGATTTTACACACATATCATGATTCAGTGTTTGGTGGACATTCAGGATTTCTACGTACGTATAAAAGGATAGCTGGAGAATTGTTTTGGGAAGGGATGAAGTAAGATGTGAAGAAGTATTGCGAGGAGTGTATGGTCTGTCAGCGTAACAAAACTTTAGCACGGTCTCCAGCAGGGTTGTTAACATAGTTGGAAACTCCTGATAGGGTGTGGAGGACATTTCGATGGATTTTATTGAAGGGTTACCGAAGGCAAACAGATTTGAAGTTGTGTTTGTGGTGGTAGACAAGTTTAGTAAATATGGACATTTTTTTCCATTGAAGCATCCATTTACAGCAAAGTCCGTATCTGACTTGTTTGTCAAGGAAGTAGTTCGGTTACATGGATTTCCTAAGTCCATAGTTTCTGACAGGGACAAAGTCTTCTTAAGCCAATTTTGGAAGGAGTTGTTTAAATTAGCAGGTACCAGATTGAACCATAGTACATTATATCATCCTCAAACGGATGGGCCTACAGAGGTGGTCAATCGTGGTGTGGAAAGTTACCTGTGTTGTTTCTGTGGAGAGAAGCCGAAAGAATGGGTGAGATGGATGCATTGGGCAGAATATTGGTACAATACGACTTATCATCGGTCGTTGGGAGTGACACCCTTTCAGGCGGTTTATGGACGATTACCTCCTCCTTTGATTTATTATGGAGACAGGGAGACGTCTAATTCGACATTAGTTAGATGAACAACTTAAGGAGAGGGATGTGGTTTTGGGGGCTTTGAAGGAGCATTTAAGGGTGACCCAAGATAGAATGAAGAAATATGCTGATTTGAAGAGAAGAGAAGTACATTATCAGGTGGGTGATCTTGTCTTATTGAAGATAAGACCTTATCGGCAAGTTTCTTTAAGAAAGAAGAGGAATCGGGCCGTATAAAGTGATTGAGAAGATTGGTCCAGTAGCATATAAGCTTGATTTACCAGACAACGCTACAATTCACCCTGTTTTTCATGTATCTCAGCTGAAGAAAGTCATGGGATCACACCTGGAGAATTGAGAAGATATCCCATGTTTGACAGAAAATCATGAATGGAAGGCTGTTCTGGAAGAAGTTTATGGGTATCTGAAGAACAAGACTGGAGGATGGGATGTGTTAATAAGTTGGAAGGGATTGCCACGACATGGAAGGATTATGACGATATGCTGCAACGATTTTCAGATTTTCACCTTGAGGACAAGGTGAATTTGGAGGAGTGTAATGATAGACCTCCTATCGTATATAAATATAATAGAAGAGGGAAAAGGAAGTAGCACGTGTGTATAAATACACGTGGGAGTGATGGGGAGTGGGGTAACAAAAAAATAGAATATATGGAGAGAGGAGTATAGGCGGGGGGAGTTAGTTAGGATTTGAGGTGGGTAGTTTCATTCTCTATTATTCCTTGAGAGACAGGAAAGCAGTGGGTTTCCATTTTCTATTTTGTATTTCCAGGAATTATCGTTTATGAATTATCAATAAAGTTGAAGTTTCATCAGTTACCAACCTCAAATATCGAATAAAACACCTTACCAACAGTAAATATCAAATAAAAAACACTCACTGGCAACAAGTCCTCTCTCTATTTTCTCTACCGTTCGAGTCCACAACTCGGTTCTAAGTCCAGAGATTAGCGGGTCAACACTAGTGGTAGTCCCGTTTTTGATTTCGTGAGGAGATCGTGAAGAGCACGTGAGAAGATTGTGATAATAGAAAAGCATCAAATGTGAGTTTTTCTATTAACCCTATTATGTTTCCTTTTAGGGTTGTGATGCATGTTTACCACTAAAGAGTTTAGTTGTAATTAGAGTAAAATTTGATCCTAATTCCGCTGCGCATGTCTACCGTTTCCATCATGTGGTATCAGAGCATGCATAATTTTACTCAATTGCATATGGTGGGATTTTGTCAATTTATTAGATAAATTATGTGTTGAACTAAAATGGATATATTATGGTTTTGGCAAATTAAATTAAGCTTGTTGTTTGTAATAATTATTGTAATTAGCCATTTTGTGGCTTAATTTATTATTTTAAAGTGTCTGTAATTTTTATGGAGTCATTAGAGTTGAAATTAGGATGTAATTTCATCTCCCGTGGAGTCATTAGAGTTGAAATTAGGATGTAATTTCATCTCCCGTGGAGTCATTAGAGTTGAAATTAGGATGTAATTTCATCAATCGGGAGAGAGAAAAGCTGAAAAAATAGAGAAAATAAGAGGACAGACCCGAATATAGGCTTCAGACCCGGAAGAGACTCGTGACCCGCTTCTTGCGCATGCCCACGCCACGTGGCGAGGTGTCGCGCTGCCACTTGTCACAATCGTAGCGTTTCAACCTAGAGACGGACGATTGTGCGGCACTTGTTCTAACTCGATGAACAAGTCAGCCGATCAAAATCCGAAAGTTGCGGGTAACGTCGACGTATGTCGTAACCTTCCTTCGCGTTCTTGGGAAATTTTATTTATAAAACGCGGGAAAGAAAGAAATACATTGAAATAGACGTTACAATAAGCATTAAAGACTGTCAGTTGCAAGGAAAAAGGGTTGCTTGCAAAGAGTACAACTAATGCTTGGGCGGGGATTCAACTGGTGTGCCTCCCCTATAGTACATTTTGAACATTTTCAGCTCTGGCAGGCTTGCATATGAAAATGCCGAAACGTCACACCCAAGCTTTATGACTACAAATGAAATGCAAATGCCTAAACTAAGTTTGGTGCTTAAAGATAAGATAAGTGGGAGCTAATCGGAGCATATAACCAAAGGTAAACACACTTTGGAAAAATATGTCCGTGACACACTCCCCCACTTAAACAGTTGACGTCCCGTCGACTGGCAAAGCTGGACCCCTTCGATCTTCTGCTTCCATGCTTCACGGTCTTGGTACGTCTTCCACATGCTTCTTCCACGAGGAGGCTCTTCCACTTCACCATGAACTTGTGTTTCCTCCCCGTGGGTCTTCTTCTTCTTTTCCTCGCTTCCTTAGCAAGGACTTCCCCTCGATCGGTCCAGACGATGTCTGACTTCTACTTCCACCTCTGCACAACGTTACGAATCTGAGGACCCTTTCTCATACAAGGAAAATCAACAAGGGGCGACAACACATGTCGTCCGCCACCAACACTCTCTGGTGGACTTCTGTCAGTTGCCGAACTATTCCTAGCTGTGACACAAGGTTGGGTTGCCCTTAATGACTGACCCCCACTCCTTTGCACTAACTTACCGGCCTTCATCAAGCTCGCGCCATTTTGAGTGAAAGAGTTTTCCTGCAGGAATTCCTTTGAAGCGTCCCGCATTGGGCCATCAACCTGACATGCCCGTGTACGAGATAACATCTGCGGAACCCCATGATTGCTTCTCTTACTACGTTCTGACCCAAAATCAAGCTTGAGTACATCTCCCCTACTCCTTGCGAAGCCAGGTTCGGCTTAGTACCAAAATGACCGGCAACATCGTCGTTCCTCTCTCTGACAAAAGTTGATTTATGGGAACACCGTCTCCCACGCCTCAGACTGTGTGCTATGGCAAGCGTTTCTTCTGCAGACACCATACAGGTACCTTCTGTCGTACTCTGATTCAGATTCTCAGATGCAACGGGGTGTCCACTCTGCACTAGGACACCACCCGACGCACGACAAGACGCCTCAGCGTAAGCTTCAACGGGTTGGGTCACACTCATGGACCCAAAAGTTGGCCCTCTCCTCGGGGCTTGCTTTAGGACACGGTTGTCGGCACACAACCGTCCATTCTCTTCCTTCCGTAGGATGACTTGATCTTCGTACGGAGCTTTTGCAGGTCTAGTGAATCCTGCACTAGACAATCTCTGTGACTGTCTCCGGAGTCCAGTTGACTCCAACTGCGCCATACGGCAATTTCTCTTCGTAGGCAACTCTGACATGGGCAAACTATCACGTTTCCCATCACAACATTTCTCCACGACACACCTTGTGTCCTCCTGAACACGGCCCTCCCTCAGTTGCATGGCCGAGATCGTTCTCAGTCCTTTGGGTTGCCGAAGGTCTGTCTGCACAACGGTGGGGGTAGACCCCGTGATCACCAGACATCTAGCTGCAGGCATCATGATCACTTGATGTCCAAGAAGGAATTCCATTCCAAGGACTATGTCAAAGTCATCCATGCCTACAACTACGAAATCGACGAAGCCGCTCCATCCTCCCAACTGTATCACCGCTCGTTTCACTACTCCAACGACGGGTAGAGCTGTAGAGTTTACGGCCTTCATTTTTCCCGCATCCTTCTTCCAATGAAGGTTCAATCGTCTGGCTTCAGCCACCGTTATGAAATTATGAGTTGCACCGGAGTCGACCATAGTGCTCCTTGCACGCTTTCGGTTGATCCAGGTGTCAACATATATTAGGCCCCCTTTCGTGCTTCCCTTTGTCTCCCCCGCTTTCTTCTGGAGGGACGACAAGAGTCTTATGGCTCCCACTCGGACATTTTGAACTTCCTCCATTTGCCCATCTTCCTTCTCTGGTTGACTCAACTTGTCATTTGAGTCCGCAGCCAAAGAGGCCTGAAAGGCATAGAAGGCCGCTTTATCTGGACATTCTCTTGCCCGATGTGGCCCATTACATATGTAGCAACTGACAGGACGATTCGACGTGTTTGGACTATCACGTCTTTTCCAGGTGTCTCCCGTGTTGGATTGGGAGGGCTTGCGGTCTTTACCGGGACTTCTGTTTCCACTGGCAGCCTTGGGAGAATTCGGTCGGCTGTTTCTATCTCTTCCAGGTGAAGAGCTTTGTTGACGTCTCGTCTCTTGAGTGTCACCAGACAGATCAAACAAACGTTCAGCTATTGCATAGGCTGACGTGAGGTCTTGAACTTTCTGCTCATACAGCTTAGTCCTTGCCCACGGCATCAGCCCTTCGACAAAACTGAAGATTTTGTCTTTCTCGGTCATATCTGATATATCCAGCATCAGCCCAGCGAATCGCTTCACATACTCCCGAATGGTTCCAGTGTGTTTTAGCTCCCGCAGTTTTCGTCGAGCCAGAATCTCGACATTCTCGGGGAAAAACTGCGAGCGGAGTTCTCTCTTCAAACTGTCCCATGTATCTATTGTGCAACGCCCTTCCTGAATGTCCACATACCGGGATCTCCACCACAACTTTGCATCTTCAGATAGACGCATGGTCGCCAATGTCACTTTGGCTTCTTCCGTGTTGGTATTCGTGGCTTTGAAATATTGTTCGATGTCGAAGATAAAGTTTTCCAGTGCCTTTGCATCTCTTGCCCCACAGAAGGGCTTGGGTTCTGGGATCTTTATCTTGCCAATTGTAGTTGCTCCTTCAGCTGGAGTTTGATTTGCCAATGCTCGCATTGTAAGGTTCACCTTTGTGTTCACCTCTGCGATTTCATTTCTAACGACATCCAGGGTGGCTCGAAAATCCTCTGTCATGCCGTTTATCATTTCCATTATGTCCTTCTGAGAGTTATCTAGCTCAATAACTCGTTCTTCAATATGGGCAGCAGCGCCCGACGAACTGTCCCCACGCTCGTAGGTGACATTTCCAGTTCTCATAACTCGTGACTCTAGAGTTGACTCTAGCTAACAAGTCTCGTATGGGTAATCCGTCCAGACGACCGGACACCGCATCGATGGCATCGGCTTTCTTGGGCGACTTCATCAAGTCGCTCCTCAAGAAATCGGATGGAATCAGGAACTTCCATCAGGTGGAGCATCCGCTCTTCGATCCACCAATCGTTCTTATGGGTCTTACCCGTTCGGTTTACAGTCGACATCTTTCTGTCTCAACTGTCGCTCAGCAACTTAGGCTTCTGATACCACTTGTCACAATCGTAGCGTTTCAACCTAGAGACGGACGATTGTGCGGCACTTGTTCTAACTCGATGAACAAGTCAGCCGATCAAAATTCGAAAGTTGCGGGTAACGTCGACGTATGTCGTAACCTTCCTTCGCGTTCTTGGGAAATTTTATTTATAAAACGCGGGAAAGAAAGAAAATACATTGAAATAGACGTTACAAAAGCATTAAAGACTGTCAGTTGCAAGGAAAAAGGGTTGCTTGCAAAGAGTACAACTAATGCTTGGGCGGGGATTCAACTGGTGTGCCTCCCCTATAGTACATTTTGAACATTTTCAGCTCTGGCAGGCTTGCATATGAAAATGCCGAAACGTCACACCCAAGCTTTATGACTACAAATGAAATGCAAATGCCTAAACTAAGTTTGGTGCTTAAAGATAAGATAAGTGGGAGCTAATCGGAGCATATAACCAAAGGTAAACACACTTTGGAAAAATATGTCCGTGACACCACGCATGTCGCCCCGCTCAACCCGCGTCCGACCTGATCCGCCAGCCCCACCCTCGGCCCAAGCTCCACGCTCGCCCGCCTTGCATCCATCCGATTCGGGTCACATGCCCGCGCGCCCGTTTTAAACCCGACCGACTCGGTTTGACCCGGTTTGCCCGACCCACGCGTGCCTGGTGTGATTTTCGACCGGTTCAATGAATTTTGAGTCGGTTCAGTGGATTTTTTGAAGATTTTCCAGCCGGTTCGATTTGTTCGGGAGCTCTAATGTAAGTCCTCAAATTATTATTGTAATAATTTAGTTCATAGTTTAATTTAGGAGCCAGAATCAGTTCATTTTAGGGTGTTTTAATTATGCATGTGATGTATGTTTTAATTAAAATTGATGTATGTTCATGCATTAAAATTATGTTATAATTGTTATAATGTATATTATGCATGTTGAATAATTAATATGAAAATTAATTGATTTTGATTAAGTAATTGTTTAATTAAATGTGATTTAATGAAATTAATTAATTAATTAATTATTTAACTTAATTAAATATGATTTAATTAAAAGTTAAATAAATTTAAATATATATTAATTAATTTCTTTATATAATTGTTATATATTGTTTGTTAGTTGGTTGTTTGTTATAGTTTATCCTAGTTCTTTTATAAGTGTGATAAAAAATTAGACTTTTAAAATCTATAACAAACATATCTTGCATGCTCACCTAGGTTAAAAAATATATATATATATATATCTACCTTATTTGTAGAATTAGATCGATATCTTATAAAACTGGTTATAAGAGGCTCAAAAAAAGAGATTATGGATTCATTAAGGGAAATGTTTGGGCAACCAAAATGGTCCTTAAGACACGAGGCAGTCAAATAGATTTACAATAAGCGTATGAAGGAAGGGACCTCTGTTAGAGAACATGTCCTGGACATGATGATGCACTTCAACATCTGTTGGGACAAATATTGAACCCTTTAAAGATAGCCTATTCTCGCATTCTTTATACAAATTTTCATTATTTCTATACTTTTATGCAGAATATGAAGTAGACTCCGATACGAACCCAATGACACGAAAATCACCTAAATCGGAGTTCAAACGAAGGAGAACGGGCAAATTAATCATGAGGGGCATTTTTCGTAAATATTGAAGAAGATTGACACGTGGCAGCCCCTCAGTCGTGTGCGTCCAGCCTCAAGGTTACGAGTTCAAACCGCACCAGATGCAAATTTTTATCCTGATTTTTAAAGACGAAAACGACGTCGTTTAAGGCATCCGCGCGCGTCCAAGAGGTCACGAGTTCGATCCCAAAAGAACGCACGAATTAATCACCTCATTTGAACCTTCAATCCGTGTCTTCCCATCTCAGCCTGTCTCCGCTTGACACGTGGCACGATCTCCTCACGCGCGCCCCTTAGCCACCCGAATTCGACTCCCACCTAACGCAAACAATTTTTTTTCCTCCATTTTCAATGGCAAATCTTAATTATTTGCCAAATTTTCGAAAATTCTCCATTTTTTCCGTGCATTTTAAGTGGGAATGGGCTTCAGAATGTAATTTTGGGCCCATTTGCTATAATCCCCCTCATTTTCACTATAAATACCTCTAATTTCACATTTTCAAAGATATACAATTCACAATACCCTCCAAGATTACTCTCAATTCCCTCCAAATTCCAATTTCTCTACCCTCTCTCTATAATTTTGATCTTCAACCATTTTTCCAGAAATATTGAAGATGGAAGGCTAATCTTTTGAGGTAAATTGGGCTTGGGCATTTTCAATATTTGAGAATTTGATTAATTAGATTTTTCTTTATAATTAGGGTTTGATTAGTCTTTTGATTTCCATGTAATTTTTGTTAGAATCGATAATAGATTGCATCAAGAGTTGGATGTTTAATTCAATTTTATTGAATTTTGTAATCTTGATTCTTGGTTTTATGAATTGTTGATTCAATGTTGTAAGCAATTTACCCCTAGTATTTCAATTGATGCAAGATTAGTTGATTTGCTTGCTTATATACAAAAGTTCCATAATTCTTCATTTTATCTCTCCCAATTTTAGAATTGTGTAATGCCTCTTTTGGATTTCAATTGATTTTGATGATTCTTGGAATTAAATTGAATATTATTTTTTTATGTGCACAAATTAATTTCTCTTTGATTCCTTGAATATAAAGTTGTTGATCCATCTTGTGTTTTCTTTAAAGAAAAGAACAATGGGTTTAGTTAGAATTGCAATGATCAAACTAAGCCCTTGAAATTCTTTACTCTTTTTTTTATTTGATTCAAGAATTCCTTCCAAGATCAAGCAATTTGATCTTGCAAGGAAATCTTGAATCAAAATCTCTTTAATGCTATGCATAATTCAATTTCCTTACCTTCTTTGATTCAATGATAAGATTTGAATTAAGCCTAAGCCCATTCCTCACTTACTATCTTGGAATTCAATATCTAGTATCTCTTTCTTTTTTTGTGAATTGTTTTGCATACCAAACTCCCCTTCTCATTCCCTCCTACAATTTTTCCCGATTTGTTTTCAATACTTTTATCTTCCTTTTGTTACTAATCTCTATATTTCCAAGCATTTCATTCAAGGAAAAATCCATCACTCCCTTGGGTTCGACACCCTTGCTCGCTTCTATCTACGGTAAAATCAAGGGTAACTATAAATAAATTTTGGTCAAGGCGTTTAGGTGAGTACCCTTCATTGATAACGATCTTACCTACTCTTTGCATAATCTTTTTGCATGTCAAAACTCGCCTCGTCAA
>JACWES010000239.1:0-14999 GCA_025688845.1 Cucumis hystrix
ATTTTTTTCATTACAAGATTTACTCTTATAATTCAGACAAATTTATTCCTTATCTTTAAAAATCTATTTATTACAAATATAATTATTTCTCGTTATTTGATGGAAATAAATATTAATGATGTCTAATAGGAGAGATAAATTTTGTATTTTGCATTAATTTTACATTTTCATTCTTAATATGTAATCCGAAGATAAGTGACATGTCACTCCAACCATGCCTTAATAATGTCACTTATCTTCTAACACTCCTAATAAAATTTCTTCTTAACTTCCTTTCACCAAGGCTACTACAAGAATCTTTAAAAGACTTTAGGGATCCCAAGGTTCTAGGTTTACAGTAGCAGTATCAGTGACAATAACAAAAACAGAGGAAGGAATGAGTGGCTAAAATGAAGTGAGCTCAAATAATCTTACCACTTTGTGATTCGTACCAATCGTCTGTCTCGTTTGTGGATCCTGAACTTGACAACCATGAGAAGAGAAAGGCAATTGAACCAAAATCACGTAATTGTCCAACAACACAAGATTGAAGGGCAAGTTAGAAGTATGATAAGTCTTGGACAAGTTTATGGAGTATCAACAATGCCCACATGAGAAATTAACATGTGATTACCATTAGCGAGGTACTCATTGACAGGTTTGCACCGTCTCTTGATTGGTGTTGACTAAGCAATGTGTAACTGGCAGTAGTGAGCTGTCACGTGGTTAGTTCTGATACCACCTGTCTCGTGTGGTTTCGCTTCTCAACTAACCAACCGTGCGGCACTTGGCTTGACTATGTCGTCCTCCTTAGCCAAGTAAGCCTTCCCAAGAGGTTAGTGCACCACGCACTATGAATAACCTCTATAATAACGCAGCGGAATATGATTAAGTGCACCTAAGGCACTTAGAATTACAAAGGGGTTGGCAAGAGAGTGAGTGAGAAATTGAGAGAGCTCTTCTTGGAAGAGTACTTTGTATTAAGATTGCTTCCAAGGTAAATTCTTGCTTGGTTCTTCCCTTCTTTACAAATGAGGCCCTCCTAAGGTATTTATAGATGTTCCCCACCGACCTTGGGCCTTAGAAGGTCGGCCAAGGGTGTTTCTAGAAGTTACAAGGAAGTTTCCCCCTTTACAATAGAGCCTAGAACATTCTAGAGAGGACTAGACTTTTCATGACACTTCCTGACCGTCATCGTAGCCTTCTAGGACGTTCCAGCCTTGTCCAGCACGTTCCAGAGTCTTCTCGGGTGTGTCTCGGCCATTCTGGCACATTCCAGCACTGTCTCGGGCGTTCTAGAAGCTTCTGGCGCTGTCTAGGCCGAGCATGGGCGGTGCAGCACGCACATGGGCGTGTCTGGGGCCTTCTGGAAGCTTCTGGGAGGTTCTGGGGCCGTCTGGACGCTGGGCGCGCGCGCAGGGGGCCGCGCGCGCCTGTCGCTCGCGTGCGCTAGGCGGGGCGCACGCTGCCGCGCGCGCATGGTGCCGCGCGCGCTATGCCATGTCTGGCATGGGCGGCCGTCTGGTGGGCATGGGCGCCTGTGTGCGCGCCTGATGGGCTGGCCGCCGTGTCATGTGCATCTGTCCGTGCACATGGGCTGTCTGAGTGGCGTTGGTGCCTGACGCCTGTCTGGTGTCCGTGCCCATAGGGTGTGCGTCCGTACACGCACATGGGGCTGTCGTGGGCACGTGTCGTGACATGCATGCGGGGCTCGTGGGCTGCCTTCCGGGGGCACATGCCAATGTCATGGGCATGTGTCATGGGCACATGTGGGCTGTCACATGGCCGTGTTGGGGTGTTGTTCAGGTGTGCTTGGCTCCTCCTTGGCTTGGCTTTGGGAGTCTTGTAGCACGTTTTGGCGCAAAAAGCGGGGTTGTTTTGCGGGACGTGACATAAGCCTATGGTTTGAAACCGTGCAACCAAAAAATCCTAAAACCTTATTGTAGTGTCGAAAGCATCAAATTGAGTATGAATAGAGGGGATCGAAGTATTACCTAGTCAGGTGATGATTTGATGATTTTTGTTGTCCCAATCGTTCAGCAAACTTACCCTCTTCCTCAGTTGACCATTAACATATTTGACTATGTCACTAGTCACAATTTGCCATAACTTTCAACCAATAAAAAAACTCTCATTTGATGGGCTCAAGTGACATAGTTTGAACCATCAAGCATGGTGCTAATACGTTGAAATACATTAATCTTTTCCATTTTGTTTCTCTTCACGGTGAGGATGGGCTTTCGAGTGAGGGTTTCATGGCTGCATTTTGGGCTTTCACGTAAGGAGTTCATAGTGGGCGTCGTTTGGGCTACTATGAGGTTGGGCTTAAAGGAGGGTATAAGGGAATTGATGAGGGTGGGCTTCGATCAGGCTTCATATGAGGGTGGGCTTCGATCAGGCTGGGCTTTGGTGAGAGTGGGCTTAAGTGAAAGTGTAAATGAATCGATGAAGGTGCTTTCATATGGTATTCTGTGAGAATGGGTTTCATTAAGGGTATTCGTGGTGGGTCACTTCAAGTGATGTTTCAAGGTTTACACGATAGGGTTTCACGGTGGTTTATGCATGCGTTAAGGATCGGTGATTTTAGAGCAGGGTGGTTTCGTGGCTAGATGGGTTTTGGTTTATGTGGTTTGTGGTTTGTGGCCAAATGGGTGGTTTCAAGGTGGTGGGTGGTTTCACGGCCAGATGGGTTTGGTTTTATGGTTAGATGGGTGGTTTCACGCCTTGCTCAGATGGGATTAAAACAAGAACTCTTATCACACCCCGACCCACGTGCGACTTGAAGCTTGTTATATGATATGCAGTATAACATTGAGCAGTCATGGTGCCTCTAAAGTGAAACATTAGAACACTCAGCTTAGGTCTTTCTGTCTTGATACTTGGCTTTATCGCCTAGCTCAAATTTAAGTCCATTTAACTCACTAAGCGATAAAGACAACATAACACAATGCAACTAATAGAAACTTAAACTTTTATTAACTTAAACCATGAGTTCTACATCAAGCTTTACAAACTAAGACTTCACAAACTACAAAACTAAAACAACTTGAACTAAACGTGTAACGTCCCAGACCCAGATTCGGACTATGATTCAGAATTCAGATCTCCGACATTCCCCTACATCCCCTATGACTTGGTAGCATCATCCTTACTGTCTTAAAGGCTTATTAGAGTGAAAGTTCTCCCTACGAAGCATCACGAGTCCTTTGAGCATGCTTTGTCCTTACTCACATGCATCCTAGAAAAATTCCCAGGAGGTCAGCCAACATAGAATTTCTTCAAGCTAAGCACGCTTAAGTTTGGAGTTTCTATGCTCGAGCCACCAAAAAGGAAGGTGCACCTTGTTGGTATAGGTAGTAACTTTTAATTCTTTTAAGTCCTTCTTAACCTCATTTTCATGTCCTCATTTTATGTTCTCATGATCCCTCTCATTCAGATATGATACCGGTTCATTTATGTCTCCCTTCTAAACTTAGGGTGTTACAAAACGCCTTGTAATGCCTCCTTGCCTAACCTTCTCGTCCTTTTCTCAATTTAGCCTTAACGCCTGAAACCTGGGAAAGAAAACTTAAAATGTAAATCAACAGACTTAGTGAGGTTTTAATAAAACCCTTTTGGAAACACTTTACATGCATATATAAAACATTTTAGTTCAAAATAGGCTCATCGCCTCTTTTCACAAATACATCATATTATATAAACACTCATTAGTCTCAATGTTCTTTCGTTGAGAAAACTGAAACCATTCCTAACAATAAGCCTCATCATCCTCACAATTAGACTACTGTGAACAACATTAAAAAATATCCTAGCTTCTTCCTCGCTGCTTATGCCGAAGCGCAATACACATCTCACCTCATTATACTATGCAGACCTTCTCCACATGGCTATCTTTACTCTTTATGTGTGCATAACAGTTAGCTCAAAGAAAGAACAAGACTAAAGGTTTGAACACTATTTCACATATAATCAAACACAGAACTCCACTTTTAAACATATCTTAAGCTTTCATTTAAATCTTTTTATAAACATTCAGATTTGAAATATCATTAAAAATCATTCTGAAATTCAAAAGAAAGCTTTTAAAGTATACGAACACTCTAGAAATTTACTCAAGAAAACTAGGTTTCCGTTTCTTCAGAATGCTTTGGACACTTCTTCTTCTCGCCTAGCAGCTTCTCTTTCCAATAGAGTAACAAAATTCAGCTTTGTCCTCTTTCTAACTTTACCCCTCTATTTATACTAATTCTTAAAATGGATTAGTCACTTCTAATTTCATATAAACTTGCAAGCTCCTTCTACAAGTGGTACACAGATAAGCTTAATCTTTCTCATGGACATGCTTAAACTCTATCTTAACACGTAACTCACTGATTAAGCACTAATAGAAAATTCCTAAGAAAATTCCTATATTTCATTGCATAGCTTCAGCTTGCGATGAGTTCCAGATCATCTAGGATGCCTTACTCGCATCATTCTTCTCCTTGGGAAGAACTTTTAAACGCCTACTCTTATTGCATAGCTTCAAAAGTTCTTTTCTTTTATCGCAACACTTAGCTTACGCGATTAAACAAAACACTTATTTCCAAAATTTGACCCTTCCATTCAAGCTTGGGTCTCACTCACAGCTCTGATACCATAAGAAAAAACTTGGTTGTAATATGGTTTTCTTAATTTTTGAGTAAAGTATAGATGAGTATTTATACACAACAGATACCATAAGATCTTAACAAACCTAATAATAAAATATAACAACAAACAAATTAACAAATTACAACAGATTACACTAACACTTCCCAACCCTACAAAAAAATTTATCAATGATGCCTTAGAAAATTCACCTCACTACAAGAAATTTTTGATCTTTCAACGTCGGTTAAGACCATTGGGAGAAACGATGTTGGAAGATATGGTATCTCCCGACATAATAACCATTAGATAAGTATCCCAATACGTAATAAATGTAGGGAGATCACTGATCTCTCAACCCATACTATTATACATTGGGATATAGAGGCGAACTCTCGACACCTTAACATAGATGTCGGGAAATAATGAGGAACTCTCGATGCATTGTTTGTGGCGTCAGGCGTTTCCACATAACTCGGAACGCATACCTTGAGGTGTTAGCAAAAAAGAAATCATTTAAAGAATAATGGTGTATCTCATGACGCCATGCATGTATGTGTCAGGAGATATAAGAGTACTTTCGACGCTTTACTAGATTCATCGAGAATGAGAACTCCCAACGCTTATCAGGCTGCATCGAGAGTTCCCTTTTAAAAACCCTCTTTGGATATGTGAAACACAAATCTGAAGAAGGGGAAGAAGAAAATCGAGAGAAGAACCACTGCCATGCCCAGATCGAAAACATGCACCACTGTCGCTCGAAAATTGCCGTCCTTGTCCAACTACCCTTGTCCTACAATGTCACCGTCGTTGCCTGCCTTGTCCCTTTCGATATGTAATTTATTTAGCTAGATTACTAATTTTTCCATAAAATCTTTTTGTTCTCTAAAATATAATCCCTTTATTCCCTAAAATTCTTTTGTTTTGAGAATTTGTTTGATGAACTGATTAAATAGATTATTGATTCAAGAATTTTCCATAAAAACTATCACTCCCCACTCCAAATGCCACTTCATACGACCAGGTGGAGGTATGCTGCCTAGTCACTCAATGCGTATCTTTCCCCAAGATAGCACGCTGAATGTCTAGTAAGCAGAATAACTTCTTAAACCACAAAATTTAAATGCGAAATTTGAATTTGAATGAAACAAGAAAACTTCATTGATGAACAAATCACAAGAGTACATTTGATTTGTAGTACACAAGTCTTTCAAAGTAAATGAAATACAGACTCAAAACAACAACTTAACTTTTCTCACTTCGCTTGTACATGCTATGCGAGATAACAGTGGCCACTACAAAAAATGATGCAATTAAGGAGGCACGGTAGGTGATCAAGACGACAAGTTCAATGTCGGATGTTCTTCGATATCTAGGGGGGAGGGGAATAAAAATAAAACATTTGAAAGGTTAGACGAAAATGCCTAGTGAAAGGGATCTTTTATTAAACACTTTAAATAAATCAAGCTTGCCTTATCACCATATAATCACTTACTAGAACAAGTGTCATAACAAAATGTATATCAATTATTTCAAAGTTTATCGTGTCACATGCCTTTCGCATACTAGATGTTTATCCCATAGATTCAGTTTGCATATTCAATTACGTTTTTGTGTACCCTCTCCTTGGCTCAAGTGTTTACCATACTCTTTTGCCAAGTTACAGCCATGCGAAGAAATCTCAACGCACTGAAAAGTACCTCAATTTTCTCACGCATAACATGTCTTTCGATGTCAGATCACACATCAAGAAAAAAAGGCATCCCACACTCGATCACACAACAAGTATGAGGCATCCTATTCAAGAACACACAACATGGATAGGGCATTATATTCTAGATCATACAACAAGAATAGACCATCTTGTCCTAGATCACACTATAAGGATAAGGCATTATATCGCATAGGGTACAAAGATATTCTCATTTTAGCTTTTTAACAACATAAAAGCATTTCCATCTTCCGAATAATACCCCAACATCATAAATATTCTAGGTCACATGTTACATGTTACAACATATTTACCATACAAGGTCTAGAGTGATGGAAATGGTAGACATGCGCAGCGGAATAAGGATCAGATTTTACTCTATTACAACTAAACACTTGAGTGATTAACAAGCATTACAACTCTAAAATGAAACAAAATAGGGTTAATAGAAAAACTCACCTTTGATGCTTTTCTATTGTTATAATCTTGTCACGTTCTCGAAGCCGGGACTACCACTAGCGTTGACCTGCTATTCTCTGGACTTAGAACCGAGTTGTGGGACTCGAACGGTGAAAAAAATAGAGAGAGAGAGATGGATTTAGGAGGATGAACTTAGGTTTGAGAACTTGTGGAGAGAAAAGGAATTTTGGTTTGATTTTGCAATTCCAAATTACAAAATCAATTTCAACCAAAAACAACTAACCTTTCATTTGCAATCTATTCCTTTTATAAGCAAACTACATACAAAAATTGCATGTAATGAACTTTCATTCTTCACACTTGGCATATGACCAAGTAGGTGTCTCACATGCATGAAGCCATTTGTTAATTACATGCAATGTGCTTCCAAGGGTAATATGGTAATTTGACATTTAAAAAGTCAAAAGTCAACATTTTGACTGTTTACCATTTTATCCGTCTTGACTAATTTCAACCTCTCGAATATGAATCCGCATTCATTTTTCCAAAATTCAAATCACATTTGAATATAAAGTCGGTCAAAGTTTGATTTTTCAAAGTCAAAAGTCAACATTTTGACTTTTACAACTTTGACCTTTTCTATCAATTTTGAGCTTCCGAATATGAATCAATATTCATATTTTTAATATTTAAATAATATTTAAACATGAGGCTTTATCTTAAACTTATAACCGGTGGCTATATCAAATATATTCGTCGATTTCTCTCTCTTTACCTAATTCGAACAATTTGAATTATTCCATCATAATGTTCTAAGTTGATTCCTTGTGAGCTAGCGAGGGAACCTAATGGACCTATAGATCATGGGCTCCAACGATCTGAGATTAACTGTCTAAATTCTTTAGATCGAGTTAATCAACTTTCATTAACTAACGGGTCATTCCACTAAAGTCCCGTAGTTGCACTCCCCTCACTATAGATATATTTTTGTGTCCATGTGATATAACCATGATAAGTAAGTCAATCCTTAACAAGTTGTTCATAACCTCGGTTGGGTCAAAGTACCGTTTTACCACTAAGACTATATCTTGCTCCTTAAGTCCCACTAATCCACTATTGAACAATTGGTTTAAGGTTCAACATCTAAACCGAATCCCTCTCGAGCCAACGAGAGGGTGGGATCCCTTATTCAAGACTTGGATTTAGTCATTAAGGGAACAACCTATCTACTAACTCTAAAGTGGGTAGGAGTGAATTCCGTCTTGCACCTTATGTCTCCAGCTATCCACCCGATCTTACACCTGAAATGGGAGACTTATTGGGCCAGCGCTAATGAGCTACCCTCACCTATGCAAATCTAAGGATAATCTAATGTGAACAGAAGTTCGTAATTAGCTCAAGATTAAGATTAAGTTACACTTGATATCTATAAACGAAATAGTCAGTTTTACAAAGTTAACGGTGTTATAACTTAAAAGTGATTATTTCATGGTTCTAATCTTATGTAAACTCTTTACATAGGATGCCTCCACTTTCATGTCTCTACATGAACAATTTAGAATCACATCGTTTGTACTAAATACATAGCAGGCCACATCCATAGTATCCCCAGAATAAGGTGCCCAACCATATTCATATACCATAGACTATTTAGGCTATTTACTCAAACTTGATCCACATTTATGTCTATACATAAAGTTCAAGTTTATTCAATAA
Organism: Cucumis hystrix; assembly: GCA_025688845.1. NCBI lineage: Eukaryota > Viridiplantae > Streptophyta > Magnoliopsida > Cucurbitales > Cucurbitaceae > Cucumis > Cucumis hystrix. The sequence goes on from JACWES010000239.1 coordinate 8,456, forward strand.
TAGCCTCAGATCTTTAGTTTATTGGCTTTAAGATTATAGTGTCAATAATGACTTTATTGAATAGAATATGACTACAAACCACAAGTTTTATGACATAAATTCCAACACAGAGGAATTGGTTTTCAAAACATTTCTCTTTGTTGGAATGTAACACCCCAAATTTTAAGGTATATTTTTTTTATTATTCAAATCAAATTTGCTTTTGTTTTTGGTGTGAAAGAAAAGAAGTGATGGAGGGAAAAGAAATTGGAAAAGTAATAATAATCATATGTATTATTATGATTATTGTTATTAAATGAATAAATAAATAAATAAAATTTATTAACTTTTCTTTTCTTTTTTCTTCTTTCTTTTCTTTTCTTTTTCCTTTTCTTCTTCTTCCCGTACGCAACCCCCCCTTTTTTTTTCTTTTTCATTTTTTCTTTTCTTCTCTTCTTCTTCTTCCTTCCCTCACCCTAAAACCTAGTCGCCGCCAACCACCTTCTCCCCTTCCCTTTTTCCATCCGTCCGAAGAAGCCCAGCCGCAACCGCCGTCCGTTCGAGTTCGCGAAGCCGCCGCCTGTTACCGTTCGCACGCAGTCGTCTGTCCCATTTCACGAAATCCAGCCGCGTCGGGGTTCATCCGCGCCGACATCATACGCGAAGCCCAGCCATCGCAAGGTCCGGTCATGAGATCTTGCACCTTCCTTGACGATTCGTTCGAGCCAACGTCGGGTTCTCCCGATCTGGGTTTGCCTTGCCTTTAAGACTTCGTTTCACACGCCCAGATTTCGTCGCCGACGACCATTGAATGAAACGCAGCTACCGACCGTCTCTCTATCGTTCACGAAGCCAGCCGTCGATCGTTTCGGTTAGCTGCACGCCGTACGCCTCTTCACCACCGCAAATATTCTGTTTGCAAGCTGCTGGTCTCCGTTCGTGAAGCCCAGCCGCCGCGTCAGATCGCCTATCGATTTTGAGGCAGGGCGCGCGTCTCCTTCCAGCAGCTGATCACAAATCAATTTACCCTGATCAGTTTGCACGAATTTTCCATGTAGATTGGATTGCTACTGCCTCTGTTTTATGGTATTTTTGTCGAGGTGGTTTTGTTGGTAACAAACTAATTATGGGTTGTAATTGTTGTAAAGTTGTTCAAGCGATATGGTTGGAAGGATTGGCTAATTTGTTAATTTATTTTTTGAAGGTGTTGAAAGTAAAGTTGGGTCCCTTGAATTCACAACCAATTTGTGAATTTTTGAGTTTGGTTCGCCAATACCTTGGTAAGTTAGAATTTACCTTGAGGAAAACTAAGTGGGAGTTTTTATCGTGGAAATAATTGAGTCCCATGTCCTTTTGATTAGGTTCGTTCGTTGGATTTAGTTTGTTTGAGAATTTTGAATAACGTTAAGGTAAGGGACTCCCTACTGGACTCACTTATAGCTTTGAGATGTGTTGGGTTGTACAATTGAATTGGAATTGAGTAGAAATAATGGATATGCTACATGTGTTTGGCTGTGGTCTGGATGTTTAGTTAACATTACATTTCGACGAGAATATATATTTTGTATGGATTTATGTGGTTTTGGTGTCAAGTGTATGTGGTGACTGACTGGTAATGTAAATATGCACATATGGTTGTTGAATGACTGAGAACAGTAAATGTATTTTATATAGAGGATGGGTTGAACTGACGGATGGTTGTTTGGGCTGAGTGTAGGATTCACTGTTGTGGTTGCGTTCTTATGATGGAGGGGAATAATTAGTCATAACCCTTGTATCTGGAGGGGAATAATTAGTCATAACCCTTGTATCTGAAGGGGAATGTTATGAGTAGTTAGTTCGTTGACTGATATATTGATATGTTTTGATTGACCTTAGGTTAAATTGGAAAATAAATGGTTGTTTGAAGTTAAGTGGAAAGTTTACGTGATGAGGACGTTTGACTGGGTTGTATATTGACTGTTAAGATGTATAGAAGGGACTGAGGGGTAAATTATTGGTTTCCTAGTGGGTAGTTACCTTGCGGGTGCCCTACGGGATTATCACCCTTTGTGCATCCTTCGGGAGCACTAGACTGATATGTGCATCCTTCGAGAGCACTAGACTGATATGTGCATCCTTCGAGAGCACTAGACTGATGTGTGCATCGTTCGGGAGCACTAGACTGATGTGTGCATCCTTCGAGAGTACTAGACTGATGTGTTCATCCTTCGGGAGCACTAGACTGATGTGTGCATCCTTCGGGAGCACTAGACTGATGTGTGTTTCTGCAGAACACTAGACTGATTTATGCGTCCCTTGGACGTTGGACTGATCATGTGCATCCTACGGGATCGCAAGACTGTGACTGTGCAGGGTACTCCATAGGAAGCTAATAATTTATTTTCCCCTAACGGAACCAGTAGTGGGTCTCTTACTGGGTATATTAATACTCACCCTTTTATGTTTAACTTTTCAGGCAAAGGTAACACGAGGGGTAGACCGACGAGGGACAAGAGGGAATCGTGATTTGTCATAGAGGACTGTCCTTTAAACTGCTTCCGCTGACGGTTTCAAAATATTTTGATTGAACTAGGTTTACAGACAGTTATTTTTTTTGTAAACAACTCTTTGAAATTTTATATTTGAAATAGGGCCCGATTAAAATTTTCTTCGTTTTCTTACGGTTTCAACTGAATCTTCCTATGTCTTTTGTCAACGAACGGTTTTGAGTAAACGTAACGACTTAGACAAGGTCTGAAAGAAAAGTCTGGGTCGTCACATGGAAGTTCACACACTATTCCACATAAGTAGTTTATTTCCCCATACTAGTTTTTCAATTCATTCACGTGGCACACAATTAATCCAGATGTTAGTAGGTTGGCGATTGATGGGACCCAACCGCCCAATATGAGTTGAGGATAAGGATTGACAGAGGCACATTGCGTTTTGAGATTGGGTCATTTTCTACCGTCGATTAAAGAAATCATTTTGGTATGGAAAAACTCACCAGAGAAGTCTATAAATAGAGAGTTTGGGTCATTTGAGGTTGCTTCTACCCTGATTTTGTTAAGAAAGAACTGAGGAAGTGTCAAGGATTGAAGACGAGGAACGAGCTCGTTTTCGATCAAGATTTCAAAACAAGCAGGGTGACTTTGGCCTAGGAAGCTAAGCTAGGAAACTAGTCCACCATGACTCTGAGTGATTCCCTTTACTAAATGTTTGCAAATAAAGAAAAGAGTTTCTAAAATTGTGTTTAAAATTTTAATGTCTCCCTTCGAATCCATGAACCATACAATTATCAACATGCTTTCCACCCACCAATGTAGGTGATTTTACCAATGAAAAGAAGTATTTTATGAATGACTATGAGTAGAAGAAATGTTCTAAAAATATACTCTCTGAGTACTATGTTGCTTTATGTTTAAAATGTTGAGATTTACCTATATGTTTCGAAGTAAGCCGACCTTGTACCCTCGATGATATGATGCTTTATTCTTGCTGTGTGATCTGGGATAAGATGCTCTATTCTTTCTGTGAGATTTAGAATAGAATGTCTTATTCATTTTGTGTGATCTTGAATATGATACCTCATACTTGCTGTGTGATCTGGCATGAGATGCCTTTCACTTGTTGTGTGATTTGGCATTGGAAGATGCGTTATGCATAGAGGAATTGATGAAACTTATTATACGTGTTGAGTTTACTCCGCATAGTTGCAACCTGGCAAAAGAGTATGGTAAACGCTTGAGCCGAAGAAATGGTACACGGATGTAATTGAATATGCAGGATGAATCTACGAAATGACTATCTGGTATGTGAGAGACATACAACATGATAAACTATGAAATATTAAATTACATTTTGCTAAAACACCTATTCTTATAATTGATTTGTGACAATGCGGCAAAATTGATTAATTTAAGATGACTGTTAAAAGATCCACTTACTAGGCATTTCCGTTTAACTTTTCAAATGTTTGTTTTATCTCTCTCTCTCTCTCCCCCCCCCCCACAGGTAGCGAAGGACATCTACCGTTGAACTCGCAACCTTGATCACCTTATATGCCTTGTATTCACATCATTTTGGTAGTGGTCACTGTTATTCCGCATAGCATGTAAGAGTTAGACGAGTAAAGTTGAGTCATTCTTGAGTCTATATTCTGTCCCTTTTTGGAAGACTTGTGTACAGATGATCAAATGTACTCTTATAGTTGTTCATTAATGAAGTTCTCTTCTTTCCCTCAAATGTAATCTTATAGTCTATGAAGTTGTTTTGCTTACTAGGCATTTAGCATGTCAGCCCACGAGGAGTCGCACGTTGGACGACTAGACGACACACCTACACTTGGTCGCATGAAGTGACCTTTGTGTGACACAATGTAATGAAGTTATTGATGATTATGTTCAAGTTCAAGACTGGGTGTTGGATTCGAGGTGTCCTTTTCACATGACTTTTCATAAAGAATGGTTCTGCAATAGAAAATAAGATGGTGGAAAAGTCTATATGGGAAAGCATGACACATGCGACGTAACAACCCAACTCTTTATACTAAGTTGAGGTCATTACTAAAAAACCAATAACAAAATACACTTTCTTGAAAAGGAAAAACTAAATTATTTATAAAATTAGCTATCAAATAAATGTTTGAAAGACATAAAATCAACAAAACCAATAAAAATAATTTAAAAACATAACCCACAAGTACTATCAATTTTTTCTAAATAAAAATAAACTTAAATAAATAGGATAAAAATTTAATTAAAAATGTCTAAAACGAAAATAGTGAACAACTGATACATAAACGCGGAAGCAAAAATGAGTCCCCCATAAGACATGTCACGGACACCTCCTGTCACTCGCTAGCTTTCCAGATCCTCTACCTTTGCCTGAAATATTAAACATAGAAAATAGAGAATATATAAAATGTACTCAGTAAGGGACCCACTACTGTCCCACTAGTTATCTGTTAACTTTCCATTAAAATTCCGTGAGGAGGTACCCAAAATTATTGTATATCCAATGGAACACACGTAATCTAGTGATCTCGAAGGAAATTTCTCATCTGTTGGTAAACCCGAAGGAACACCTATGATATCAACCATAGCATGTAGCATCATCATAAACATCATAAACATGACATGAATATTAATCATAACGTCCTTAATCATATGATTAATATATCATGTATCATAAACATACCAGTCATCATCGCCAACATAATATCAGTCATCATTATCAATGTCGTATTATGCATTTTAGCTACCATCAATGCATAACCGTAAATACATGCAAACTCTTAAATTAATGTTCGAAAGTCTAGTAGTAGAATCTCTTACCTGAGAGATTAGAAACTACAACGGTATGAGATTAATTGACTAAACTAATTAACCACATTAATCAATATTCGTTAACTGTGTGTACACTCCACTAAAGACTCACAGCTAAACTCTTTTCACTGTAGATTTATTTCTGTGTCCACGGATATAGACCAATAACAGTAAATTAGTCCTTCGCCAGTGTCCGTAACACCACCTGGATCAAATTACCGTTTTACCCCTAGGTTACCTTTAATCCTTAAATACTAGTGCTTCTCTAATGAACAACCTGTTTATGGTCTTACCAGTAAACATAAACCTCTCTCGTGCCATAGAGAGGGTAGGGTCTATTGTTCAAGTCTTGAAGACACCATTTAAGAGAACACTCATCTACTTACCCTAAAGTAGGGAATGAGTGAATTCCATCTTGTGTAATTATGTTCCCAACTCTCCACTCAATCTTGTTCCCAAAATGATAAGTTTATTTAGTAGACGATCTGGTCACTCTTACCCATACAAATCAAAGGACAATCCCTCGTGAACAGGAATTCATAATACACTTAGTATTAAAACTAAGTTACCTACGTCATCCTAATGAAATAGAAATCTAACTAGTTAACGGAGTTACATCTAGTGATTACTATTTTGTGGTTCGATCTTATGCCAACTCATTACATATGACACCCTCACTCGCATGTCAACTACATGAACACGTTGGATCATTGCGTTTGTATCAAATACAAAGTGAGCCGTATCCATAGTGTTACCAGGATAAGGTACTCAGCCTTATCCCTTTTGACGAGGCGAGAATTGACATGCAAAAAGATTATGCAAAGAGTAGGTAAGGTCGTTATCAATGAAGGGTACTTACCTAAATGCCTTGACGAAAATTTATTTATAGTTACCCTTGATTTTACCGTAGATAGAAGCAAGCAAGGGTGTCGAACCCAAGGGAGTGATTGATTTTTTCCTTGAATGAAATGCTTGGAAATATAGAGATTAGTAACAAAAGGAAGATAAAAGTATTGAAAACAAATTGGGGAAAATTGTAGGAGGGAATGAGAAGGGGAGTTTGGTATGCAAAACAATTCACAAAAAAAGAAAGAGATACTAGATATTGAATTCCAAGATAGTAAGTGAGGAATGGGCTTAGGCTTAATTCAAATCTTATCATTGAATCAAAGAAGGTAAGGAAATTGAATTATGCATAGCTTTAAAGAAATTTTGATTCAAGATTTCCTTGCAAGATCAAATTGCTTGATCTTGGA
>JACWES010000013.1:0-69609 GCA_025688845.1 Cucumis hystrix
CTCTCCTTCCCTCTCCCCCACCCTCTCTCCGCCAAACAGGCGCACAGTCTTGTCCTCCTCCGCTTCCCAACCACCTCTACTTCAACCAGACCCTGACATCCGTGCCATCATCCTAAACCCTCGCACGACAGAGGTTTTTCCTCTTCCAAACAATAATGACGTTGATGATGACGACAAAAGAAAAAAGGTTAAGGTTTTGTATTGTTTTGATTATGATAATGCGGATGGTGTGTATAAGGTGTTGCAAATTTGGAGGTTCAAAGTGCTGAGTTTGGAATGTCATTGTGATAAAGATGAATGGATCGGAGATGGATTATGCCTAATTTTCCTTTGGTGGGTAGTTCTTAATAATGCGCTTTGTTTTCTTCTTCTTGTGTTAGTAATGAAAGAATTCATTGGATTGTTCATAGGAAGAACTCTGTGTTGGCTTTTGATTTCCACCATGAACACTTTCGTTTGATTCCCTTTCCTCAACCTTTCAACAACAACAAAGGTAAAAAAAAAACACAACCTTTTGTCTTTGAATTATATTCATTTTAAAAGGAAATACTAGTAGTAGACAGATTCTTTAAATCTTCTTTTATTATATTCTAATTCATTGTTTCTAGCATTTAACCGATATGAAATAAGGTTTCAAGAGTGTAGTTTAAATTGCACCTGGTTTTTTCTTTTTTCAAGTTTTTTGTCAGACAAATAATTTTTTAGAAAAAAATAAAAAATATTGTGGTGTGAACATATTGTGATTAGAATAATATTGGTAAGTTGTACAAAGATAGCGCAATTCTGATGCATCCAAATATTTTTCAATATTAGTTAAAAAACTTAAACTTCAATTATGTAAAATAGGAACTAGGGCACAATCTTAACAAATTTAGATACGTATTAAGACAGTAGGCATAAAAAAAATTGTTTTGAGTGGTGTTTTTAAATCAAAATCAAGTTAACTTTTCAAGTTCTTAAAAAGGAAAAAATATTGAGTACAACTAAGCTCCTTCAATCACAAGTTGATATATGCCATAAAATTTTATTTTTCTCTTTGTAATTGAAGAAGAAGATTTGCATATAGATTCTACTACACACTCGAATATTAATGTTGAGCAAGAAATTTTGACCAATTAAATTATGTCACATCATCACAGTAAATATGGTCCAATAAACAAATTGGCTCAAGCCTAAGTTCAAGAAGCAGATGAGCCCAAGTCCAAGCCCAACTTGCAAATGGGCTCAAGTCCAAGCCCAACAAAGCAAATGGACCCAAGTTTAAGCCCACCAAGCAAATGAGTCCAAGCTCACCTAAAGCCCATAAAATTTCTCTATAAATAGAGACCCTTGTCATTCATTTTTGGGGGTCTTTGGTTGAAGAAAGAATTGAAGCTCTGAAGTACTGAAGCTCTGAAGTACTGAAGCTCTGAAGAATTGAAGATTCAAATTTCTACAAGCTCTTAAGACATGCAAGTTCGTATCAACCTCGAGATCAACAACTTCTGAAAGATTGAAGACTTGGAAGATTAAACTTTTCTTGAATTCCAGAAGATCGAAGTTCAAATCGACTTGCAACTACAACATTCTAAAGACGGAAGATCAAGAAGTTCTAAGTTTTTAACTTGTATTCGAGAGAAAGCATAAAATGAGTAAATACTAGAGATTGTATTCACAATATTCATCAGTATATCAAAGTTCAATTCCACGAATTACATTTCTTCGAAATCTCGTGTGAACAGTTTGGCACGCCCAGTGGGACCATTTCTACCTTTCATCTCTTTCTCTTTTGAAGAACATCTAAAGAAATCATGACATCTCAAGACAACACTTTCAAAGCTCAGCCAAATACTCGCAGCCGCTCAAGGGAGACTCAATCATATGAGGAAATGCCATCCTTTGAGGTCACAAAGAACATTTGGGAACAACTGTCCAGGCCACCAAAAGGTGGAATTATAATCAAAGAAAATCTTGTGATTGACGAACAAATTTTCTCCTGTGAACGTTCGAATGAGGAGATGCCTCATCCAAATATCATGTCAGTTATAGTGACTGGCGTGGATACAAGTGAAGACAGAATGGCTGAGCTTGAAAAGAAGATCAACATGCTCATGAAGGTCGTTGAAGAAAAGGATAATGAGATTGCATCTCTCAAGAATCACATCGAACGTCATGATGCTGCTCAATCAAGCCATACACATACTATCAAAAATACTGACAAAGGGAAGGAAGTTGTGCAAGAAATTCAACCACGAAATTCGACCTCAATTGCATCGCTGTCTATTCAACAGTTGCAGGAAATGATTGCAAACTCCATCAAAACTCAATATGGTGGACCTGCTCAAACTCTCTCTCTGTATTCCAAACCATATACGAAGAGGATCGACAATCTCAGAATGTCGAATGGATGTCAACCACCCAAGTTCCAACAGTTTGCTGGAAAGGGTAACCCAAGACAACACGTTGCTCACTTCATTGAAACATGTGAAACTGTTGGTACGAGAGGAGATTTGTTGGTAAAACAGTTCGTTCAAACTCTGAAAGGAAACACCTTTGACTGGTAAATCGACCTGGAACATGAATCCATTGATAGTTGGGAGCAGCTTGTGGGGGACTTTCTCAATCGCTTTTATAGCACCCGACGTATCGTTAGCATGATGGAGTTGACAAACACCAAACAACGGAAGGGGGAGCCAATCATCGACTACATAAACTGATGGAGAGCTCTAAGCCTGGATTGCAAAGACAGGCTCACAGAAATGTCTGCAGTTGAGATGTGCACCCAAGGCATGCATTGGGAACATCTCTATATTTTGCAGGGGATAAAACCACGCACGTTTGAAGAGTTGGCAACCTGTGCCCATGATATGGAACTAAGTATCACACGCAGAGGAGCAAAAGATTTCTTGGTTCCAAAAATGAGGAGTGACAAGAATGAAATTGATGACACTAAAATGATTGCAAATAGTGTCATAAATGAGTCTATGGTTGTTCATGCAACCCCTTTGAAATATTTCTCTAAAAGAAAAGAAACAAAAATTGAAAGAAAGCATGATAGCGAGGAAAAGCGACGTCCAACTCTTAAAGAAAGACAGGAAAAAATTTATCCATTTCCTGACTCTGATATTGCAGACATGTTAGAGCAGCTACTAGAAAAGCAACTTATTCAATTACCAGAATGAAAATGACCGGAACAAGCAGAAAAAGTAGTTGATTAGTCACCCTGTTGGAAAGTGTTTCGTGTTGAAGGAGTTGATTCTAAAGTCAGCTCGTGAAAAGAAGATCGAGCTAGATATTGATGAATTAGCTAAGACGAATCATGTTGCGGTCGAGATGACTTTAAGTGTTCCACCATCAACACAACTTTATGATCAAAGGAAAAGCTTAATTCAGTTTGGAACTTTTGAACCTATAGTTGTCCAATTCCAACAAAGGATCGTGACGATTGACTCCCAAAACAAAGAAGAGCTTGTTGAAGATGATGACAAAGGATGGATAGTTGTGACTCGTCGAAAAGAAAGACAACCAAATTTCATTCAAAAAGAGTCGTCATTCCGTCAAAAGCATGCAAATGGAAGCATCTCCCATAAAAAGAAGAAAAAATTAAACAATAAGATGTTGAATCCTAAGCTCGTCAAAGGAAAAGACGAGGACTTCTTCCAGCCTCGATGGTCGATAACTTTAAAAGAATTCCTCCCAAAAAGCTTCCTTGTCATCCCAAAGAAGTATTAGAAGTCGCTGCATGTCATGTTGTCAGAATAACAGAAGTTGACAACAATTATGCATCTTCTAAAGAAATCGACAATTCAAATGAAATTAAGCAAAATACTTCTATCTTTGATCATATCAAGCCTTCAAATCTTCAGTCTTTCAAAGATTGAGTATGGCCACGAGAAGAAGAATATCAATATCCAATGTCTACTTCCACTCGAACTTCAACTTTCAAAAGGCTAAGTATCTCCACATTGAAGAAAGATCAACCTTCAACATCTGTTTTTGATCGACTAAAGATGACAAACGATCAACATGAAAAAGAGATGAAAACTTTGAAGGTAAAATCACTTCATGAAGAAAACAATGACGAGAAGATTTACAGTCGTGTCCCATCACGCATGAAGAGGAGGTTGTCTGTTGACATTAACACAGAAGGTCCCTTGATCGTGAAGCCAAGACTTATTATATTCACCAATTCCACAAATGAAGGAGGTGAACAAATTTTTTATGAAAATATTTGTTAAATGTGTAAAGCTCATTATCACAAGAGCCTAAACTGCATGATGCTCTTAGTCCACAAGAGCTTAAAAGGTGAATGACAAAAAAAAAACTCAATTGAACTACGTTATGACTTGATCCCTATATTATAAAAAGGGTACTAGGGAGCTTAAAGAAGCTCAGTCGCATGAAAAAAAAAAAGGTATTATGTTTCATCGTGATGATGTAATCTCAATAGAAAATGAAATTAATGAGCAGTTAGAACAGAAAAAGAAAAGGCGGGCAAAGTCAAAGTAGCGAGCTATATCTTTTCTCCCAAGTGTTGTGGCTGAGAGGATCTTCATCATCTTCATCTTCTCACATATATTGCAGCCGAGAGGATTCATTTTCATCTTCTTCGATGTGTTGCAGCTGAGAGGATTCATTTATCTGCATCTTCGACGTGTTGCAGCAGCCGTCATCATCTGCATCTTCGACGTGTTGCAGCAGTCGTCGTCATTTGCATCTTTAACGTGTTGCAGCAGCCGTCATCATCTACATCTTCAACATGTTGCAGCAGTCGTCATTATCTGCATCTTCGACGTGTTGCAGCAGCAGTCATCATCTGCATCTATCTGCATCTTCAACGTGTTGCAGCAACCGTCATTATCTGCATCTATATGCATCTTCGATGTGTTGCAACAACCATCATCATTTGCATCTTCGACGTGTGCAGCAGTCGTCGTCATCTGCATCTTTGATGTGTTGCAGCAGTCGTCATCATCTGCATCTTCGACGTGTTGCAGCAGCTGTCATCATCATCTTCTTCTCACAGGTGTTGCAGCCGAGAGGATTCATCTTCTTTCTCACATATGTTGCAGCAGAGAGGATTCATTTTCATCTTCTTCGACGTGTTGCAGCAGTCGTCATCATCTGCATCTTCGACGTGCCGCAACCGATAGGATCTTTATTTCTATTTTCATTGTGTCGTAACCAAGAGAATCATCATCAGCCGAAGAAGCAGTGGGCGTCATGATAGAGTTGCATCGTCTATCATGTACAAACCCAAGAAGCTGAAGCCGAAGAAGCAGTGGGCGCCATGATAGAGTTGCATCGTCTACTATGTACAAACCCATGAAGCCAACAAGACGTCGAATAGACCAAACCAAGATGCTTGCATGAGGCCTTCAAGGAATAGCTGAAAAAAATATATTAATAAATAATAGAAAAGAATAACAAAAGAAAAATAGAAGAGAATAACAAAAAAAAAGAAAGAAAAATTGAAAGAAAGAAAAAAGAAATGAAAAGATAACGGAAAAGGAAGAAAAAAAACTTTGGAGAAGGCAAATACATAAGGAATGGTTATAAGCAACTAAGGGGAATGATTTTTGCTCTAACTTTCTTCTCTGTTTATAGTCAAATCTCCAACTTTTCCTCCAACTCCTCAACAAATGTGTTAAGATTGAGTTAGTAGTTGAGATTAGTTCCTAATCTTTTTCTTTATTAAAAAAACAAACAAATAAGTTAATTCTTTAAATTTTTGTTTTCCTAAATAAATCTAGGATTGAAAAAATTGGAAAAAAAAATCCAAATCATTTTGTTTTTCTTCTATTGCAAAGAAAAATAAATCAAATTAGGGGATAAAAAAATCAAAACTTTGACTTAAATTCACATTTTGATAAGTTGGCAATATTCCAATTTTATCATTTTTTAAGTCTCAATTATCCCATTAAATTCATGGGTTTAAAAAAATTCTCTTGGCCATATTCTAAATGATTTTTATTAAAATTAAAATTCACTTTAAAATTGACATTGGGTTGTATTTCAAACTTCATATAACATTTTAACTACATTTATGTCCAAATGCATAGTGTGATTAATTTGACATATTAACTGAAGTCAAAGTCAAGAACAAATCACTTGTATTTTTTGTTTCAGCTTATCGTTTTCGAGATTCGCCCACCCATACACGTGCACTAATCTCGAAAAGGAGGCATTTGTTGAGCAAGAAATTTTGACCAATTAAATTATGTCACATCATCACTATAAATATGGTTCAATAAACAAATGAGCTCAAGCCCAAGTCCAAGCCCAACTCGCAAATGGACTCAAGTCCAAGCCCAACAAGCAAATGGACCCAAGTCCAAGCTCACCTAAAGCCCATAAAAATTCTCTATAAATAGAGACCATTGCCATTCATTTTTGGGGTCTTTGGTTGAAAGAAGAATTGAAGCTCTGAAGTACTGAAGCTAAGAATTGAAGATTCAAACTTCTACAAAGTTTTTAACTTGCATTCGAGAGAAAACATCAAATGAGTAAATACTAGAGATTGCATTCACAATATTCATCAATATATCAAAGTTCAATTCCACGAATTACATTTCTTCGAAATCTCGTGTGAACAATTACTAATCTTTAAAAAAAATAATGTATTTATTATTTTCTTTTTAAAAAAATTAAGCAACTGCAAAAAGAGAATTTAAACAACCCCACATAAGAAATTGAACAATCTTTTTTTTTTTTGTTTGTTATTAAAAAAATGTTAGTTTTCTAAAACTGTTTCAAAAACTACCTACAAATTATTGTTATCTTACAAGGTGCATTTTAGACTACATGGCACCCATCCAATAATATAATTTAAGAAACATTTTTAAATATAGTAAAACGAGCTTGAATACTTATAAAATCAAACGAAATTTTAGATTTTAAGAATATGACAAACATCGATAATTCTATTAGTGTCTATAACTTGATAGTATCTAAAATTTTGTTATATTTCATAAATATTTTCACGAGCTTATCATTTATAATAATTTTCTCAATAATTTAGCAATTTCTTATTTTTGTTTAAAATACATTAATAATTATTTTTTTGTGTGATTTGTGTTAAATGCCATTTTCCATGTAGTTGAGATAGAAGAAAGAATATAGTATTTAGTGAAGAAGTTTGGGACATCTTTAGGTGTCTTTTCTCTTAAAAACATCAAACATCAATCATAAGAGCGCAACTATACAAACAATAATTGACTCGTGGAAAATGATTATATCCATGTATGCGATATATCCAACAATCATAAGAGCGCAACTATGAATATATAGTTATTTGTTTCGTAGTTATATAATCAGTGTTGATTAGTTAATTGAAGAGTTTAATTAATCAATCATAAATCGTTGAAGTTTATAATTTGTAGGTCCATTATTAGACTCCCTAATTGCTAGCTCACAATGGATTAACAAGAGTCACAAGTTTGAAATAATAATTTGAATTATTTAAATTAGCCTGGAAAACATATATTAATTGTATATGATAAATAGTTACCTACGAAATATTATTCAAATTTAAACTATATACTATGGGAGAACTAATGCATTTGAATGTATGATTATTGATATGCATAACATTCCTATTAAAAGTGTAGGTTAAGAAAAGTATATATTATTTAAGAGATAAATATATATATTATTCAAAACTTGAATTAAATATGAGATATTTAATAAAATTAATTACTATTTTAACTAAATTAATCAGTAACTTCCTTTCAGTGAATGGAGAGTGGGGGCGTGGGCAGCTGCCCTCTATTCTCCCTTCCCTTTTCTCTTTCAAATTGATTCCCACAAACTGGGTTCTGCCAGACATGGCGATGAAGACCATTTGGAAGAAATACTGTTGGAATTTAATTGGAAGAAAGAATCTTAAATGGTAACAATTCTTTACTATTGTAAACATGCTTAGCCTAAATTGTTTACAATATGTGGTGTTTGATTTAGGTTTCTCTTAATTTTTACCTTCTCAAAATCAAAACAATAATGACCCAATGTTTCCACCGGGAATTCCATCTCTTCAAGTAGTATTACATTGAGTTTTCGTTCATCGGTTGTTGAAAGAGAAGGGCAGTGACATAGAAAATGAAAGAGAAGGAAAGGTTTTCAAATCAAGGTTAACCATAATGAAGTTTTTGGTTTTATTTTTAGAAAATTTTCCACGGCCCTGTATTGTTAATGGGAAAAATTAATCTTCACTCCATCTTCATTGTGTATTCGAAGATTCCCTGCCTCGTTCGGAGCAAGTCCTTGCGGAATTAAATGGACATCTCTACATACCCCCTACACGATGAAATTTGTATTGAACTACTGTCAACATTGTCATTGATATCATGGAGAGTGTCACACCCCAATCTGCAAGACAACCAAAATGCAAGAAGTAGAGCGGATAGGATGCGGTTTAGCTTAAACTTTGCTATTGGTCTTATCGCTAATCTTGTTCTCAATTTCTTTTAAACTATCAATCAAAACTCAAAACGCAACGGTGGTCAACTTTAAACGCCAAGTATGATAAATACATATCCAAAACGTATACTTTATTAAAACATGCATTTAATGAGAACATACAAATTTTAACATTATAAACATGCTTGAAAACATATAAACTTTTAATAGAAATCTCTTTTAAAACACCTCTCATTTAAATTTTCATTTAAATCAGTAAAGAGAAATCATAATAAGTTTTTAACATCAATTCATTTGAGAGAAAACACTCACCACACTTTACTAAAGATCCTCCTCTTCCTTCTCTTTTCATGGAGCCTTCTCACGGAACAAATCGCAACACTTAACACTTTGTTTTTCTTCTTCTTGCCAAAGCAAAATAGCAGCATTTTAGTTTTTTTTTTTAAAAAAAAAATCTTTTTGCTTACTTAATGACCAATTCCTTTATTTATAGAACCCTTAAACTTTACACGTGTAAATTATTAATATTTAACCCAACCATGCTTAAATCCTTAATCTTACACGTTAACCCCTGTCAAATCAGATTGACATTTTCTTCGCCAAACCTTTCTTCTCTCCTAACTCCATACCGCGAATAACTTCAACCACTTAACATTTCTCGCTAATAACCTCATCATGTGGTTACATTTTTACTCTAAGAAACCTTCCTCGCGAACTAACCAACTTTTACTCGCATAGAACTCTTATCTCGAACTTAAACTTCAAGGCTTCATCATAGACTTCTTCTCCACGAAACACTTTGTTTTTCTCGCGAAGTCTACCCAAAACGCCTAGTCTAACACTTAGTCAAAACTTTCACTTCTTAACTTAAATTTCAGGTACGGGTCTTACAGAGAGTAACTGATAACTTGTATAAATACAAATTATTTTAGCTTTTTAGGTAGAATAATGATGCGTCAACGTATGAAAAAGGAAGAACATGTGTAGTATTATAGATAAAATAACTTGGTTGCGCGTGATGAGCTACAAATGAGCTTTATGCCTGTTTATCACATTTTTCATGTCATTGTATAGGTTTTTAGGCGAAAAGTGAAGAGTAGTCAGGCGACAAAATGTCAAGCAAGGAGGCAACACGACCAACAAGGTGACTAAAAGCATAAAGCTAGGCGTTTTGTATCACTAGCAGACAAAAACAGTTTGTGTGAATGTCAGGAAGGGACAAATGCGACGTCTACGTCGTAAAGCATCTTTTCCAGAGAATTAATGAAACCCGGGCTCTGACAAGTCTTGTCAATCCTTGCCTATAAATAAAAGGTTGGATCATCAAGAACAAGAGTGCAAAAAACCATCAGACAACAAGTTTTTTCAACCTCAATTTTTCTTCTTTGTTTAAGTGTGAGCTTAGAACAGAGATAAGAGAGTCCCCTTAGTGTATAGGCAAAAATCAGAGTCAATGAGTATGAGAAATCATTCTTAGTGGCTCATCTCGTTTCTCTGTATTTTCTTTTGCACTTTCTTTGCTTGTATTTGTAATGTAAACTCTATGGCCGACAAGTCTAAAGCTTTATTTATAAATGCAATGTATTTCTACCTCCATTTTCCCATTTTCTTATCTCTCTCAAATTCATTTACGTGTAAGTAAGTAGGAGTAAAATAATGTAAGGAATAGTTAATACTAGAGAATCTTGATGTCTACGTTATTTGCCTTGTTCAGTTAAATGCAGCCATTAATGTCTTGTCTTATTCAAAAGAAAAGATAAAATGTTAATTGTTGTCACTTGACAAGTGATGACCTGGATTTAGCTAAACAGATGCTGAAAGGGTTGTAGTAATGCAATCTTGTCGTCGAACTTATTCGAGCATACATATCATAAATGTGAGTGTGTAACAAAGGCACTGAGAGGTTGCTCATCTTAATATAGGATGGGTTGCATATAATTAATTTAAAAAGATTAGATACAAATCATCTTTTAACTTTAAGTATTTGTATTCCGAAAGGCGGGGAGTATGGTGAAGGCATGGAGAGGTTGCTCGCCATAAATATGAAGTTAACAAATGTTTGGTGTCGCCTTGACACAATAGTTATGCTTACTTTACACTTAATTAGTTAGACATTCTTGCATATCGTTGTCGAATACATGAGTTCATATTTTATTTCATTTCATTTCTACGCCATCCCCATCTTGCTCTCCATTGCACTTAGTGTAAATATATAAGATCATATTGCGCATATCAGTTTATATTGTATAGATACCGCATGATTTTATGAAGCTCGATTAACCTAATAGGATCGCAAATTCTCTGTGTTCAACCTTGGCTCACTCAAGAAACCTTTATATTTGCTTACTGTAACAACTCAACTCTTTATACTAAGTTGAGGTCATGACCTTAAAGATAAATAACAATTTTGACAACTTTTTGGAAAGAGAAAAACTAAATTTTCATTAAAAATATCATGAAACATGTGCAGGGAGTTTTACAAAATTTAAAGATAATAAAAACAAATAGATAAAAATATTTAAGCTCAAAACGCTGAAAACAAATAATGAAAAGCAGAAGCAAAATTGTACCCCCATATGGCATGTCACGGATCCTTCTTGTCTCACTCGCCAAATTGCCTCTATCTTTACCTTTGCTTTTGCCTGAAAAATTAAACACAGAAAAGAGTGAGTATAAACTGTTCAAGAAGGGACCCACTACTAGTCCCGCTAGGTGTTTGTTAACTTCCTGTTAGAGTCCTGTAAGAAGGTATTGCATAACTATTTTGCTCCCGAACGCACGCTATCCATTGGTCCTATAGGGAAACATCTGGGCTCTCGGTGAACCCGAAGAAATCACCTTAAAGGAGAGTCGGACTGTTAACTATTGTGCTTCCGAACGCATGTTATCCAGTGATCCCGTAGGGACACATCTAGGCTCTCGGTGAACTTGAAGGAAACACCCTAATGAGAGTTGGACTGATAGTGATCTTGTCGAATCACTCATCAAAGCTAGCCACACAGGCATAAATAGGTGGTGATCCTGAAGGACACCTATATGATACGACTCTAACAAAAAAAGTTAACTGAACACCCATCCATAACATGTAGCATATCATAAACGTCATAACATGACATGAATATCAATCGAAGCGTCCTTATCATGTGATTAATATTTTGTGCATCATAACATAGTCATAAACATAGCAATCATGTCAGTCATAACATATCAGTCATCCATATCATTCGTCAATATCAGTCATATTATGCATCTTAGCTACATTAATGCATAATAGAAAATACATGCAAACTCTTAAAATTTAATTCGAAGGTCTAGTAGTAGAATCTCTTACCTGAGATTAGCTAAAAAATATATATATTCATTTGTTGAGAATAAAAAATTCTCCAATTAATCCATTCCTAATCATAAAAGAAAATTTAAGTATCTTAATTAATAAAATTAACAATTGACTTTTATTAAAAAATTCTCCCAAATTAACTTATCCAAAAATTGAAGTTGAAACCAATTCAATTTTGATGAGAAAAAATCGCCATTTAAATCTTCAAGATCTGCCAAAGGGACTTTCCAAAGGCATGTAACCAAAATAAATTCCAAGATGAAAAACCTTTTCTTTTGTGTGCTTCTCTTTTCAATTTGAGTATTCCAATGCTATTTATATATCCAAATAATGATATTTATCATTATTATTTTGTTTTCCTTTTCTTTTCCTTATATATATATATATATAATACCAATATAAACATATATTTTTATTTTTGT
Source organism: Cucumis hystrix (assembly GCA_025688845.1). Classification (NCBI taxonomy): domain Eukaryota; kingdom Viridiplantae; phylum Streptophyta; class Magnoliopsida; order Cucurbitales; family Cucurbitaceae; genus Cucumis; species Cucumis hystrix. The sequence continues at coordinate 12,157 of JACWES010000013.1, forward strand.
TATCTTTTCTCAATAAAATCTTCCATCAAATCAACTTTTATCTTAAAAAGATAGTTATCTTTTCCAAAAAATCAAATATTTTCTCTTTTCATTAAATCCCATCGAATTCAAATGACTTTGTTCCTTTACCAAAATAATTATACTTTTACAAATAATTATATTTTTCCAAAATATAATTATTTTCTTTTTCTTTCTAAACAAATATCCTTTCTTCAAATAATTAATTATCTTTCATAATAATTAGTTTTCCACAAATAGAATTATCTTTAATATTTTTCATAATAATTATATATATATATATATATATATATATATATATATATATAATTATCAAATCTCTAACAAAAGTTTCCACCCTTCAATTTAATTAAATAACATCCAAATTATTTAAATAAATTTCAATGTTCACAAAATCAAATAATCTTCAAAATAAATGCTCAATAAATTAGTCATAATTAAACAAAACTAAGATGATTATCTCTAAAAATTATCTTAATTTTTCATGGCGTTATACTTACATGTGGGCAAGAGAGAGGAAAACTTGTACTCAAAACGATGAATCAATATCATTGAAGTTATCCTTGTGAGAAGCAAAAAGAAAGAATTCAAAGAATGCATGAAATTAAAGCAAGCGACAAGAAAAGTAAAATGCAATGAAAAAAGAAAAGGAAAATTGTATTTGGTGGCAAATTAGTTTAGCTATTTTGCAAAAATGTCCTTAAGGTTTGTGATTTTGCAAATATAGCAAAAATAATCAAATCCATGTTTTTATATATGTGGGCTAAGCTTTATTTTTTGCCATCTTTGAAAATAATAAAATATGTGTACTATAAACTTAATTATTATAACTTATTTTGCCATTTTTGCAAGTGCCCCAAAAGAAAATTTGTACTTCATATATAAAATCACTGATTACACGTATATAATTTATAAAATAAATATAAAAAAGGTGAAAAAGAAAAATAAAGTATATAGGTGTAGAGGGCACCCCCAATAATTAATTTTCTTGGTGAGGTTCAAGAGCACAAAAAAATTCCTGTTGTGGCTGTTGGAGAGGTGCCTCTAAGTATGGTGGAATGATTGGAGTTGGCACGTGTTGTACAAAAACCATCATAGCTAGGAATTGCCAATGATGCTGCATGGACATTTGCCACATCATTTCAGATTACGAGAGGACCAATGAAGTGAGGGCTGAAAGGGCTATATACATTTGAGTCTGCTGTGTCGAAAAGGACCCCAACTCGAATTCCGTTATGTTCAATCTTCCTTGCATCTAGAAGATTGTCTTTTCAGATTTAATTTGGGAACATTGAGTTTCAGTATATTCCTTGTGCATTTCTTCTATGGCATTCTACATTGCTTCAATATGCACATTGAGGTCCGTTTAAGCAGATAGTACTTGCGCAAAATAGTCGAGCATTGGGTTGCAAACGATGTCTCTAAAAACTCGAAGATGTCTTGCTCATCACTCTACGCAGGATGTTCGTTTCGTGGTGTAGAGGAGCTTGTCTTGCCTGTTGCACCAAGGACAAGTTCTTTTTCCTTGGCAAGTGGGTCATTAATAGAGGCTCGGGACTTGGTTATGCTAATCGCCTCCAAATGCGTTTCCTCCCCTTCAAATATTTGTATAAAAGTGTGGGGAAAGAGGAGGAAGCATTTGTATCTTGCCCTCCAAAGGGAGGGTTATCACTTCATTCACAATGACCTTTAAGTTAGGTAGAGGCGCGTTGAGGTCATGTCGTCAGGTAGAGGTAGATTTGATGGTCAATGTGGATGATGACGAAAGGATGATAGGCGACACAAGCGTTGTCGCCTGGAAGAGGTTTTGGGTGAAATAGTTGATGAAGGATGTGTGGAAGTTTAGAGAGGTAGCATTTGGATTTTTGGAAGAGAAGGGATTTGGTGGCAAGGGAAATAAGGAGGAAGTGGGTGGCGGGGAGAAGGAGGATGGAACAATTGTCAACATTGTCATTATTATCGTGAAAAACAGCATCAGTAAGTGCCATGATCTTCCTCTCTCTTCTCACTCATTCATTCTCCCTTCTCGTTCTCCCTATCCTCATATCTCTTTTCATTGTAGCTTCATCTAGGAACACAATCGTTGACCACGTGTTATGGGGCCACTATTTACCAGTAATCGAAAGTGTCTCATCAGGTTGTTGTAGGAATTTGCCAACAGTGTATTAGGTGAGTATTAAGGATTGTTTGGTGAATTTCTATTAAAATTTTATTTGATGTGAGAGAGTTGTCTTCAATTAAATTATCCATTTGATTTAAGAATTCATTTAGACTTTGGTGGGCATTGTAGCTACTACCTATCCAACTAGGTTAAGGATGTTGGATGATGTTTGATACAAATTGCTAAGTTAATTTGGATTAAATTTAGCGTGCATTTGTAATTTGAATATTTGCCAATTAGTATCTTTATTTAAAAAAAAATGCTTTTGCTACTATTTTTACCATTTAAAAAACCTTTTTGTTATTTTCTTTTTCAAAGTAAGCCATAAAATTTGCTTATTTGCTTATCAGCCCTTCCTTCGATCTTGCCACTGGCCCAGCCGTTTGGACTCCGAAAGCTCAAAACCTCGAGACACCACCAGCTGAAATCGGTCATCAGATGAAGCAACCGAGAGACAAAATGTTTAGGGTTTAAGGGTTTTAACTCTTAAGCATCAACCATCTTCTCTACATTTCTTCTCACTCTACACCTTCCATTTTCTTTTCACTTAGCTTCTATTACATTGGTCTCAGCATATACACCATGTACGGCGAACCCCAACAGTTTCAGCAGCAGCATCAGCAGCCGCCGAATCAGCATCCTCTTGGTGGGGATTTCTCAAGAGGCCCGCCCCCACCAGGGCCACCCATGATGAGGCAGCCATCTGCTTCTTCAACTACACTTGCTCCCGAGTTTCAACAGCACCATCATCCTCGCCATCCCTCTGGCCCTGCTCCTCCTCCTTACGAAGGTAAAAAACTCTCTTTTCTGTTATCTAGTTTCTGACATTGCGAGTTTCTTCTGCAACCCAAGTCGTTTTGGACTTTGGGTTGGTTGCTGGGATTTCTGGAGGTGTTGTTAACTTTGTCAATGGGGCATTGGGATGTGTATTTTGCACTGAGAGTGTAAAATTGATCGTAGTTCCTTTCTTTGTATCGTCAGTCATTTTCCCAGAAGGGAGCAAGTGTTTCCGATCTTGAATTATTTAGATAAGGGGTTTATTGCAGCAAAAACCTTTGAGAAAGTCTTAGCGCAATGAAATGTTTCGTCCATGCTCAATTTATCACATGCTGATAGTTCTTGTTGGTTTCTGGGTTTATCTCTTATTTGAAACATGATTTTTTTTATGGAGGTGGGTTGACCTTGATCCACATGCCCTCTCAATTATTCGCTTCTTTGTAGTCTTTAAATTCCCCATTAAGTTCTACAGTATAATTTCTATGGAGCTGTATTTTTTTCCTTAAAGTGAGAAGAGAGGGGTCTCGCTGGTGTCCAGGTATCTGTCTTCCCTAGCTCTTCAACAATTTAGGCTGAAGAGCTAGTTGTTTGCATATGTAGATGTTGATGGATATTGGGTGAATTTGGTGAAAAGATTACCCAAGGATCAAACCATATTTATCAATTGAGGAGGAGAATTTAGGAAGGTTTTGAGTAGGGGATAGCTGTTAATGCATCAAGAAAGTCTTTTGACTAGAGTTTTTCTTTGCCGAGTTTTGGGAATGTACTATCAGGTCTTGAATTATATCACGTTCAGAAAGGACTTCTTCAGGCACTTAATTGAGAGCCAGACTACCATCTTCATTGCTACTTACAGTAACAATGGGATCATCATCTTATACTTCTTGTGTCTGGGAAACTTTTGTAGAGGAGGCAAGAGGTACTTATTTGATGAACTTTACCTTTGAGTCTGGAAAGGAGATAATAGTTTTAGATGGACGTGAGGTGGAGGATGAAGATTAGAGGACTAAGTACTTCCCTTTATAGATGCTAAAGATGGAACTTGCAAAACAACACATCTTTCCTCTAAATCCATCTTCCTTGAAGAGGCCATCAAAGCACTTAAGAGACTCGAGGATGACACCTCTTGCCAATAACTTAAGGGACGATGTTTTCTCTCTGGAGAAGTGATTTGGAAAAGGTTTCAATAATTTCTTGAATTTTTAGGAGGACAGGAAGGCTTTAGACATACATGGGAAGAGAAAAAGTCATTTTTCTCTTTTAAGTTGAAGGAAATTAGAAAAGCAGCTTTTGGGAGTGACAAGTGTAAGTCCTTGAGGTGGAAAGTGTTTTTAAAGAATTTTTTGAGAGAGGTATCTTGAAGTGTTCTTTAGTGAAAACCCTTGTTTGCCTCATTCTTAAGAAGCAGAATTCCAATAGGGTTGAGGATGTGGATGTTAGACCTATTCCTCCTCGATTCGCCTTTTGGGTTGAATGGGCCTTTTTCGTGGATGACGGGAGTGTGTGCAACTCTATGGGTCATGTGGGGAAGGTGGAACAACAGGGTATTTAGGGGAGTGGAAAGAGACCCTTGGGAGATTTTGATGTATACCAAATATGAGAATTTTATTAATGTTTAAAAGTTGTGAATACAAGAAGACAAGTACTCTATTTATAATAGAAAGGTAAACTAGTCCTAATCCTAACTAATAAAAGAAACTAACCTAATCCTAATTAATAAAAGAAACTAATGCTAATATCCTTATCCTAATTAATTAAAAAAATTAATCCTAATCCTAATAGACGAAGGACTTGACCATAATACCCTATTCCTACTACATTATTCTATCCCTAAAAAAAAAAAAAGTAGTCCTCGAGTTTTAAAACGAAAACGAAGGTACAAATAAAAATTAAGCTACTTGACTGGAAACATCTTGGAACATTCAACATAAAAAATATCTATCTTCATGATCAAGCCAATGAATCCAAGAACTAATCTGTTAAAATCCTTTATTGTAAAAAGAATGTGCATAATCTTAAGAAAATGAGGAAAAACCCATTTTGTAAGAGAAGAAATCCAATTGGGGACTGATTTTTTGCACTTCATTAAATTTGTGTATGGGGTTGGCCAATAGACTTCAATAAAAGGGAATCAGATCCAAATTCAAACTGGATTTGGGTTTGTGTTTTAGGCAGAAACGAAATACATTGGTCATGGGTCTTACAAGTAGGATCTGAAAAAAGGGTAATAATTTTGCGACACCAAATGGGTTGCCAAAAAGCTTAGTCGTCTTCTTCTCCATTGTGTACTCTTGCAAATGGGTTGCCAAAATGCTTTTGAGGATCTTCTTCATCAACCACACGATTTTCTTCTTTCTTTCTCACAAGCGATGTGTCTTTCATCTTTTTGGTTGGATTTTTTGGTTTGGTCACCTCTGCCTTGTCGACGAAATACCCAAAAGTTTTTTATTCAAGACATGTCATCTCCCCGTTGTTTTGTAGTTGACTGTAATTAGGTTTTCAAGTTTCTTCAAATGAATTTGCCCATGGGTATTTTCTTCTTCTACCTCTCCAACGGCTTTGATTTCAACATATCTATTTTTTGAAATTGAGTTTATGTTGTGAAATTTGTTCAAATTAATTGCAGACAACATAATTTCGTCAACTCTTGGTGTCAATTTTCCTTCCGATTTGGGTCAGTCAAGCTCCACTTTGAAAATAGTTTGTCTTCATTCACACAAATGGTTTCTTCATTTTGTTTATTTTTTCTTCCTCATCCGATTCAAGATGTGCAATCTCGCATTGATTTTATTTTTCTTTGGTGACTTTTGTTTCGACGCATAGAATTTTAGAGACATCTTCTTCCGTTTTTGAATTTTTGTGTGGGTTCCCCGATTTTTTTGTTCATCACTCACATCTTTGCAACGAATTTCTTGAATTACATTTTTTTAAGTTCTTGTAAATGTTCTGAAAATTGCTCCACGTTTTGAATTATCTCTCCCAACAAATGTTGGATTTTCTTGACTTCCTTCTTCATTTCTTCAAAAACTTCACGATTGATGTACAAATTGGGTGTTCTTGAATAATCTTCTTCATCATAATTGTTGTAGGACCGATTCTTGAATTTTCTTGCATGTTTTAGTCTTTCTTGGTTGTTCTCTGTAATAATTTTTGTCCCAAATTGTAGTAGTTCTTCTATAAAATTCCATTCTTGCAAAATCTTGACACGTCCTTTTTTTTCCTCTTGGAATTTTATGGGTTTCCCCTTGCTAGATGTGTGTTATTCTGCAACGAGCACAACTCACAAAGCTCCCTCTTGTAATCGGTGTCACAAAGAGTTTCTCGGTCTTCCACCGATGCAAACAATGTTGACTCGGATGGCTGCTTTGATACTAAAATTGATTATACCAAATATGAAAATTTTATTAATGTTCAAAAGTTGTGAATTCAAGTAGACAAGTAATCTATTTATAATTGAAAAGCAAACTAATCCTAATCCTAATTAATAAAAGAAACTAATTCTAATCCTGATTAATAAAAGAAATTATTCTTAATTTTAATAAACCAAAGAAACTATTTCTAATCCTAATTAACATAAGAAAGTAATCATAATATCCTAATCCTAATTAATAAAAGAAACTAATCCCAATCCTAATAGATTAAGGATTTGACCATAATACCCTATTCCTACAACATCAGATTTGGTCCCTTGTTCGTTTCCATGTCTCTTTGTCGATAAAAAAACCTCTAGTATTCTGGATAAAAGAATTTGGTCAATGGAAGTAAGTGGAGTCTTCTCTATTAAATCTCTTGTTAATCATTTGTCCTCGTTCCCCTAGACAATCTATTGGAGAAGGGTCTTTGGAAATCTAAAAGTGCATGGAGAGTGCCTATCACTATATGGATTATGCTGTTTTTTTTTTTGAAAAGGAGACGGTCTCTTTATTTATATAATAATAATGAGACAAAAGCTCATAGTACATGAGAATTATACAATGAACATATGTAACATGGTTCAGGAGGTGCATCTGAGCATCTCAACTAGGTTGACACCCCATAGCACCCTCATCATATCCAAACAAGCTAAAGACCAAAACAAAGGAGTAATGTCCAAAGGCAAAACAAAACCAAAAGAAGTACAAAGAAATACAAATACAAATAAAAGACTATAGCAAACATCCATCAATTCGCGCTGAGACAAACTGGGATCCTTGGAGAAGGACACCACGAGGAGGCTAAGAGATGATGACTCCATCGAGGTCTTATGCGGAGAAGCATATGGATTATGCTGTTTGGAAACTTAAATTGTGCTACCGTCATGCAAAGGAAGCTTCCCTCTAACTGCCTTTCATTAAATGTTGGGATTAGTTTCTTTTCTTTTACTTTTTGAATGTGTTTATGTTAAAAAGTGTTGGTCTTGTTTGTTCCTACTTTTTAATCTCTGTTAGATTTTTGGCTGTTAATTTTGGAGCAATGTCCTGCAGCTTTTGGTTGGGCCATCCCCTAAGAAGAGGCCTAATTTCTTTGGAGCAATGCGGCTAAAGCCTTGCTAGTTGAATTATGGTTTGAAAGAAATCAACAAGTTTTCCATGATAAAGCTTCCCTTTGTTAGATTGTTTTGAGTTTGCTTGATTAACGCCTCTTCTTGGTGCACACTTTCAAGAACCTTTGAAGATTACTCAACCCACGAACTAAATCTGAATTGGCGGGCCTTCATCTCTCCTTTTTTTAGAAGCAGTTCTCGTTTGGTGCTTATGTTTTCTTCTTGCCGTGTACATTGTATTTTTGGCTTGTTTGATCGCTTCTAGTCTTGGTCTTGCTTCTCTTGTAATATTTGTTGAAATTCAGATATTGGTTATTTTGGTTGTGTTATTTTGTTCGTTTTCTTAATTTTGGACATGATATGGGTGTAAGAGTGTGTCAACCTAGTTGAGATGTCTACGTGCACCTTCTGACGCTAGACATGTTCTTTGTACCTCATGACTTCGTCCCTTTTCAGTTTTCATTAATTCAATGAAAAGTGCTTTTCCTTTTCAATATATATATATATGCACACGAACTATCTCTCTTGATTGGAATCCCTTCTTAGAGGGAGTTCCCTCTTTTTTTGTGCCTGTGTACTCTTTCATTTTTTCTCAATGAAAGATGTTCTTATAAAAAAAAAGGAAGGGCTTTCAGGCTTACTAGTCTCATCACATCACTAGTGTTTATAAGGTTTTAGCTACGGTCCTTGCAAATCGTTTAGGGGAAGTGCTCCCTTCAACTATCACTGAGGCGCAAGGAGCCTTTATAGCGAGGAGACAAATACTTTGGGAATGATTGGATGATTGAATGCTTCATGGGTTTGATAGTTTTTCCTTCCGTGGTAAAGGGAAAGTTCTATGGAGATATGCTACCTGGTCTCTCTTGTGGTGCATTCGGAAAGAAAGGAATAGTTGAATTTTTGAAGATTATATGCTTCTTTGATTATTTTTGGGCTTTTGTTCAACATACAATCTCTTGGTGGTGCACAAATTACAACATTTCTTTTCTCTGTAATTATAGCCTTTTGATGATTTTTTAACAATTGGAACTCTTTTTTATTAGTGCTTTAGGAGGGCTCTTCTCACCCTCTTGGCCCTAGGCTAGTGTTTAAAGCCATTCCCTCTCATTAATGAAATTTGGATGTTATTTTGTTGACATTCTCCCTCACCAACTTGTCTTCTCCAGTATAGCTTCTCTTTTGATTTAATGGCAATTTAAGACCTTCAAATGATGGATGTAACATTTCTCCTGATCACAAATCTAGTGTTTTTGAAGCATTACTTTAATGTGTTATACATGTTGTCCTTTAAAGTGTCACTGTGTGAGGTGAATTAAAGCACATCTGTTCTTGAAGGGCTTGAAGTGCAAAACAAAAAACAAAAAGGGCATTTTGCTGTGAGAACATGATTGAGAACATAAATAAAATTTTTATGCAAAATATATCACCATGAATAATAACTAATAAGATAACGATAAATTTCTGAAATTAGAGTATTGCAAGAGATTGAAGAGAGAAATGAGCATTTTCTTAAGAATATTTCTTAGTTTCTTTATGAAAGGCCTACTGGTGTGAGGTGCATGTCTCACTGGGCATTAAGATAGGCGCCCTCTAGAATATGCTTGGGGTGGGACCATTGCCTTTTATTATTTTTTCTTGGAAATTTCTTTGACACTTTCTAACAAGCAAAGATGTATTTGTTGCAGCCCATGGTGATAGTTTTGCTGCCAAAAGAATGAGAAAGCTTACTCAAAGGAGGGCAGTAGATTATACTAGTACAGTAGTGCGATACATGCAGGTACTGCTTGTGTATGGACTTTACAAATCTTGTCTTTTGACATGGCTCTTGTTCACTGTTTTATTCAATTTCTTGCCTTTAGCAGCTGAGGTTTTTATTGAAAAGATTGTCAATGCATCTTGGCAAATTGGAGTGGTTTACATGTGGTTCTATCTCTGTCGATGGCTAGTCAAATCGACGGAGACAGAGGTCGAACAAGTTGTGGCGGCTACGGTTTAATAAGATAAAACCTTAGAGCTTTGATACAATGATAATCTTATATAATATGTTGAATAAATCAAGGTACATAATAGCCTATTACATTGGTGAATAAATAGGGACCAAAATACTCATAGAGGAAAAAATACAGATAGGAATAATACTAAATTCATAAACCCAATAGACCCTACTTTCAGAGGCTCGTTAAAAGAAGTGGGGACTATATTTGCTCACAATGACTCTATGTCACTATGTCTTAGGCTTTTGTAAGTAGCACCACAAACACTTGCCCAACAACTTCTTGTTTTGATGGTAATACTTGAAATTGTGCTCTTTAAACTATTTGTTAACTAACAAAATGCGAGTTACCCTCTTCATAAAAAAAACTCATCCTCGAGTTATGAAGTAATCAAGCTGCTTCTTTCTATGGTTTGAAAAAACTTCCACCAGATATATTTGATCGGTTATAATGTAAGACCTTCTATCATTCATACATATGAGAGAAGGGTAAATGGGGGAAGTAGCTGAGAAAAGGACTTAGATCAGTGGGGACCATCGAGTGAGGGTTTATGAAGGGTTTTGCTGGGATCATTTTGGGGTGTGAAGAACTTGGAGCTTGAGAAAGCTTGAGGAGAGAATGCTTTGCAGAGAATCAAACACTCGATGGTCCCCACTGATCTAAAGTAATCCACAATCAATCAAAAATAATTTATAAATAGCTATCAAATTAAGATTAAACTGAAGCAGCCAGTAATTAAAAAAATAGAAGGCTGTTAAGAAACCTGACAGAAAACAGACCCAACCATAAAAGAACAAAAACAAATGCCTTAAATAATACATTGAATAAGACATCTACATTTCGTATGGGGTGTCATATCACATAAGTCGAGATGGAAAAGATATTGTGGCTTGCCTCTTTTTTATTGCATGGGTGGAGTTCTCCAATTTTCTGTGTTATCTTCTTCAACGATGTTTCTGCTTAAGGTTCCAGAGGATGCTGGGCAACTTTCTGGTTGAATAACTTGAATGTCTCTTCTTCATATTTTCTTTTCTTCCTCTACGTTTTGGGTTTTAAACAATATTGCCCTAGCTTCATTCTTTCTCCTGTCTGTCCACATACATGAACTATAACTTCCTGTCTTCATCTTCATAAATTTACTAGTTTGTACGGATATGATGAGGATGATAAGGGGCTGTCAACCTAGTTGAGATGTTCGGGTGCGTGATGTAATAAGAATAAGGCTATAGTTAGTTAAAATAGAAAACAGCTCTAGTTAATAAAACAGTTAAGCTGTAATTAGTTGAAACAGTTAAAAAACTTAACTGTTTCATAAACAGTTACTTCAACTACTTGTAACTGCTTACAAATCCTCAATAAATACTCCATCTCTCAACCATTATTGGCAGAGAATTCATTTTGAGAAATTAGTCCCTACTTTGATTTACATCAAGTGGTATCAGAGCAGCCCCTATCCTCGGACGGATGGCTGGCCGGAGAAGAATCCCCGCCGCGGGGAACAACCGCGAGCAAGAAGAGGTGGAGGAGATCGCCGCCCTCTCTCCAAGGACATTTACGGTACGCTTGCTGGCCGTCGAAGACTCCTTGGGAGATTTACACGATAAAATGAATAGAGTAATGGACAGCTTGGTCTCTCTAACTCGAAGGATGGATGGACTGCCGGCACCGGCAAGGATTGAAGCCAATGACCGAAACGATGGAAACAAAGGAGGCCAGCGAGCTCGAAGAAACTTTAGAAACCTGTCCAGCCAAAGAAATGATCAAAGGAGGAGACCAATGGACATTCCACTACGGTATGCTGATGATGACAATCAAGAAGGAAGATTTGAAGCTCAAAAAAGGAGACCAACCCAAGATTATCAAGAACCTCTTCCAAGAAACCAAGATTACTACCAAGAACAAGATTGGAGTTCCAATGATGATGAATGGCAAGAAAGTACAGGAAATAATCATAACAGAAGGTTTTGGTCACATGCTGATGGTAGGAGAAAAAACCAGCAGTTGGTATAAACAAGAAAATCAATTGTACTTCCATAAACAATGCTGGAATTCTGATTCAAGTGATTCGGAAGAAGAATTTTCAACATTCAAATTTTGGCCATGCTCGATTTTCTCAAAGAACCTATCATTATCCAAATTGGAAAAATGATTCTAGTGACTTCGATGATGTTTCTAAAACAGTTTGGGACAGAATAAGAAATGGACAATATCAAAAAATGGCCCAACGATCCAATCAAACTAATTTTCCAAGAAATCATCCTTCATTGGAGAAAAAGACTCAACATGTAGATCAACCATCAATCTATTTGCAAGAGTCCAAGAACAGATTGGTTTCATATACAGAAGAGAAGACAAAGAAATCACGATTGGAAAATTTTCAAATAGAAAATCATGAAGATAAAATTGAAGAACAAGAATTTGAAAATGTTGACTTGGAAGTGGTCACAAGTGAAGAAAAATCCAACAAAGAAGATGAAAAAGAAGTGTCAAACACCGAGCAAAAGATCAACATCACATTGGTTGCGGTGGAAATGAATCTTCAAACCGTCGAAGAACTTGAAGCGAATAATAAAGAAAATGTGATTCTGGAAGGATTTTCTTCAAAAGTTAATTCTTTTGAAATTGATTCTTTGAAGACGGCTTTAAATGAGATTGAAGGGAACGTCTTTTTCGGGTTTATGGCCAATGGAGAGATTCATCTTTTAGTGGCCATATTTGACTTTTTGTCTCGATTTTATCCTTTCGATCACAATATTTTTGTTCAAAATGTAGGAGGTTGGTTTGGTCATACTCCACTGCACCGGATGGATTTCAATTTTCATGACAAACTCGGGACGAGTTTGATGCTAGGGGAGTGGAATGATATAATAAGAATAAGGCTATAGTTAGTTAAAATAGAAGACAACTCTAGTTAATAAAACAGTTAAGCTGTAATTAGTTGAAACAGTTAAAAAACTTAACTGTTTCATAAACAGTTAATTCAACTACTTGTAACTGCTTACAAATCCTCAATAAATACTCCATCTCTCAACCATTATTGGCAGAGAATTCATTTTGAGAAATTAGTCCCTACTTTGATTTACATCAGTGCGTCTACTGATCTCTAGGTTCATTTGCTCATTGTATAACTCTCTTGTACTTTGAGCTTTTGTCTCATTATTATCATTAATAAAGGAGACTCGTTTCCTTTTAGAAAAAAGGATTTTATTACTTGGCATAACTTTGAAGAAGGGAAGTAAGCTATTAACAAAGGATGTAACCTCCTTAAAACAAAAGAAAAGGACTGTCCACCAATTGAAGGTGCAAAAGGTGAAATCTCTTCTTCCCACTAGGAACCCCTCCATACAACCCTTTTCCACACTAGTAGGGACTGATCTGCTAAGAATATAAACCACTAAATTGAAGAGAAAGCGGTGAGAGAGTCACCCCACTTAAGGCCTCTGAAAGCAAGAATCGTAGCACTCAGTCAGTAATTAATGAGAATGGAAAAATTCACGTTCCTTATGCAGCTCTACATCCAAACCCACCCCCCATATAAACTCATGACCCTTCTTCTAGAGAATGTTATCCGAACAGCAAATCCTCAGATGATTGAAGGCTTTCTCAAAGTTGGTCTTAAAGATGATACCTACCCGATCTTCTTTTCTATAGTTCTCATTCTTCAATGCTCATTGGTAACACTTGGTCAAAGATCTGCTTACATATAATGAAAGGCCCTTAGGACTCTGAGATTGTGCTGGGAAGGACCATAATTATCAAGGAAAATGAAACAACCACTCCAACTACTTTTACAATTGTTTGTCTTAAATCACCAATTGACCCAACTAGTGGGTAAGAGTAAATTTAATTATGTATCACCAACACACTCCCCCTCGAAAAACCCAACAAGTGAAATTCAATATTAAATGGGGAGGAAACAACAATACGGGGGCTTGAGCATAGGACCTGCTCAGTTACCATCTTAAATCACCAATTGACTCAAAAGCTTAAGCTTGTAAGTAAGGTAAATTTAATTATATATCACCAACGGTTTGTTTCACAATATAATCTTTTCTGCAGTTAAATTGAAAAAAAAAAAAAGCATTAGACTTATACAGTTGGCTTTTGTGAGAATGTAATGTAGTATAAGTTTAATTATTATAGTATGATAATATGATCAGTATACTTCTTAGGAAAATAAAAGTTCTTTTTGTGCTTCACTTCTCCCAATTGATCTTGTGGGGTCGTTACTGTGCTTTTGTTTTAATTTTTAATTTTTTTTATCAAAAAAAAAAAAAAAAAGAAAAAGAAAAAGAAAAAGAAAGAAAAAAAATCGTGATTTCTATTTTCGTTATGCACTTTATGATCTGTTAATTGATCTGCAGCTTCGTATGTGGCAACGAGATTCGAAGGATAGGACTGTGTTGCAATCAACTCCAGCTGCAGCTATCGATGTCAGTGATATTCTTAGTTTATTAAAAAAAGAAATTCTGAACTAAATCATTGTTGATATCATTTCTGCTCACTTGTTCCGTAAACTTGTACTAGGCACTAGTGTAATTGTTTTACTACACATTTATTTTCTGAGAGAAGAATTTCCTTTTAATAGCCTTTATCTTACCTGAATTCTTGATGCAGATGCTGCCTCCAGCTGCCTATTCAGATAATCCATCTACAAGCTTTGCCGCAAAGTTTGTCCATACATCAATCAACAAAAATCGTTGCTCAATTAATAGGGTGCTTGTAAGTTGAACTTTTCTTAGTTGGGGTAAGAAAGAAAATAATTTCATTTCCTCGAGAAAACTTGTGAGGGGATAAGGCAAGAGACTTAACCTTATTACACCTATTCACGTGTAGGAAGTTATAGATAGGTGATTTTTTACTATTTCATTTATTATCCATATTAGTTAGTACTAGCATGAAATTCCAAGTCCCATGTTAATCTGCAACTTATATTATGGGCTTTGCTTTACAAAATCATAGTTCTGGAAATTGAATAGAGTAGAAGTTACATTACATCAAAGGTTCGTCATAATATCCTCATCATTTCATGAGAAAGATTATGTTTTCTGGCATTCCGGGACTTTCCTCCATCTCACTAGTGTTTAATATTTCGTGTTTTCTCTTCTTCCAAAGTGGACTCCTACAGGGAGACGTCTGATTACAGGCTCACAAAGTGGTGAATTTACCCTTTGGAATGGACAGTCGTTCAATTTTGAAATGATTCTTCAGGTATATGGATCCCATAATTAATTAAAGAAATTGCATAAAAGTGAATGATAAAGGACTGCTGGAACATCTTCATTGGCAGGCTCATGATCAAGCAATTCGGTCTATGGTATGGAGCCATAACGACAACTGGATGGTCTCTGGTGATGATGGGGGATCAATAAAGTAATTCTCTCTCGATAAGTTGGATGTTTTATATGGTCTTTTTTACAATTTCATGACCATTTCCAATGTTTGGTGTAGAATGAATTTGTTGAGCAAATGGCCATTTTCATATTTGACATTTTTCTTGTAGGTATTGGCAAAATAACATGAATAATGTGAAGGCAAATAAATCAGCTCATAAAGAATCAGTTCGGGACTTGAGGTAGTAACTAATCGCCTTTTCTTAAATATCTTCTTCTCGCATAATAGTCTTTCGATGGATAAATTTTCTTGAATAACAATGTATACTGAGAAAAACAGGACATGTTATAGGGGTGAAAATGGCAACCTACAGACAAATAAACAGTCTTGTACTATGGTGGTAGAAGGCTTAGATTGTCAAGGCTCTGGTAGTAGGGGCAGAATTTTATGGAAATGTGCCACCCGCTTCTTACTTTGGCCTTATCGAATGAAAGAAATAGCAGAATATTTACGATAAAAGCGCTTTCTTTAATTCTTTTTGGATGGTTATTCGTCATACAGTCTCTTGGTGGTGTATGAATTATACCAAATTATTTTGTAATTATGGTCTTTCCATGTTTTCTTAACAAATGGAAGGCTCCCATTAGGGAACCTTCTCTTCCCTTATGATCTAGAGCTCTTATCATTTCACTCTCTCCGCGTAGAATAGATTTTTGGTACAAATGCAAATTTAAAGAGGCATACATTCTTTTATTCCTTTGGTTGATTACAATGAGCTTGTTTTGAACAGCTTCTGTAGGACGGATTTGAAATTCTGTTCCTGCTCTGATGATACCACTGTTAAAGTTTGGGACTTTGCTCGGTGCCAAGAAGAGCGTTCTTTGTCTGGTAATGTGCTTTGCATTTTTTTTAAATCAGTAGACTTTTTGATGGTTAACATCATAATGTCTACTTCTGTATCTAGCAGATCATGTTTTGTAGCAATGATTGGCTAGGTGTATTTAGACATTTTTTTATTGTTTATCTCAAGATCCACTTGTTTAAATTTTCTTTCTGTTACTAGGTCAACGGAAAGTTCTCTTTTTCTTTTTCTTTTCTTTTGATAAGAAACAATTACATTGATGTATGAAATTTGCAAAAAGAGGCCAAAGCCCAATCCAAAGGAGTTACAGAAGATTTCTCCAGTTGGTCAAAAGAGAAGATAGATTGTGTGAACTATAGAAAGACTTGCATTTGCACCATATCATAGCTATATAGATAAATGTTTTCAGAAAAGCTATCAAAAGAGGTTCCCTTACCTTTATTGCATGATATCCATAAGAAAACACAAATCAAATGCATCCAAATATTCCTCTTTACTGGGTTAATGTAAAGTCGTTTGCAGATGTGATTCGATAACACTGCATGCTCATCAAGTTAGATCTTTGTTCGCTTTTAGTTTGTCTTCAAGATGCATGTATTTTGGATTTGTTTGTTGAGAATCTTTGAAGTAACCCAGATTCTCTGTTTTGAACTCAGGCAGGCCATGGGTGGGATGTGAAAAGTGTTGATTGGCACCCCACAAAGTCTCTACTAGTTTCAGGTTTCTGCCTTGTTTTAGGAAACTTTTTCCATATCTTTCCGTGAGTGATCTTGAAAATATTTATTGTTCTGGTTGAAAATTTATCAGGTGGAAAAGACAACCTCGTAAAACTTTGGGATGCAAAAACTGGGAAAGAGCTTTGTTCATTGTGAGCACAATAATTGATTAAAATTTTATTCTATTTTAAAAAATAAATATTAATGCTGGACTAATTTGTGAGAAACGATGATTGTGTTTTCAGTCATGGTCATAAAAATACAGTATTATGTGTGAAATGGAATCAAAATGGTAATTGGGTGCTGACTGCTTCAAAGGATCAAATCATCAAGGTAATTAACTTCTCCAACTGGAGATATTGATCTAATTTATTGATATCAAGACTTCCCTACTCTCTTTCGTTTATGTAGTCTTAATTAGTTTTTCTTTTGCAGCTTTATGACATCAGGGCCATGAAAGAACTTGAGTCCTTTCGTGGGCATAGAAAGGATGTGACTGGTAATTGATAACATTTTGTAGAATGTTTGTTCTATTTGATGGGGACAGTTTTTAAATTGACCATCTATGTTTTACATCGTTTTTAAGTAGGACATTTTCTTTCTTTCGTTTCACTTGGCTTCCCGGCCCTTCATTTATGTACTTTTGTTCATTTAATTAATTGATCAACATGCAGTTATAACGAAAATGTTGTGTTCCACTTTGTGTTTGGGGCATATTAAAGGTTTTCCTTATCATTTGCAGCTCATCAAGTAGAACATCTAAGGCGAGGATTGTTCATGAGTTTTGGAACTCACATTTTTTTTTCATGTTACTTTATTTTAAGAACCTGCAGTACATATTAGGAAGAGGGGAAAAAGGCTAAAAAAGAAAAAGCCTGAGGGCTGGGGGGAAGATAGCTCCTCTGCCCAACAAAAAGAACTACACACGAAGAGCCCTCCAATCAAGGACTAACAAAGAGGGAGAGGGAAATTATGAAAGGATCAGCTATAGCTATGGGCACCAATTTAAAGCATTTAGCTGTACAAAACCCCAGAAAGGATCAAACGAGGTAGTCTTATCATTAAAAGTCCTATTCTGTTCCAACTCCAAGCTCCATTAAAGGGTTCTAGATAACAATACCCAACGAACAAACATTTCCAAACGAGACTTCTAACAAAGAACAAAAATTGAAACTTGGGTGACATGGAGCTTTGAAAGCGGTAGGGACTTGTAAATAAACTCACGTTAGGATTGGTTTGCAAACTGCCAATGATGAAGCCTTCTCATAAATTGAGCCAAGCTGTCCTGAATTAAAAGAAGATCACCGAAGAATGAACACTAGAGCTTTTTAGTTTTGATGAAAATTGAAAATAGAGGCAGCTCTACTGATTACATGGATTAAGATCAAGGCCAGATTCAAAATCATCAATATCATTGAAGCGCCAATCCAAAAAAGTGTCACCAAAACCTTATGTTTTCCACAAAAGAATCATAAGCCAGGGCAAAACAAAAACAGAAGTCCAACCTTTGATCACCACAGGACATTGAAACCAGTGCTCAACCAAAAGTAATACCACAATCTTCAACTAATGAAATCAAATTCGGAGGAATTTCCTTCTCATCAATAGGAGTGGATAATGATTCTTTAGCCTTTCCAATCAACTGATTTTCCTCTGTCTGAAACAGGTGATGAAAATCTTTGCCAAAGACATCAAATGTTTCTTCCTCTTCTTGATTCTCCTTTAATTCTTATCTTTCTAATTCTTTACTACTAGAACTTGCAATTGAATCTCCATTCGAGGGGAAGATTTCTTTTCGAAATCCATCCCCCAAAGCCTTTCAAATCTTTCTTTTCGAAGATTTGGGCGTGTAGAATTTTAGATTCGAGTGGGCTCTTTTTGAGAAGAGATTTTAAGATTTTACATTTAGTTTTTGTTTGTTTTGGTTTTCTTTGTTCATCTCGAATTGTGAATTAGGGCTTCTCGAGAGTTGGTTTGCTATTGGCTTAGCTTGTTCTCTTGGTTTAAATATTTTGGGTTGGTCCTTCTTGTTCCTTGTAATCTTGCTGTGTTTCGACCATTACTTTGTACATTGTACTTTGAGCTTTAGTCTCACTCATTATATCAATGAAGAAGCTTGTTTCTGTTTCAAAAAAAAAAAAAAAAGAAGAATGCCACTTTTGGACTTGACAAACTCCATGCCTAGGAGTTATTTTAAAGTTTGTAGGTTTTTGATTTGAAAATTATCAGCCAACTTTTTCTTCATGAAAGTCAGTCCTATCTCATCATTGCTGAAAGAATGTGTTAGGATTTCACTCTTAAAACAACAATAATCCCAACAAAAAGGCATAAACAGAGACAGTATGTGAGACCCCCAATTATACACACATATGTTAGAAAGGGCAAAAAGGGGAATTCACCAACAATTAATGATGGAGAATGAGTGGGAGAATGAGATCGTGCAGGTGGGCCCTGCTGGGGAGGAAATTGAGGGAGGCTATAAATAGTGATGGATGGGAAATAGGGAGGTAGGTATTTTTTTGTCATCTTTAGGTTAAAGAGGGCAGCTGTAGCCGTAGAAAGGGTATCCTTCTTGTAAAGGGTGCTGGTATGTTTCCTTTGTTATTTCTTTCCCTTGTTATATTTCATATTGTGGCTGTAACCTTTTGGCTTATATATAAATAAAAATCACAGAGTACCGTCTCTGTTTAGCCATTGTTAGGTGTTTATTTGATATCTTTGGTTAGAAACCTGACACAGTACTCTGGCATATATTCAATAGACTCAAAAGTTCATACAAGGAAATAACAAAAAACAGCAAGAAAAACACACCAAAATAACCCAGCACCTTTGAGAAGGCTGGCAACTTCTCCCTATAGACGCAACACCTTTGAGAAGTCTTTCTATAATAAAACCTAGCCTCACCAATCCCTAAAAACATTCTATTTATGAATCTCATCATTCGTGGACCCCACCAGCATCATTTTTCTTTCCAGCTCTCTCCTAGGTTTGTCTCCTGTGTAATTATTTTCTTGCCCTTCCTTTTTTATTGATGAATGATCGGAGGTCTTACATAATGATATTATCAATGCAAATTATCACAACTATAACCTTGTCATTTCTTGTATGTTTATAGAACATAGTATGATCGGCTTGACTTTGACTAAATCCATAGCTTGTGACTGCTTTTTCATAACGTTCAATCTAGGCTGTAGGAGACTATTTGAGACCATATAATGAATTCTTTAACTTGAACACTTTGTTAATCCTGAGATCTACCTCAAATCCAAGTGGCAAGTCCATAAATACCTCTTCTTCAAGATCCTCATTGAGAAAGACATTCTTAACATCCACTTGATAAAGGGGCCAATCAAAATTAACGACAATAGATAGCAAAATTCTGATTGAATTAATTTTAGCAACTGGAGCAAATGTTTCTTGATAATCAACTCCATAGGTTTGAGTAAAGTCCTTATCAACCAATCTGGCTTTGTACCTTTCAATACTACCATCAACTCTACATTTAACAGTGAACAGTCACTTGCATCCAACTGTTTTCTTGGCTTTAGGTAGTTCAACTATATCCCATATGCAATTTTGTTTCGGTGCATTCATCTCTTCCATTACTGCCAATTTCCAATTCAAATAATTTAGGGCCTCTTGTATATTCCTTGGAACAAGGTTGGCTATTTTTGGATTTGAAGGGACTGTCAGACAATATGTGATAAGAAAGATAGTTTGCAATTGGATCTTTGGCACATTGACTGGTACCTTTCCTATGAGCAATTGGAATGTCAAGTTCAAATACATCATGTAAATAATTATGAGAAGGAGAACAAGGAAAATTATGAGAAGTATTGGGAGAATTATGAGAAAGAGAATGTACGCTACTTGGATTTGCATAAGCATTCAACGGAGAATATTGGATATCCTGTGATAGATCAACTGTCTGTTCTCAATTACTTTGAGGCAAGTTTCTTTTAGTATAAACCCAACGTTCATGTTTGTGTTTCTTCTGAGCATTGTGAAAGTGGTTAATTTACTATTCCTCTTGTTGAGTGATTTAGTATTAAATTTACCTTAACTCACTAGCTTAAGCTTTTGGATTAATCGGTGATTTAAGATGGTATTAGAGTAGGTGGTTCAAGAAGGTCTTGTGTTCAAACCCCTGTCCTGTTCTTTCCTCCCCAATTAAAGTTGATTTTCACTTGGGGTGTATTCTTCATATATCTAGTCCACAAGTAAGGTGGAGTATTGAGTGATGGAATATTAAATTTACCTTCACCTACTAGTTTAAGTTTTTGGGTCAATCGGTGATTTAAAAGCTCTTTTGTCCTGAAAGTTTCTAAGCATTCCTAAAATGAAATGCCAGCTCAGTTGCACGGCTCCCAACGAAATACGAATGCAAATATAATATCGTCCTCCTGAGGCTAGCCAAGCAACACATCTCAAAATCCATCCAAACGAGGCTCTGGACTTAGAAAGTTAGAGACCACCTTCCTTCAATTCTTCAAATGCCTCCTCCCGCGAGGCAGAAAATGGTGGTGTTATCAGCATACTATAAGGGAGAAATAAGTCAACTTAAAGCATCTCCCAAAAGTGTAAAGAGAAAAGGGGAGAGGGTTGCCTTGCCTCAAACCCCTTCTAGGAAAAATTTTACCATGGTAGGTTAACAAGAGGTGTAACGTAAATTATGAGTAACAACCATATTATAGGTCAATTTTAATCTTAGAATTTTACTCTTCAAATTGAACCCTCAGATCTAAGCTAGAAAACCATTCATGGCCCCACCAATAAATTAACCGCAATTCAGTGTCCAGTATTGGCCAGAAATTATTTAAGTCCAGTCACAAAAGCACCTTCAAGAATGTCTACACATATTGCCACAGATTAATTGAAAAAAGTGGAGGCTATTAGTCATCACTTGTGAAGTTTAGCGTCCAATTTGGTAAAATTAAAGTTTAAGTTTAAATATAGCGTACTTAGCTAATATAAGGATAAAAAGAAATACTTCCGTTTATTTTATTCTTAAGGTTTGTTCTAGTATTAAGGTTTTTTTCCGTCTTATTTTATCTGTAAGGTAAATACTAATATGAAGGTGATTTGTTTTGCAGCATTGGCCTGGCATCCCTTCCATGAAGAGTATTTTGTTAGTGGGAGTTTTGATGGCTCTATCTTTCATTGGCTTGTTGGGTATGTTTTGTGTTTTGGTTGAATATTCAATTTCTTGTATTCTAATCTGTATATTTTATGGTTGGGAATAATTTTGTTTTGGCTTTGGAAGGAAGAGGGATGTGTATTTGAATGAAGTCTATTATGGGACAAAGCGTTATAAGGAAGGGTGCCCTTTTCCTCGTTCCTTTTTCCTGGTTGTTCATGTTCTTAGCTGTGACTACAGAATGGTGATAATACTGTTGTTGACGGTTTTTAGATTTCACATGGGTAGCATACTAATTCATCTTTCTCATGTAATGTTTACTGATGATACAACTATGTCTTTGATAGGATTCCTTATTTCTTTTGAACATGCATCTTAAAGATAGTCGCATTGTTGGATCAATTCTTCAGATAATGTTGCATTTCTTGTGATTTAATCTTGATTGTTGTTTTAATTCAATTCATGACTACAATGATTGATGAAGGTCATCAAGCTCATTTCATTAGATGATTCTCTTATTCACAGACATGAAACTCCGCAGATTGAAATTATCAACGCACATGACAATAGCGTGTGGGACCTTGCTTGGCATCCCATTGGTTATCTTCTTTGCAGGTACGGATAATTTTGTATTTTGTGCTCTGTATCTGTGCCTCTCTACTTGTATTAATTTTGCTTGAATGATTAAAAAGTTTTGCATCCTATTATTGATTGAAAAAGAGGTCTCCACCCTTTCTTCGCTCTTTCGTATAGAATAGAATTGTTTTCTCATCTTGCAAGTCGAGCAGTTTGTTATTCATTTCAATTTCTCAAACAACCCTACAATGTACTTACTCTGAAAGGTGGGCTTTCTTAATCAATTTTTCCTCAAATGCAGGACTTTTTTCCAAGGTTAATTAACTTTTCACACAGAATAGTTTTATTATTGCCCCATGGGACTTTTTTCCAAGGTTAATTAACTTTTCACACAGAATAGTTGTATTATCGACCCATAATGCAACTTTCCAGTGTAGCTCCTTTTTGTGAAATTTTTTTCCTAATATTTTTTAAAAATATTTTAATGTCATTCTTTTCTCAATGAAAGTTTGTTATTCATTAAAAAGAAAAAGGAAAAAAAAATCACGCTAAGCTGTATTTATAGAAACCTCAGAAACTTGTGTAAACATTCAATTCTTTTTAGTGTTGAGAGGTACAGTACAAACTAAGGGAGAGGGCAAGGAAGCCTGGGTAAGCCGTAAGCCTGCATGTTCTATTTCTATAAAAGTTGATAAGCTATGAAATATGACACGTATCACAAAAGGGATGATGACGAAGGCTCTCCACCACAGAATTACATTCTCTTGGCCGAGCATGCTAAAGTTAAATGTCTGGAAAAATAACTCCAAACTGAGCAAGTGTAATCAGTTAATCACAACTCTAGAGGAGATGATCAAAATCTTCAGCTACAGCTCTAGAGGGATTCAACACTGTCAGTCTATCAAGTTGGACAAGTTTCTCATAACTCTATTTAGGGTATGAGTCTTCTGTGAAAGACACGACATAGAAAGAATTTGATCTTCTTGGGAATTTTAGTCTTCCACAACGAGGAGAGATATGGGAAGGAGGGATTCACTGGATAACAAAATAAACTCCCAAATGTGGGATGGACAGAAGCCACAATGACTTTTGCAGAGGATAATGAGCTCCCAGGATCATGGAATAAATATTGCATGGTTTTTTGAGTCTTATTATAGTAGAAGCCTGACAACTGGCTGGCTTATGGCTTATTTAAATAGCCAATGAGTACAAAGTATTCAAATGCAAACATGGAAAACAACTGTTACCATGATGAATAACGACTAAAGCCATTAAGTAGACAATAAATTCAATATATCAGCATAGCGTCCAAACTTTGTTTGTTTTTCTGGTACATTATTCTGTTCTGAGGTATGTCGATTAATGCCTTTCTATCGGCTACTCTTGAGTAGTGAGGTATATATGTGTGCTTTTGCTTGTAAAGTTTTGTGTTTTTTTATCATTTATATGCTAATGCTTGCTATTTTCTATAAGCATGGATTGTTTTGGAAGCATTGGTTACGGTAGGTTCTGACAAAGGATCTTTCTTTTTGCAGTGGTAGCAATGATCACACAACCAAATTTTGGTGTAGAAATAGGCCAGGAGACACTGCTCGTGATAAGTTTAGCACGGGTAAGCTCTGCACGTGAAACAGCATGGTTCAATTGTTGATTAGTACATACTGTGTATAGTGCATAAGTAATCTAGCATTTGCACGATTCTCGTTAATGAGAGAATTGATTGCATGGAAATGTCATCTGTTTTGATTTGGCATGTAATTTTATTAGGTTACAGTGAGCAAAATCCCGCTGGTTCTGTTCGTGTGACTGGTAACTTTGTGGTACCTGATGGACCTACTACCCCCGGACCATTTCCACCTGGGCTGGCTCGGAATGAGGGAACCATTCCTGGCATTGGAGTTGCAATGCCCTTATCTGATACTGCTGCAATGGGAGAACATAAGCAGCCACATCAAATTTCATTGCCAATGGGAGCTCCTCCCCTCCCACCTGGTCCCCACCCTTCTCTTCTTGCTGCCAATCAGCAGCATTCTTTTCAACAGAATCCTCAGCAGTTCATGCAACAACAGCAGCAACAGCAGCAGCAGCAATCACTACACCACCAGACCCAGCAAATGGCTCCAGTGCCCATGCAACCTCAAAATTTGCCTCAGTTACAGCCTCCATCGCATTTCCCTTTGCTCCCGCACCCAAATTTACCTCGACCACCCCAAATGCCAGCACTGAATATGCCTTCACAACCTGGATCATTGCCTTCATCAGGACCTGCCTCGGTGCCCCTGCCTATGCCTGGTCCAATGGTATGAACATTTGCTACTTTTTCTTTTTATTTAGTTTTTTTGTTTTCCTATTATGGGAGTTTCTAAATCAAATGAGATTAGTTTAATTATATTATTTGATGACATCTCTTAACTGTCATCTTAGAATTATAAATAATTTCTCTTGCGCTCATTTTTAAAATCAAAGTTTTTAAATCCATCATACATCTCTATTTTTCTCTTCTTTTGTGGGCCCATGGTTTCTGTTGCATCTTTCTAGATGGGTTTTCCCCTTAGTTCTTGTATTCCTCTCTTGTATTTTCAATTTTGTATTCTCTCTTGGATATTTCGAAATTGTTTCTTATTCAAAAATTTTTTTGTTTTTTCTTAAACCATAATCAGAATAAATTGAAGAGGCATAGGCAAAGAGGTAGAGCTACTCCAAAATTTCTAACTTTTGTACAAAGTGTAAAATATAATTTTTTTAATTATCTCGCAAGTCAGAATGTCAAACTTGCTGCACACAATTCTCCCTGTATTTCAATCATAAGATCTAAAGAAACTTTGAGATTGCACTACAAGATACACTAGGACTATAACCCTTGTTAAAAAATTGAAAAGAATATGTACATTGATTTGCAAGCATGAACTTTGGTTAACTGAAAAAAGAATTTATTGTTTTGCCAAACGTGCCAATTAACTAGACTTATGCTCAGAGTTGCTTCATGCCATAAGTAAACTCGAATCCACAGAATCAATCAGACATGGAAATTGTCTTTGAGAAGATGTATGGAATCTCTGGATGGAATGACACTTTTTCAATTCCTTCTTCGCCTATGCCTACTCCCCTTTCTTTTAAACGCCTGATGAATTTTACACTATATGCTTATAGGGGATGCAAGGATCTATGAATCAAATGGTTCCTCCCATGCAACAAAACCATTATATGGGCATGAATCCAATGCACTCTGGACCTATGCCTACCAGTGGTGCTCCACCTTCTGTCCAAGGTTTTCAGAATAATTTACCAAATATGCAGGGCCCATCAAATGCTTCTGGAGCACCAATGTACCCACAGGGTGGTGGATTCAATCGGGGACAGGCTGGGCAAATGCCAATGACGCCAGGGTTCAATCCGTACCAGGTAAGATTATAACAGTTTTGTTGTTATCTCTAGCATCATCTTCGGACTATCAGTTTTCCCATTATAGAGACTGAATTGCAAATATGATTTAACATTGAACCTTGAGGCTGTTAAATCACATTTGCATTCTTGTCCACACTACAACCAAAATCTAGGCTGTATTGATTTGCTTCGCCCTGATGGGGGTTCAAATGGGATATTTCTATTCTACAGTTGTTATCAAAGCTAGTAGTGAATACAAGTTTCAACCATGTAGAATAGGATTAATTGAAAGGTTAAAATATACAGAGATGGTGGGCGGATGAGTTTTGTTTTCTCTTTTCGATATTATTGGCTTTTCTAGCAAGAAGCTGAACCAGATCAAGTTTGATAGTGCACAAATATTTCAATCCTTAAACGGGTGTTCATATGCATCAATGTTCTTTTGTTATGTTGATGTTCTTAGAACTTTGCTTATTAAGCCACAAGATTTCTTGAATGCTTTGCTTTCTGTATTCCAGTTTGGCGGTCAACCTGGGATGCCTCCACCGCAACCACCAGGCCCTCCGCCTCACACCCAGACGCCTCAGTAATCCATCAACAATCATTGTGCACTGTAGAGAGGGCACTTTCCTTTTCCTATGCTGTATTCCGTTCCAAACATCCATAGAGGTTGCTGTGAAGATGTGTTTTAGAGGTCATAGAGTATTTGGTGTTGACACATAGAGAAACATGAGCTTCTCCCCCTTCCCCTCTCTCCTTTAGATTTTAGATTTCACTTTTATTCTTTTTACTTTAGTTGATGTAACATCTTAATGATTGGTTTTTGTGACAAAATCGTAAAACCAATCAATTGACGACAATATTTTGTCGTGTATTTTTGGTTTGTACTTTATTTGAAAGCTTCATGGTTAGAATTTTATATATTTAGATGAAGAAACCTGTTTGGGACTTATTGAGCTAGCAGATCAATTTCAGCTACCGCCATCAAGATATTATAGGGAAGTGGTTTCCCTTTCCCTTTTAAATATTCAAAATTACGAGTTGATTACATAAAGAATTTATTGAAAAGATGAGAAATTTTAACGTATAGAAAAAATACCAAACTATTTTTTTTAAAAAAAAAGAACACGGCAGACACCATTAGACTTCACTTCTGCCTTTATTAATGATAATTGTGTATCCGTTTCTATAACCGATAGTATTGATAATAAACTTGTGTTGGTTATAATAAACTTGTGTTGGTTTTTATAACTAATTGATATATAGAAAATTTTGAAGTAGTTTTCAATATTAAGAAGACCAAGATATGAAAGAAAATATTTTAATATTTTGGGCTGCAAAATAAATTACCACAAGGGCTAACAAGATGATTAGCAAATTTTAAAGATTGATTTTAAAAAGTAGCAAAAACATTTCAAACTTAGTTAAATAGCAAAACAAAATTTGATATTACTAATTACCAAAAAGGCAAAAATATCACAATAAATATTTAAAACTCGTTAATCTGAAAATTTCAAACCAGAAAAGATTTACTAGGATTTAGTTGGATCAAGAGATTTGTTTATGTCCTTTTTCTTCATGAATTTACAAAATCAATAAGGTTACAGAAAATACATTCTATAAACTTGACTCAACGAAAGAAAGTATAAACTTATACTCAAGGAAAGACAGTATAAACACATATACGTAGCATATAATATACATAAATACATACATAACACAATACCCCTTATTAATATATATTTAAAGATGAAGCACAAATACACCATATTATTCAGTAGCCAGTTTGTATTGATGGAAGGAATTTAATATGTAAAAGCGTAGTGAAACACAACTATTTGGCATCCTATTGACACATTAATTTTCTAATTCTTTTAAATAGAATATCTCTTTTATGAAGTTTTTTTTCTTTCTTCTAGTTGTGTTTCACTACGCTTTTACTTGTATTTAAAATAACTATTAGTCATCCTAAGCCTCACAAATACAATTGCACTTAAAAACAAATATACTACATTCCAATAAATCAAATAACAAATTTAAACATGATCAACTACGCATATATCTACTCAGAAAAAAAAGACACCTTGCACTTGCACCCAAGCAGAAGAAATGTATGCATTGCAAAAGTGACCAAAGCAATAAAATTGTGCCGGATATGGAAGCGATACAATCGGTTCAAGAAGCTTCCGTATAATTGCTTCCATGCTCGAGTCATGGAAGTAATAAAATTAGTTCAAGAAGCTTCTGTTTCATTGCTTCCATATGCTTGAGTCACCAGAGTCCATATCCCAAACTCTATAGCTTCCAATCCATAGTGATTGCATTTAATGAGGTTTCAGTCCCATTCCACTTACTCTATCTGTCGAAACTAGCTGTCATACACATGGGTCATGGGTGCGTGTCAGATTTTGCAATTCCTTGTATGATTACTAGTTGAGACCATAGTCACAATGTGAAGCAGAGAGAGCTTCCAAATCTTCTCAATAATCTTTTACAAATGAGTTCTTATGCATAGTTTTTTATCCTCTAATTTAACAACTCGATCCTTCTTCTCATTATTTAATTTGTGATTGTAGAAAAAGACATCTTGGCAAATTTTTCCTCAAGGTGTTTCCATGGCAGGAGTCTCCATGACAATCGAGATCAAAACAATAGAAAAATGCTCGACTAGAAATTTTTTTAAGGAAATTAAGATATTGGTGAGAAAGCTTCAATTCTATTGAGAATTTTTTCTATAGCAATGAGATCACCGACGAATTTAGTATAGGTCTCGGGCTCGAACCCCTCTCAACTTTATTGTCTTTATATAATATGTATAAACAAAATCAATTAATATTTAATATTTGTAGACAGTTTAGTGGTAATTATGTTTATTAGTCCCTCTTTCTATCCAGAGTTTAAGTCTTATTTGTGTAGTTACTCGAAGCCCTATGTCAATAAATTTTTTGAATCCGTAACTGAATGAGATCATGATGATGAAATTAAACGAAAGATAAAGAGGAATGACGGAGATACAATTTTATGTTTGAAGGTAAATTCAAAAAGTAAATAGGTACTTGCATGATTTTAATTTAAAAGAAAAAATAAATCAATATTTTATTTTTTACAATTTTCCTTCAAAAAAGAAATAATGATGGGATGATAATTAAGGAATACGAAAAGAAGTATGGACGTGGATCATAGATGATTGCTATTTTTCTTATTATTTTTGTTTTTTTTCTACATTTTCTAAAATCAAACTAAAAAATCTGCTATCCGTACCAATTTTTCTTACAATTGTCAATAACTAAGCTCAGTCCATCCATATAAATGTTGCAAATGCCTCCGCAACTGATCCACTATTGATATACATTTGAGGTACTTGATTGATATATTTATAATGATGCATTTGATTGATATATTGTTGATAAATTTGTCAACTTGATATATTGTTGATACACTTGTACTTGTTCATAATAAAGATATTTTACCCTAAAATATACTTCAAAACTATAGAAATTACATGCAACAATGAACCAAAAATGTTATATATTTACCTACAAGAAAAGGAACGACAAGCAAAAGCTGGAAGTTGCAGCTTAAATGTACTAAACATGTTTCACTTAGATTTGTTTTCCACTAATCTCCAAAATATAGCTGTGCACTACCAGGAAGGCATTATGATCTTAAAAGCAGTATTTGGCTTTTATACAATTGTTTTCAAGGTAGATATAACCTTAATTTTCACTTCAGCAACTAGAGTGTCATTCATAACATATCATTTTTTTGGTTCCTTGAGAGAACTCAATGACAAGAAATTTGGAGCACCCCAGCCCTTGCCCGACTCAAACCAACAATTATCTGCACAAAAATGAAAATGAGAAGGCAAACTTTACAAGTATGAGTTTTGTATAAATTTTACTACAATTATAACTACGAATAAAAAAAATATTTTGAAGAATAAATACATTTAAAAGTAGTTTAAAATTCTGTTACAGTATAAGTAAACAGTAGTGCTTTCATAACAAAACTCTGTCGTCTCAGACTCACTCTACTTAAAGAAAACTGATTTCGGAAAGCTTGGAAATTTTGAACAAATTGAAAATTAATGGTAAACAGTAGTTAATTACAAGTTGTTTTTTTTGGTGGTACAGCTTCAATTTGGTTCAATACAACCATTTCAAATTCCACATATACTCGAGAACCTGGTGGAAGCTCATTTGACCTATCGAACATCAGGAACATCAATAAGAAGCCTGGATTCACATACTTGTCTTATTTACGATACAACTATATCTTCTGGAAAGATTAAATGATATTGTATACAACTTTTCCAATGAAAAAAAAGTATTGCAAAATCAAAAGTTATGTCATACCAATGGTAACTCTCCACCGTAAAGAAATTAGATTGGTTGAAAGTTGAATCTAGTAGTGAAAAAGTGTTTAGTTTCCATGCATATTTGTTAATTTTTGGTTGGTTGATCAAAGAAAGGACCTCCCCTTTGCCATCATCACATTTCTTTACAAAAATATCAACACCAAATGCACAACAATCATCAACTAACAATCCATTTGAAGTGTCATTAAAAGTGTCAAGTGACACCAATTTTTCAAACCCCCACTCTTTTTTTATTGCATGAAAACGCCTTATTTTCCCATCTGAAACACAGCGATACCAAAATAATATACATAATCAAATTACAAGACGAAACACATAACTTTTAAAAAAATATTGTTTTTGTGTTTGGTTACCTTGGACTGTCAAATACTTGTCTTTGAGATAGCCTCATTTATCATTCAACACCAGAAGAAGGTACCATTTCTTCAACTCTCCACCCCTGACTCTTCATCTTTTCTCCTATTTCTTTTGCTATGGCTTTCTATGGACAACTCCCCACTCTCATGCTTAATAGAAAAGAAAGACTTTGTGATCTCATTAGACAAAAGGTCCAGAGAGTTGAAAATCCTGATAATAGAAATGGGACCATGTAAGTCTTTCTCTATTTCCTTATACCCGAACTCTCTGGACTAGTTAAATTCTACTTTCAAGACTTTTCCAAACACTCCGCGCACCACAAGATTCTTTCTTGAAAGGAGATTCGATGAATATTGCTTATGGGTATAGAAGACAAACAACAGGAAAGGCTATTTGGTTGAGATATTTAGAGTGGATGACAGGGCCGCAAATGTGTTATTTGGTCCCGGAAGGATCGGACAAAAGTGGCTGGTAGAAGTTAACGACAAACCGTTTTGCCATTATATGCGAAAAATGCGAAAAATGCAAACCGTTTGCGGATGATTCATTGATGTAACTACAAACCAACTGGAATCTGATATCACATACAAACTGTTTCATGCGAAAAATGCCATTATATTTTTCAAAGGCACCGGCCAAGCACAAATTAGTTGCAAGAACAAAGGGTGGAATACTGTGGGCAAATACTCTGTAAAGTTCGAAAAATGGAGCAAAAAATCTTCATGCTGTCCCCAAACTCATTCCTAACCATGGGGATGGGTTAACTTCAGAGACATTCCCCTACACACTTGAAATTAATAAAACTTTTCCAGACAGGGGACGCTTGCGGAGGATTCATTGATACAAAAAATAAGACATATATCATTGAGGCCAAGATAGAGATAAGACATAACTACTCTGGGTTCATACCGGCCACAATCAACATAATAGATGAAGAAGACAACATATTTCTCATACAAACAGTTGCTCCCGAAGAAGTAAAAGGGCTTAAGAAAAGAGATCGACTTGAAATCAGAGCAATATACTTTCATTGGCAATGTTGCCGTTTTCCCTAAAAAAATCTCACTGGAAAGTTGACAAGATAAACAATAGACACCAAAAGTTCACCGGAAAACCTTCCCATAAAAAATAATAAAAAATTCAGCCCCATGAATTCAAATTTGAATTATGACGGCAACAGTGACAGTAGTAATAGAAACATGATGGAAAGCGACAACCTACAAAACAGTTGACAGAAGAGAAAAAAGGGAAATTGATTTGTAAAGAGGATAATTTCAATAGTCAGACTATTAGAAGTGCAAAGAAAAAAGTTTCATTTCACTCCCCATGAAATCAATTTTTTGAATATGATCCAAAAAGTGCCCCAATCAAACCATGGAAAATTAGAAGCTCAGAAGGTTATTCACAGAAATGCCACGTGAGCAAGATTAATAGTTTGAAGCAAAAGAGAACGAAAAAAGTTTACAGAGTCAAAAACCAAGGCCCCCAACTTGAAAATGATACTAACAAAGTTACTATAAACAATTTTTATTCGGAGCAAATAGTGGATGGAAAAAAGGAGTTGAAAGAGCTGAAGCTCGTCGTTGATTTGGGACATATCTTCCCAATAACAAATGACACCATCTTCAGTCTAAACCAATATGTCTTTACACCATCTCTAGCTTCGCGCACTCAATTAGATATTGTTGAAAATTCTGTGAGATCATTGCTGACAAGTGATCAAGAAGAGATGGAAGTAATCAATTCAAACACTAACCAGAAGGAGAATACTTTCAAGAACAAGTTGATTCAGTGGCTTCAAGAAAACAACTGTTTTTATTTCTGAATTTGATGAAAATGTAATTATTGTAAACAATGATTGTGAGAATGATGATGATGCACATAATGTTGTGGGACAAAGTGTTTCTCCGTGAAACGCTCACATGGAATGTTAGAGGGATTAGCACACCCTAAAAAAGAGCACAAATAAAATCTTTCATTTTTGCCTACTCTCCTAACTTTGTGATTCTTACCTAAACTAAGCTTCAAAGTATTATAAAAATATCATAAAATCGATATAGAGTTCCATTAGAATAAAATAGATCTATATAAAAGCAAATGAGAAATCTGGTGGCATAATCCTTATGTGGGATGACCTTAGACGCTTCGTTATTAATGTGATAGAAGGATATTTCTCTGTTGCCTCAGCCAATATACACTATTCTAATGGTACAAATGGGATGACCTTAGACACTACGTTATTAATGTGATAAAAGGATATTTCTCTCTCGACTAAGCCAATACACGATTCTAAAGATCTTTCATTTAACAACCTGATTGTTTTAGGTCCTTAACAAGGGTCATTACCACTATGAATGCAATTTTAAAACCAAAACTAGTGCCATTAGGTACACGAATCTAGCAGGCCTGAAAGTACACAAATCTAGTGTGTACCTGCAACGTTCAATAAGGGGTCTCACAATATATGATTAATCATATCGAAGAAACTCATATGAACGGCACAAACTTGTTAAATAAGGTTAGGCATGTTTCCTACCCTTCAATTCCAACACTGAATTAAACGAAGTTGATTACTCAAATCAAAACCATTCGAAGTGTGGGTCATGGTAGATGGATGAAGATCGACGTAGTATTGTGGTGGCGACTGTGTGGGTTTTCCTTTTGCACACATGAGAGAAAGAAACTCCCGAAGGTAGAGAAAGGGTGACCGACAGTGATCCGATATATCGGCCACACACAGAGGTAAACAGCGGCTTGTTTGCACATATTCACTATCTTCGTCGTGAAAGTTTGCATTTCATTCTTGTAGACTTGATTGTTAGTTCGTAGTTGGATTCCTGGCATATTGTGCAACCACACTGGAAAGCCTCCGTAGTTCCACTCGGCACACACGTAAGGACCAATCCTCATGACAACATAAAGTCCAGCATCTTGGATAAGCTGGAAGAATTTAATAAAATCTAAACGTCCAGAGAAATCATATTTTCGTCGTTGTGGCTCGTGACGATCCCAAAAAATGTATGTCTCAATTGCATCAAGCCCACCATCTTTAGCTTTTTGAATAAGATCAGGCCACATTGCTTCAGTGCTGCGTGGATAATGAATTGAGCCTGAGAAGATAATACGTCGTTCTCCGTTGATAATTATCGCATTTGAATCATATGAAACATTATCTCCTAGGCAAAAAGTCAAGCAAGCTAAAGTTGCAACAAGCCATTGAAGCTTAAACATCCTTGATCCCACAGCTTATGTCTTTGGTTTATTTGTTTCCTGAATCGATGTGTTTGTTTATATAGAGTACGTAGTGATACGGTGCGAGTTCTTTCCTATCTATATTTGTGTTCAAGGTTGTTGATCAATTCCAAACATAGAAAAACGACTGCCAAAAGTTTTTCGATATGAGTTGCATCCTATGAAATTGTAGAATTCTAGTTGACCTTATCCTTAAATAACCTTTTACCGAATTACAACTATCAATCATACGCAATTAACAAAATTGTGTTCTTTTCCCCCCGATCACTTAGGATTCTGCTTTTCCTTTTTCACATTTGGCTTCATGTTGTAAGCCATCAACTTTAGGTGAAGCTAATATAATATGAGCAATTGAATGTAAATAGATATATAGATATTATATTGGCACCAAACCCAAAGATGCCATCAAGATATTTATTTAACAACCTCTTAAACGGTGGGTTTTAATCATTCTCATGTACACTCAATTGGCAGTAAAACTAACTAATTAATTAAAATTCATGTTCAAATTAATGATGTTAATTGTTTAGTATTAATTAAAATTCATGTTCAAATTAATGATGTTAATTGTTTAGTGAAAATATTGTTTCATTATTTAAAATACTTCTTTAATTTAAATATCATGATGTGGGATGTGGGATGTGTGGTGGTTGAAACGGTGAAGGTAAATAAATCCAAGTTAGCCTAGAGGGAACAAAAAAAAAAAGAGATGACCAACAGAATAATATTGGAAGCAACGGATTTCCAGGGGAAAACAAAAATTACAAAAAGATAGACGGTTGAAACATTAATTTATGTCAATATCGAGCAACTCTCTTCAATTACCATCGAAACCATAATACTGTAAAACCAAAAACGATAGCGTTCAGCTGTAACGGGATAGTTAATCATCGTGATCATTTTGCCAGTTAAAAAAATTACTTATGCATAACCTTTTCTCCATAAGTTTTGCAAGTATCACTGATTAATGGAAAAAAATAGGCGCGAAGGATTAGACTGAAATAGAGCACAAAGATGCATCTCCCTTTCTTCAACTTTAATGGGTCCCTTACTGAGTATATATTTATACTCACTCTTTTTATATTTAATTTTTCTACAAAAGGTAGAGGTGTAGGAAAGCTGTGAAAGTTATGACTGCTTCCGCTTTATGTTTTCTGTATTTTGATTTATAGTCTTTTATTTAAAATTTTAGAACTCATGAGTACTCTTATGATTATTCCATATGATTTTAAATAGGGTTCAAACTAGTATTTGACATTTTACTTTTATTGTTGTACAGTTCATTTATGATTAAACAAGTATTTGAGGTTTTTATTGAAAGATTTACTCTCTTCGTTTATTTATTTATTTTTTTTTAGTGAATCTTTATTTAATTAAGTAGTAATAAGCTCAACTTAGTATAAGAAGTTGGGTTGTTATAAATACTATTCACCATATAGTTCTTTTCTAAAAAAATTTATTTTTAGCAAATATTTCCACTCTTTAAAAAGGCATTAAAAAATTGTTAGTTACTTATTAAATGAGGACAACAAAAATTACTTTAATAAAAGTGTAACTTTTTACAAAGAAATTACAAGTTTTAACTAAATACAATTTTTAACAAGATAGAATGGATAACAATGTAGTTATATGAGATGAAAAAGTTAATAAATAAAACTCAATCCAAAAGTTTTATATATTAACCCATCAAAATTAATCACTTATTCTAAACATACAGAGATCAAAATCTTCTCTTTTTTGATTAATTAGTCAAATTTGTTTGATGGCCTATCAAGTAAAATGTCAAATTTATTTTAAGAAAATTAAAAAAAGTTAAACATTTTTATTATTTTCTTTGATTATTTTTTTTACTTGGAAATATTTGCCCATTTTAAAATAACTTTCAAAATATTCAAGGTTTAATAAGAAAATAATATACATGTTTCACAAAAATAAATGGGTTTTTTTTGTTTTTTTTGCTAAATTCTTTTTTAGGAATTTTCAAAAATAGCAAATTTTATAAAATATTTACGATTTATAGCAAAATTTTTAAATTTTATCACTGATAGTCACAGATATGCTATAGTCATAGAAGTCTATCAATGACTATAATTGATATAATCCAAAATTTTCCTATAGCTTGTAAATATTTTAATTTATTTTCCTATATACTTGAACATATTTTGTAGTATTTCTAATAATTGTTCTCAAAATTTTAATTTTAAAGCTGATGTTATTTAATCCTAACATGATTTTTTTTATCTATTTTTAAATAGTTAACATATTACAAAAAAAAATCATTAAATGATACTAATTATTAATGAATATATATTCTTTTTTAGAAAAAAAATAGTTGAAGAAATATATTTTTCTAAAAAGTTTTTATAAAGAGTTGGTGCTCAATCTAAAGTTGTTGAATTCTCTCAGAAGTAATTTTTTTTTAAAGTTGAAAAAAAAAATACATTAGAAAACTTCAATAGAATTACTAAGATGTTAATTGATTAAGAAAAATCAAAATGGACAAATAAAATATTTGTTAACCTTTACTAAAAATTTATGCAATTGTGATATTTGAACCAATATAAATAAAAAGTCAATGAAATTAAAAAGAAATACATGTGTAAATGCATGTTGTAATACACTAATACTGCATACAAATTTTAAAAGTGAGGTTAATTCTAAAATTTCTAAAAGTTAAAGGTCCCAAATTGGTCAAAAGTCATACATGATGAATTGACCATGTCGAGTGAGAATTTTTTGTGTGCCTGAACGGAAGCATAAGCTTCTCGAAGGTTAACACTACTCTGTCCTCGATTCTAATCTTATGAGGTAAAGCCCGGGTAGGAGTCTTGTGATAGTGTGTGAAGCAAAATAATAGTTTAAATAATGTGAAACGAAAAGACTCCAAACAAAGTGATGTTTGCTCTAAAGTCTGATACAAAAGGTCCTCAAATTGATCACAAGTCGTACATGACAATGACTAACTTGAGTAAGGATTTTTCTTGTGTCTACATGGGAGCGTAAGCTCCTCAAAGGTCAACACTACTGCGCCATAAATTATAATCTTATGAGATAAAGCCTGGTTAGGAGCCTTGCAATTTTGTGTGTAATAATAAAATGCACAATAACTACACACAATAAATTTAAAATAAAATTAAAGAATAACTTAATTCAAGATAAAAGGAGAAAATGGCCAAACTCTCCACATAGAACCTTATGCCCCCAATGGAGTCGGCAAGCTGTCGCAACGTGTCCGAGACGACGCGGAGTGGCCGACGTCCTCAAAAGGGTTAATCTTTAAAGAAAATAGGAGTTGCCACCAATTTTTTTACGGTGTGATTGGACACCAAAATAAAGTAAATAATTTTAAAATAAAATCATAAAAAAATGATGGGGTGAAAACTAGAGTTGAGTTCGGGAGTCATTTGTGTGTGAGGCAGGTGTTAGCACCCCACAACACCCGTTTAGAAAACGGTGGCCAAATTTCAAATCTTGAATTGAAAATATTTTTTAACTTATTTTAAAACTAATGTCTTATTTTACCCCTCATTACTGCAAGATTTGAAGTAATGATCTCATAAAATAAGTGTAGAGCATTCCATCAATTAGATTATATTGAAGAAAATTTTCTCCCCTCAAGAAAGTGAGAAATTAGTATAATTTCTCAAAATTCGTCATAGGAACAACCTTCTAATAAAGAGATTTTTTTAAAAAAGATTAATTAAAATCATTTTCTCTTGGAATCAAATCTTGGATTCCCAACAATGTGATCCCTCACCTCAAGAATTATAAAAAATAGAACTCCCAAATTTCCTAGATTTCATCGTTTAAAGAAAACGGTCAAAGTTATTAGGAAAGATTGATTAGGAAAGATTATGAAATCTTGGATTAAATTTTGAATGTTTGGTAGTCGGTCGCTCCTTTTCTCTCTTCAGGAGTTTCCTTCTCACATGTGTGCAGAAGAAAAACCCACGCAGTTTCCACCGTAATATTACGTCGATCTGCGTCCAGCTACCGTGACCCACAGCTCGAACGGATTTGATTTGAGTAATCCACTCCGTTTCAGTGTTGAAATTGAAAGGTAGGAAAAAATTTGAACGTTATTTAGCAAGGTCATGTCGTTCTATATGAGTTTCTTTGGTGGTGTTGCTCCAAGTCACTTTTCAGCTCAATTTTGATGCTAAAATTTGTGTTATCATTGTTAATGGTTCCAAGACAGTTTCTTGACAAAGGATAGCTTGGGTAAAACATTTACGAACTTTTTTAAGAATGAATTTATAGCTTTGATTAGGGGTCTGAAAGTTGAAATTTGTTTTGGGTCCATGTTTTAGAATTTCTAAAGCGTTCGGTAAGCCAAAGGAAAGGATATATGGATATAAATTGAGTTTCAACCTCCTAGAATGCCTTTTAGATAGACAAAATATAATTAAATTTTAAGGCACGTTAAGAAAACTTCATGTGATGGTACGTTTGGTTTATGAATGAAAATTTATAACAACGTGCTATAAATTTATAAGTTACTATGATATGATTATATAATGTGAGACCCCTTATTGCACGTTGCGTATAAGTTAGTGGCAACTACCCTCTTCTACACATAGCTATGTACACACTACATTTGTGTACTTTCAGGTCAGCTAGATTTGTGTGCCTCATGGGCAACTAGTTTTGGTTTTAAAATTGCATGCATAGTAGTAATGACCCTGGTTAGGGACCTAAAAAGATCGGGTTGTTGCATGGAAGATCTTTAGTTCATAATTGTACTGATATCTCTAACTTGCAAAGAAGGCGATACAAAGCTATGTGTGTAATTTCATGTTATGTTGGCTCCTTCGAATTTTGTAGTTGGTCTTTCTTGTTTTCTATCTATACTTGATTATATCTTCTAGTGGGCTCATTATTGAAGAGTAGACAATATGCTTAAAATGATATTCTGCTATGGCAATATTATGGAAAGTGTACCTTTAGTTCTCCCTTCTCTTGAAAGATACTGCCAAGTTGCACCAAAGTGGTTTAAGATAAACCGTGGAATCATCACTTGAATTTAGCATCTTCATTATTTTCCTTTATTGTTGCCATTAAAATTGAAGAAAGGGAGATGCATCATGCTTGCAAAACTTATGAAGAAAAGGTTATCCATAAGTAATTTTTTTAACTGCCAAAATGATCGTGATGATTAGCTATCCTATTACAGTTGAACACTATTGTTTTTGGTTTAATTTTACAGTAGTATTATGGTTTTGATGGTAATTGAAGAGAGTTTCTCGATATTGACATAAATTAAATTTTTAACAGTTTATCTTTTTGTAATTTTGGTTTCCCCGGGAAATATGTTACTTCCTATATTATTCTGTTGATGATCATCTCTTTTTTTGTTCCACCTAGGTTGACTTAGATTTACTTACCTTCACTGTTTCAACCATCACACATCACACATCACACATCACACATCCCACATCCCACATCCCACATCATGATCTATAGATTAAAGAAGTATTTTAAATAATGAAACAATATTTTCACTCAACAATTAACATCTTTAATTTGAACATGAATTTTAATTAATTAGTTTTGATATATGCTCATTGAGTGTAATGAGAATGATTAGAATCCACCGTTTAAGAGGTTGTTAAATAAATATCTTGATGTGTCATCTTTGCGTTTGGTGCAAATATAATATCTATATACCTATTTACATTCAATTGCTCATATTATATTAGCTTAACCTAAAGTTGATGCCTTACAAATGTGAAAAATGAAAAGTAGAATCCTAAGGGATTGGGAAAAAAGAACATAATTTTGTTAATTGCGTATAATTAATAGTTGTAATTCGCTAAAAGGTTATTTAAGGATAAGGTCAACTCCATGCATCAATCAAGTTAGAAGAGAAGGTTCTCACTAACGGCACACACTCAAACCAAAACTTTGGTAGCTCTGTAACTTTAACGAAATTCTTTAATCCAACAACAGGGGAGAGGTTTTGCTTTTTAAGCAACACGGATGGAAAACATGATGCCACCATAGATCTACAAGCAGATGGAAAATATTTTGTACCGGCTTGGTCTGTGAGCATTCTTGATGGTTGTAACAAGGAGGTTTACAACACTGCAAAGGTAAATTCTCAAACATTTATGTTTGTGAAGGAGCAAAATGAGAAGGAAAATACACAACTCTCATGGGCTTGGGCTCCAGAACCTAAGAAAGACACACTGCAGGGAAATGGTAAATTTGCGTCAAACCTTCTTTTGGAACAAAAAAGGGCCACAGTTGATTTCAGCGACTACTTCTAGTACATGACGAATGTTGACACTAACGGAACATCTTCACTTCAGAATGTGACTCTCCAAGTGAATACAAAGGGTCATGTGCTTCATGCTTTCGTTAATAAAAGATACATTGGGTCGCAATGGGGTAGTAATGGCCAGAGTTTTGTGTTTGAGAAACCCATTCTACTAAAATCGGGAACCAACACAATAACTCTTTTGAGTGCCACAGTTGGGTTAAAGAATTATGACGATTTTATGATATGGTGCCAACGGGAATCGATGGAGGTCTCATCTATGTAATTGGAGATGGAAACGTGACAACTGATTTGTCATCAAATTTATGGTCTTATAAGGTTGGATTAAATGGAGAAATCAAATTTACAACCCGACATTCTCATAGAGAACAAATTGGATTGCACTAAATAAGAAATCTATTGGAGGGAGAATGACATGGTACAGGACTAGCTTTAAGACGCCTGCTGGAATTGACCCAGTGGTCTTGGACATACAAGGAATAGGAAAAGGCCAAGCTTGGGTAAATGGGCAAAGCATAGGCCGATTTTGGCCATCTTTCATTGCTGGCAATGATAGTTGTTTGGATTGGAGTCTGTCACTGATAGTCGTCTCGATTGGAGTCTGTCACTAAACTTTGCTATATTTGAAATTTTTTAAAAACATTGTTATATGTTTGGTTACCTTGAACTGTCAAAGACTTGTCTTTGAGATTATCATAAATTAGAAATGTAAACACAACATTGACCTCTGACTTAGTAGGTAAAATATAGTCATCAGCAGATACCAAATAGAGTGATATATGATCAGCACACCCATTTCTTTTCACATCTCCATTAGGATATAGAGCTAATTTTCTACAATACAACCAAAATATTGTTCTCACAATGAAAGATATAGGAACATTTGCAAGTTAAGCTAATGGAAATGTTAATGTTAATGGGGATTATATAGTGTTAAAGAACCCTTATGATT
The DNA here is from genome assembly GCA_025688845.1 of Cucumis hystrix. Classification (NCBI taxonomy): domain Eukaryota; kingdom Viridiplantae; phylum Streptophyta; class Magnoliopsida; order Cucurbitales; family Cucurbitaceae; genus Cucumis; species Cucumis hystrix. The sequence continues at coordinate 52,857 of JACWES010000013.1, forward strand.
AATTAAAGGCAATGACAAGACCTAACACGATAAATTATTGATTCACCCAAGAAGAACATAATATAGTACCAAACCCTATAACGTTATTAGTTCCTAATTGGGTCTTTACAAATTTAATTTTTAAGCCAACAAGTGGGAAGAGTCCTGAGGTGTTAATATAATTCAGATTTACTAAAACCAATTAGTTTATGTTTTAAGTTATTAGGTGATTTAAGAATAAAATTTGCTATTACCATTTATAACCGCTGGCATCAAAGCTGTGGGATTCATATCTATGACACTGAGATTTAGTGGGATTCATATCTATGACGCTGAGATTTAGTAAGTGCGGCCTTCAGAAATGAAAAAGATTGGACTTTGAGGGTAAACTGGAATGATTTTTCATCTCTTGTGGATCTAAATGAGTGTAAGAATGTATAAAATATGAGGTTTGAAGAAATGTAAATGTTAAAAGTTATATCGCAAGCAGAATCGAGATGTTGCTGAGAAGGGAAGACCACATTGTTGGTTTGATCTTCCATTTTGACGCCTCTGGTTCTGCTTTGTTTTCATTTTGGTCTTTTCATCTTCTTCACTTCTGAAATGATGAGGAGAGAAAATGTGCCAAACTGAACTAAATTTTGTCCTCCTTAGTCCTTTAAATTTTTCTCTTCAAATATATTTGATTGTTTATATATACGTCTAATTAAATGATAACAAATACTCTTCAACCTTCCTATTCATTTACAAAAATATCAGACTTTCAAAAGTTAGTAATATTACTCATCATTTAAAAAAATATCAGACTTTCAAAAGTTAGTAATATTACTCATCATTGCCCTTCGAATGGAATTTCTCTTAGTTTTTGAAAAGAAATTGAGCTTTAGAACTACTTGTCAATGACCTAAAAAAAGGTAATAATGTAAATTTTACATAATTTTTATTAAAAGAGTATTTTTGAAACATTTTCAAAGATTTAGTGGTATTATTACTGTTTTTTTTTTTTAAGTGTGGAGGTATTTTTTAAAGGAAATTTCATTGCCTTGCAAATTAAATATAATATATAATTTAGCATCTATGTCATCACCTCTTCAAATATTGGAAATATGAAAAAACTCATACCGTTACTTATCTATATATCTCTACTATATTAAAATGAGGGATCTAGAAGAATCATTTTTTTCTTTTTGCCTTCTTTCTCCCTTTTACATATTAAAAATTCCAATCATACCCATCATGAAACATGTCTATGTAGGTTACATATTGAAGGTAGAGGTTTCAATTAATATTGATCCACTTTATGACTTAATAATAAGCAATTGAAAATGTTAATTTATGCATTTTGACCATTAGCCAATTGAAAAGACTTATTATTATTATATTATAATTATGTGTAATGAATGAAATCTCTTCACATTCTAAACTCTCTAAATTTTTCTCTTAACTTTTCAAATTCTACTACAAATTGAATGTGGCACATTTTTCTCTTTCATCCCTATAAATAGTTTCACATATTTCCAAGAGTTTATTTGCTAAGAAAAATTGAATCAAAGTCATTTGATTGGAGGTATATCTTAATTTTATATTGAATTTCTTTTTTAAAAAAAAATATATTTATGTATTAACTTCAAAGTTGGCTTAAGAAAATGTCATTATTATTTTTAGTTAGTTTTATGATATGAATTTGTTGGACAAGACTATCATCAACCTAATATGGAGAATCATTTTTAAACCATTTTGTCCAAATGATAATTCTCCAATTTTAATTATGTTCCTTACTTCATTCATTAGAGTAATATTTTATATTCTAGTTATTGATTAAGAACTTTTAGAATTAATTGGTGATGTATTTCTTAAAACATTTAGTCTTAAATTTATAATAGTAGCATTTGTTTTAAACATAAAAATTGTTGTTATGGAATGCTTTAGTGTAGGTTGGTAATTTTAAAAAAAATCACTCACGTGGAATGAGTCTTAAGAAAACATTCCTTATTACATATTAAGGTTAAAATGAATTAATTATTATTAATTATTAAAAATAAAATAAAATAGGAAACATTACTTATCACACCTTAAAGTTAAAATGATTTAATTACTATTATTATTAAAAATAAAATAAAAAATATTAATTATTTATTATCTCTTAGTTACATTCTCACAACCTTCTTAACATAGCTATAAAGATTTTAATAGCTATACAGATTTTAATAGATAAAGAGGTAAAAACATGAAAAATCTATCTTTTTATTTCAATTATTAAATTTTTAAAATGATTCATATAATTTTAGAAGGTTTTGTAACTTCTATTTTTGCCAACAATATAAAGAACTCTTTTCAATCATTTTTCTTACAAACATTTGAATATTCACTTCTACTTGGGCTTTATTTAATTTTCTTCTTATTACTCACTCTTAGTCTTATAATTTCTATGATTGTTTGAATTTAACATCATTCTAATGTTGCTTAATTTTATGTTGCAGTATTGTTAATATTTTGTAATGTTAGGGAAGACTCAAAGATATGCATGTAGTGGAGCAAAAAAAAATTATACAATGACAATTTTGTGAAATCAAGGTCAATAATACTTTAGTTCTCTCTTTTCTTTTTCTTTTTTATTTGTAGTACATGATTACAACCATTGATTTTTGCATGTAAGAGAGTAAGAAAACAATATACATATATTGTCAATTGTGAAGTCAAGTCCAATAAAGTCTTGAATTTTGTAATTTTATATTTTAGTTTGTTCTACATATATTTACACATTTCTCGGGAAAAAAAAACATAATTTTATCTTCGAAATTGGTTAAGAGGAGAATTATTTAATTTTTAACTATTTTACCCATTTGTCAAAATCTTAAACTTTACTATTATCATTTGTTTGTAAATCTAAGTTGTTCTTATTAATTAAGTTTTTTTTATGTGTTGATAATTAGAAGAAAAAGAAAAGAACCCACCACCCACCCAATATTTAATAATTAAGCTAATTGAATTTTTCCTTTACTTCTTAGGATTTGGTTCGTTGAAAAATTGTCACTGTTAGGGAATAAACTTTTGACTAATCTCGAGGAAGAGGTTCTACTACTAGACCTTCGAATATGAATTTAAGAGCTTGCATGCATTTTTTATTATGCATTGACGTAGCTAAGATGCATAATGTGTTGATGTAGATGACTGATATGGATGATTGATATGTTTATGATATGCTACATGTTATGGATGGGTGTTCTGTTAACTTTTTCTATTAGGGCTATACCCCCCTCGGGATCACCACCTTTTTATGACTGTTGTGGGTTTGACAAGACCACTAGCCTATCATGCTAAATTTCTTTTTATGACTTATGTGAGTTCGACGGGACCACTAGCCTGTCATATTATGTTTTATGAGTTGTTCGATAGGGTCACTTATAGCCTGATTTTCTTAGGTGTTTCTTCAGGATCACCAAGAGCCCAAATGTGTTCCTACGGGATTACTAGATAGCGTCTGTTTGAAAACATGATAGTTTTGTGGTACTTCCTTACGAAACCTTAATGGAAAGTTAACATACACCTACTAGGTAGTGGGTTCCTTACTGAGTATATATATTTATACTCATCCTTTTCTATGTTTGATATTTCAGGCAAAGGTAAAGATAGAGGAAAGCTGGCGAGTGATAGGAAGGATTTGTGACATGTCATATGAAGACATGTCTGCTTCTGCTTCTCATTGTTCTTTTTCAGTGTTTTGAGCTTAAACATTTTTATCTATTTATTTTTATTATCTTTAAAATTATAAAACTAGTTGCGCAGCATGTTTTCATGATATTTTTAATGAAAAAGGTTTCCTCTTTTCAAGAAATTGTCAAATTGTTATTTATCTTTAAGGTAATGACCTCAGCTTGGTATAAAGAGTTGGGTCGTTACATACAAACTCTTTGTATAGAATATCCCCGCTCTAATGTCTTGACATATGAATGATTAAATCAAATCATTTGTACACTTTAGAACAATTGTAACAACTACAAAACAGATTGTATTCGTAGTGTCACCAAGATAAGGTATCTAACTGTATCTATCTACTACAAGTCTACAAACCATTTAGACTATCACTTAAACATGATCCATTTGTATGTCTCCACATACATGTTAATGTTACATAAGATAACCTTGGATGTTAGTTTATTAGTTTTGTGGGTTAATGCAACTGAATGTCAAATAAAATAAAACACTTTGTTTTATTAGATAAACAAAATGTTTGTTTAATATAACTACAAACTACAAGACCACGAGATTTAGGGCATTAATCCCAACAGGGTTAACACTAGTAGCTTCCCAAGTACGTGATCAAGGAGAAGACGAGTAATACAGCACCTACGTAGGTACGTATTCGATAATTCCTAATTTCTAATTAATTAGGGTTTAGGGCTATGCATGTTAACTAGGAGCATTTAAGGTAAAATCTCGATCTAAATTTCTACTATTTTCCATCACAAAGGCGTACCTTCCTTTTCGATGGCTCAATCATAGGAATTTCATAATTAAGCATGCTTAGCTTGAAACAATTCTATTTTGGGTGACATTCTGGAAATTTTCTTATAATGCATGTGAGTGAGGACAAAGCATGCTGAAAAGACCCGTGTTTGGTTTGTAGGAACAATTTTCACTTTATATAATAAGCTTTTAAGACAATTAGTAAATATGTTGTTGCCAGATCACAGAGGATATAGGAAAATGTCGAGACCGTCAATTATCGAATCTAAATTCTGAATCCTGAACTTAGGCCTTAGGATGTTACGCTAATGCATGGAAGACTAAACAACTTACCTTCTCTACATGTCTACCATAATTTTATTTATAAGGTCCTCTCTTTCCTTTTCCTAGTAGGTTTCCCTCATATGTTGTCCATGTCAGCTTTTCAAGATCAAAACCCTCCTCGACTTGGGGCTCGGCTTCGACATGGCCAAGGCCAACCCTTCTATTATGGTCCCGACTCATTCCTTTTTTTTGTTTTGGCTTTGTACATTTTTTGTCCCTCATCATAGACTTATCCTCAACATGTTCTTTTGCTAATACCAAACTTTTTCAATTTGTTTTGCATTTTCCAATTTTCAATAAAAAAAAATACTTTCATTTGGAAGAAATTGAATTTAAAAAACCACAAAAACAAAAGATTATTTTAAATTTGATTGATTCAAACTTCTTCCATTGAATTTTTGCATCATTTCTCTGATAAATGACTTAATGTGAGTTTTGTTTAGGAGCCATCTTATCATATTATTTGATAAATTATGCTAATGTTGGGCTAACGTCTCCCAAATCTTCTTCTTACTAAACTTACTATTGAATGTTGTATTTAACATTTATTTTGATTTAGATTTTACTAATAAAATATTCAATTCATAATAATTTTTTAGAGGGGTCGTGAGATAGACAAATGTGGCGTAGTTTGGAGCAAAATAATGTTATTTGTAATAATTTTTAATAGTTCTATTTAAAAAATATTTGTTTTCCGTTTTTTCTTAAATAATTTTTTTTATCGTTGAATTGTGTTGTCTAATGAATTTTATGACTATTGAATCGTTTTGAGTATTTTTACCACATTTTGTTCCGTTTTCAAACATAATAAGAAGGTTGTGAGTCTTGTAATCGTCTTCTGACCGTGTAGATTTGATTGAGACAGACAAGGTTTTGGTTGTTTTATCCTACAGGTGTCGTCATGGAAATTTATTAAATTGTTTGCACATCGAGCAAAATTGTGAAACGTCTTAAAGAGAGCATGATCTACGACGACGTAGTCTTCTTCCTCCGAGCTTTTGTTTTGTAGGTTTTGTTTGGATCTATTGTTTTTCTAATTTCCATGTTGGTGGATGTGTAACTGTTCTAGAATTCTGTTGCATATTTTGTGTTTAGTCTTTGTTCAATTGAAGTTGTTTCAACTATTATTGATATGGATATGAATATGGATCTAAAGAAAATGGTAATTAAATTATGAGAAAGTTAGACAAAAAAAAATGGTTACTTGACATGGATAATAGTATGGATCTAGATATAAATGGTAATTTATGAAAAGTTAGTCAAAGAAAGAGTGCAGCTCCCACGTAATAATCACTGAGAATGTGATTGATCATGATTCATGGTGTATAAACATGACCCAAGTAGAAAGGTAAGAAGTTTTTTATTTTACTAAACATGAACGTACAAGGCATTTGTCATAACTCTAACAACTACATGATGTGCTAATTTTAAATAACGTTTCATCAATCTATATATGTCTTCAATTAAAGTGTCAGTAAGTTTAAATCTCTCCACTCCAATCATAATAGTGTAGTTACGTAAAGAAATTGATAGAATTCTGGTACAACACTAAGATGTCCTAATAAATATATGCAATAAATATACGGCAAAAAAATTAATGTATTTTATCAAATTCAACTTGAAGGGCCCCTTCATTTAAAATTTAAAGTTTAAAGTCACAAATCATATAGGTAGCCATTGTTTTTGCAAAAAGAAAAAAAGAAATGACTTATGCCTTTATAATACTATTTGTTTTATCCTTGTCCTGGTCCTAGTTGACCTTTGCATACATTAACTTTATTTATATACTAGAATTTTAGAAAAATTATTTTAAATAATAAAACTTCGAGAAGAAAAATATTTATAAATATAGAATGTGATGGACTAAGATCGATAATAACTACGAATAATAGGTTATCTTGGTCTATCATAATTCATTGATGAAAACTGTATGATATTTTGATATATTTTATAAATATTTTGATTCATTTTGCTATATTTGAAAATAACTTTAAATTAATTCAATAATTTTTGTTGGTCTCCTTCCTAATTCACAAATTTACTTATCGATAATTTTTACAAAGGTTTTTCAAAAATAGAAAATTTTGATAAATTATTTACAATTTATAGAACAAAACCACTAAAAGACAAAATTGTAATTGATTTTTCCCAGGAAGTACAAATATTTTGGTGAAAATTTTCCATTTTTCATCTCTATATATAAATTTAGACATATTAGAGAGTATTAAATTAAAATAACAACTATATATATATACACACACACATACTCCATATATCTTTCATTAAATTTATAGGAAATCAAGATCCATGTGGGGGACATGAATAATGGTGAGGAAGGAGGCAATTGACAAGCAACTTCAATGCTATATCATATATGTCTTCTTTTTATGAAGATTTGATATGATTTTACATACTTTGATCTGGGCCCCTTTAAACACTACAATCCATGGTGGGGTGAGATGAGAGATCTTCATGTTAGGAAGACATGGTTGCAAACTCAACTGTGCTATTGCCCTTTCTTGGAAATTTATAATTATTAGATTCTTCAAAATAGGTACCCCTTAAAGTCCCTCAAAGGGTCCTATTACTATGATTGTTTTCCTTTATATATATATATATATATATATATATATATATATATCTTTTTTTAATTATATAAATATATGTGCATACTGTTTTAGAAGATTTTGACTATCTAAAATATATTATCATGTTCATCATCACTTCTTTGCACTTGATCAAGAGATCAAATCAATTAGAATAATCATGTTTTATGTGTTCTCAAACATTTGATAAGGTTTCACATATAGAAATATAAAGTACTTATTAATTAATTACGATGTGATTAGGGAATAATATGAGAGTAGTGTTGTGTGTGTCATTTGGATTTGTAATTATTTGAAGTCTAAATAATATAGTATATGTTGGTTAAAATCTATCCATTTCTGTACTTTTGAGACTTAAAATTTAATCCCCACTTTTTTTTTCCTTAACCATGAGTTTCATTGACTATAATCTTAGAATTTATGAAAATTACAAAAACTAAATTTGGATATATTAAAAATGTAGTAATTAAAATAGAACTAATTAAATTTTAACCCTATTTATTTTTAGATAAATGAGTTGATTATATATAATGTCAAATTAATCTTTTGAAAAAATTGTCAATTTATAGTCATCAACGTGGTAAAATGAGTAACATACCGTGAAAATTTTAACCAGAGATTAGACCTCTAGATTCTCAAGGATTAGTTGAGTTAAACTTATAAAATTTCATTGTCTACTTTAATTTAAACATAGATCATGGAATATCTTATATGATAAACTATGGAGTTAATTAAGAAAATGAAGAGAGAAAAAAACTTGATTGTGTGAGATGACCGGAGGTGGAACACTTGAGAAAATGGAGAAAGTGGTGAAAGAAGTTGGGATTACAAAAGATGTTGCTAAAATCTCATGGAAAGACTAATATTCAAAATCTTACTAAATTGCTCTTCATAATAATTGCGTACGTGTGATTTAGAAAATTTTAAATAAAAATGAATCTGCAATGATCCTATTGAATTAATAGAAATAAACATATATACATATAGAGGTTAAAATGGTAAGAAACTTATACACAAAAATAAATGCAACAAATCTAAAATTAAAAGTTTGGCTAAATTATAAAAATCTCCATGAATTCTACTCTTTGTGTTAAAAATACTCTTTTTCTTAGTTTCAAATAGAAACTATCATAGTGTTGTTTAAAAAATATTCTGAATTTTCACAAGTTAAAAAAAAGATTAAAAATTAAAAAATACTCTTAGTGTTGTTATATGTGTGTGTGTGGTGTTATATATGAACATAAACTATTAATTAAGATTTAAATATATTTTAACTAAACTGTACATTAGTGGTTGAATGGGTTAATAACCAAATACTTGTTTTTATTTGACTATTTATCATTTTGGTATGTTTTAAGAGGAGATTTTGATTTTGAAATTTTGTAAAATTTTATGAAATTTTATGGGATCTTATGTTTTAAATTTTGATTTTGTTTTTTTATTTTAGATGTGAGAAAATTTATGTAAGTTAAGAATTTGAAAATCAAGATGAATGTGAGAGTATTCATAGGAAGGAAAATAAGGATATCTATATAATTTGTTTAAATTTTGGTTCTTTTTTAACTTAAAAACTTCAAACAAATTGATTATGAGCATTTTTTTAACTTTTTTTTTTAAATTAAGTTACTTTTGTTACAAGAAATTAAGTGCTTGTTGAGAGGTATTTTTTAATTTTTATTAAGTTAAGTATTTTTTAAACTTTTTAAAAATTTAGGAGTATTTTCTAAATAAAAAATTTTAAAATTTTCATCCAAAATTAACGATAATGGTATTTTTTTTTTTAATATAATTTTGGAATTAAAGAGTGTTTTTGAAATTCCATGAACATTTTTCAGGCACGATAAAGTTTAGGGGAGTTTTTTTATACTTTAACCTAGAAGTTCTCGAAAACTTACATATTTATTAAATATAGTCTTGAAACAATTCATATGAGGTTAGTAGTACTATAAGTTTATATTAGTTTACTATGCTCTATATTGATAAAATTTTGTCAATATAATATTGGGAAAAAAAACTACTTAAAAACAAAAAAAAATCCATTACAAATATTCTTTCTATTTTGCTTTTTTTTTTTTTTACCATTCTCCATATTTTTGAACTCATGAATTAATCACAAATAAAATGAAAGAAAAACAAATTCATCAATAAAATAAAATAAGTTTAAAGTTTAAGTTAAAGTTATTAATAACCTTTTAAGAAAAACATATCACTCATTTTTCAGAAAACGCTCGCAGGATAATGTTGTAGTTTTCTAAATTAAAATAACAGTAAATATTTTACATTATTTGGACAAATGCATTCAACCACACTCCTAGAAATAATAATTAAATATGTAATAACATTTACAAAGAATTGTAAATATATAAAAATCTATTTGGAATAGACGCAATCGCTTACAAACTTTAACTAGTGATATAGTGTGACACTGATATCGATTTTTTCTTTGCACTGCATTATTTTTAAAAATAATATAATTTAGACTTGATTGTTAGTGATGCCATCTTTTAACTTGAATTTTTTAATAACTACTCAGAATGATGGGTTTCGTAAGTGTGTGGTTGGAACAATTGTGTGTTGATATCTGATTTTGTACATAGAATAGAAGACGTCGATGGTGGGAGTCAAGCTTAATGTTGATGTAGTTTGCCATCTTTCTAATATAGGTATTAGGTAGGAAGCACAATGTAGATAATCAATATCAGATGATACATGTCTAATACTGATATGTGAAATAAAGTATCTAACTTTTTTTTTCTTTAGATGTGTGTATCCCCTTTTGAGATACGTTAATGAGATATGCAATTATATATATTTTTTTGTATATTTGGGATGAATTTTAATCCTAAATCCTATAACTTACCTAATTTCATAACAGTACTATAATTACTAGCAAACTAAATAAAAAATAAATATATAAAAATTGAATATACCCTATTCTCATCGTTCTTCATGTGTCCCTTTGTCATCAAATCTTTCTATAGACTCAAATTCTTTTGTTCTTGAAAGATTAAACTAAGTATTTTTATGTAACTAACTATCATATTTGATCCATATCGTGTATTAACATATGTGTTTGTGCTTCATAGAGTATTGGGCTTGGTGCGACGGTTCAAGATATACTCAGGATATGTTGTGGTTGCTCATGCTCTTTTCCTGCAAGAGTGTCTTATTGCTATAGCTGGTGAAGTGTTGGCAATTTTATATGGTCTACACCTTATTGAACATTTTATTGGTGAGCCTTGTTGGATTTAATTTAATGCAAGAAGTGTTTTTACTATTTGAACTTCTTCCTTTTTTTAAGGTCATTTCTATCGAGGCTTATTCGTTTTGATGAGCTATTGAGAATTGTGAGCTTGAGCTATGCGTGATAAAGTGGCTCATAATTTAGTAATCGTGTTCACAGTTCCACTTTCTCCATGCATTTAGATTATTGTTGTTCTTGATTAAATTTCTCTTTGTGTTGGGACAGAGAAGAATGGGTATGAATTTTACTGATATTTATTGTTATGAATTTGTCAACGAAAAAACGTTTGAAATTTGAAATTGATTTTAAGAAAAAAAAAAACAAAGATATATTCAAATGAGAATTGATGTGAAAAGAATGGGTAAAACAATAAAATATTTTTGAGATGGAGTACCATTTATTGTAAATAAAAATAAATAAATAAATAAAGTAAAATAATATTGTAATTTCTAAGAAATGAAGTCGTGATTTCTAAGAACTATGCCAACTACTAGAATCCAACAGAATTTTAATACCAAAGAGTACACGTCTTTTTAAATAACCAAAAGCAGTTGTTCGAAAGAGAAATTTACCCATACCAAAATTTTGTAAACTATCTAGACAAATACCAAAACAAAAAATACTTCTCATCATGGATTTCTTTATCCTTCTTTTCACGACTTCTTCTTTTTCCTTCGTTGATATCGCTTGTTTGTTTTTCTTTTTTTGTTGATTCTTTCCTTCTTTGATCTTTTTTGATTGAATTAAAATTAATTGATGTTGGAGTAATTCTTTTTTTTTCAACCGATTCGAATTTGAATTTAGAGTTTGTGATAGATTTATATCACTTGCTACTAATAGACAATGATAGAACTATTCCATTCCCTCGTGAATGACACATTGAGAGGAAAAAATATTGTGTTCGATAGTATTCACAAATATTATCATCAAAAGCAAGAGATTGATTAGATGTGGATACTGAGCCAAAATAATCACCGACTATTGAGCTTGGGTTTTCTTCAAATGAATCTAACGTATAATTTATTGGATAATTATAATAGGTAGCAGTTTATGAATAATAATTAAATATATTGTAATATTTTCTAAAAGGTGTCAAATATAACAAAGTTTATCGATAATATATTTCTATCATTGATTCTTATAGTCTATTTATGATTGACTAATATTTTCAACTTCTACCTTTGACAAATTTTGAAATATTTTGTTATGTTTACAACTTTTTTTAAAATGTTACTATGTATGCAAATATTTTAAATCTAACTGTTATATTTACAAATGTACTTGATTTATTTAGGTTGCAAGAAATCTAGTAAGTAGTTTAAGGCCAATTTGTCATTTTTAAAAATCAATTTTTTTAATTTTAGAAGAGTTTTAAAATTTTAATAAACATAAAAGTCAAAAAATGAAACTTAAAACCTAAACGTATAAAATTTTAAAACTTATAATACATCATCCAGAATCGAAAATTGAAGAGAAGAAAAAGACATTTCCCCAAAAAAAAAATAATAATAAGACGTCAAAATAGAATGATAAAAAAATAGATGAATAAGTCAAATAATAATAAAAAAAAAAAATTAAAAAAAGGAAGTTTGGTGAGAAAGTAAAAATGAATGAAAGATGGGGCGGAGCGTATGGTATAGTACGACCGCAAACAAAAGAAGAAGCAGCCACCGCCACTGGGCCTTTAGCCTTTACCAAAGGAAAGGTCACCACACGCCAGGGGCTGCTCCTCGAAAATCAACACACACTTTCAATTCCCCCAAATCCATTTCTTTTATTATTATTATTTGGTCAAGCCTCATCCCGTCTAAACCAAATCAACCTTGAAGATCCTCTCGATTCCGAATCAAATCTGTCGGATCTCACTTTCCAACTGTCACATTTCAACATTTTCAATCTTCCTTACATATAAAAACTCCTTCAATCCCTCTTCTCCTTCCTCAAATTCAATCCCTCTTCTTCTTCTTCCTCTTCTCCAATTCATACTCTCTCTTTCATTCTTACCTATTTTTCAGCTATTAGCTATGGTTGTTGCTGTTGAATCCACCCCTTTCCATGTTCTTGCTGTTGATGATAGCTTCATCGATCGCAAATTGATCGAACGCCTCCTCAAAACCTCTTCCTATCATGTTACTGCTGTTGATTCCGGTACTAAGGCCTTGGAATTTCTCGGTCTTGTTCAACATCACGATCAACAAACTGACTCCAAAATCGCTCCTGAGAACCATCATCATCAAGTACGTTCCCTTGATTCCCATCCCTAATTCCCTCTCCATTCACTCCATTTCTCACGATTCTACTCTTTTTCTTTCTTTCTCTAACTTGAATTCTGCTTTCAGGAAGTGGATGTAAATTTAATCATCACGGATTACAGTATGCCTGGAATGAGTGGCTACGAACTCCTTAGAAAAATCAAGGTTTGCCCTAATTTTTCAATTTCCTCTTTCCTCCATTGCGAAATCTGAATCATCGAATCAATCGGTTACTAATAATTGGATGCTGTGTAATTAATTTTGCAGGAATCGAAATCTTTTAAAGACATACCGGTTGTGATTATGTCATCTGAGAATGTTCCTTCAAGAATCAACAGATGCTTGGAAGAAGGAGCGGAAGAATTCTTCCTCAAACCTGTTCAATTATCTGATGTCAGGAAATTGAGACCTCATTTGATTAAAGAAAAATCCACAAACAATTGACGAAGAAGAATTCTTCAACAACTAATTTTTCTTTATTTTTTATTTTAGTAATTCTGTAAAGAATTAGACCCCCAAAACTGACTTCTAGAGTTCTACACACACATTTTCTTGGGAAACTAACCGAATGTACAAATCTACTGTTCAATTTTGCCTTCCTAATTCAATGAAATCATTTTTTTCAAAAAAGAAATTGTTTTTCAATTTTTTTTTTTCATTTTCATGTGTTTAGTTTAATTTTATTTTTGTTGTAGATGAAACCAAAAAATTATGGAGAATCATTGTAAAATGGTGGATTGATGGTATAATGAAAATAAGTAATCCATGGAATTAAACATATAATTTAGAGATCTTGATTTGATTGGTGACCTGTTTCTAAGAATATTTACAAATTTGGTTGTCCCCTAAGTATTTTTTTTTAAAAAAAAAAAAGATAATTGAAAATTTTGCCATCGATGAGTTGTTGTTTTTTAAAAAAAATTATATACAATTATTTTATATAAAGATATTGCATATATTCTTCTCTCTCTTTTTTTTTCATATTTTCCTCATTTGGGTTGGAGTGTGTGATTTGATTTTATTAAAAAAAATAATAATCAAATTTCGAAAGAGATTTAGAAAGCAGATATGATTCCAAATGTTGTTAAATAATCATATTTTAAATTTGATTCTTTTTGTTGTTTGTTTTTTCTTTTTTCTTTTTTCAAGTTGAGGAAATTACATTTAGATGCCCACTTGAGAAGCTAATTGATAATTTTGGCCCTTTCCTCCTTTTGTTTCTGACTTAATACATTAGGTTTAAAAAATGTTCATATTCAACAAATAATTATTGCGATTTTTTTTAATGGAAGAAATTATTGCTCACACTCGTGGGATATTTACTTATTTACCCTTTCTAGAAACTTGAGATTATAAAAACATGACCAAAATTATCATTTTGGTAATTTAAATCTTTTATATATTTTATCGGTCTATTTTAGTTTCCTATTTTTAATAAATCTTAAATATACTCCCTCAAGATAAATGTTTTTCTAAAATTAATTAAGTAATAATAAAAAGAAAGTCATATAAATGAATAAATTTTCAGAGTTAATAGTAAAAATATTGCAAAATAAGATATAAGTAAAAAACAATAAACTAGTATATATCTGAGACTAATTTAAGATTTAGTAAAAATTAAAAATTAAAATTCAACCATCAAAAGTATATAAATTGAAATTGAATAAAATTTATAGGGACTAAAATAATATTTTAACTTAAAATTAAACTCATCTTTATTTTTCTTTTTGTGAATAAAAATGTGGGATGCGATGAAAAATAAAAAAAATAAAAGATACAGTCCATATATGTTAAATTTAAAAAATAAGACGTGTTTATTTTCGTAACCATTGAGTTCTTTTTTAACAAAAAAAATTAAGTTTATTTCCTTATTATAGATCACATTCTTAAATAACAGCGAATTCTTGACCAAACTTCAAAAAAAAAAATTAAACTGTTTTCTTATGTTTCAAATTTTAAAAAACATTGGTAAAAAAATCGATAACAAAGCCACAAATTTAGAAGAGAAATGGTGGTTTATTAGACTTAATTTTCAAAATGAAAAATGAAAAATTAAGGTTTCATTTGGTAACTATTTTGTTTTTAGTTTTGTATTTTGAAATTAAATCTATAAACACTACTTCCAATTCTAGATTTCTTTCTTTATATCAACCGTTAATTAAAATTTAAAAAACCAAGCTAAATTTTGAAAACTAAATAACAATAGCTTGTAAATGCTTGTTTTTTTTCTTTTAGAATTTAAGCAAAGAATTTAACCATTATACTCAATAAATATGCAAATTATTATATGAAATAGAGAAAATAATATGTTTAATTAAAAATAAAAACTGATTGATTATGAAATAGAACTTTAAAATATATATTATTTGGAATAAATGAAGTGTAGGTACACATTATACGAATTTACTTTATAACTTTGATCGTCAGTGACGGATCCATAAATTTTATACAGGGCACCAAATACTCTATATACACACTAAAAAATGTTTAAAAAATATCTCGACATTTTATTGATATTTCAATAACATTCACTACATTTGTAGCAATAAAGAAATACCAACAATTTTCACATGATTTTTTGTAATGTAAATTTGTGAATTTAAAATTTGCATAAAAAAATTTCATCGAATATTGTTGAGAGGGTGGAAGTTTGGATCACTGACCTTTTTGTATTTTTAAAAAACATATTGTTAGATAACAAATGAGGGATAGGAAATAAGTTAGGGTTTTATGTTAAATGAGTTTTTTTTCTTCTCTCTTTTTAAAAAATTGTTGATATCTTCCTTTAAGGAAATGAAATTTAGGAAGAAATTTAATATTTGAGGAAAGAAGAGATTGTGAGGCAAGCACAACTAAATTTAATAATATTGTAATTTAATATTAAATTACAAAAATCGATAATGTAAGGAACATATACTTCTAGCTCCTTAATAAATTCATTCTTGTTGATCGTACACATTTACCTAATAACTATAACAAGTCTATGTACTCATAAAGTCAAGGCAGTAAACTATGTTAAATTTTAAAGAAATGTAATGAATTTTTTTAATAACGAATGAAAAAAAACCATAATTCTTAGAAAATTGAGATTATGATATATTAAATTGAGGGAAAATAAAACATTTAAATCTAACATTTTTCTTGGCCTTCTGCTTAGGTCGTGGAGATAGAAATGACCAAAATGACCAACAACTCACCGGCTTTTTCCTTCTTTTCGCTTCTGTCATTTCAAGGTTTTGGCCGATTGCTTTCTTTTTTTCTTCCTTTGAGACTTCTCTTCTCCGATTCTGCCCAACTTTCAAATTCTTTCAATTAATTTTTGGGTGGGTGTTTTCTTTGATATTTAGTGGGATTTTCAAATCTTCTTTTGTTGGGTAACTAGAATCCATTAACATTACTGGAACAGGAACCCTAGCAACCCATCGAACTTGAAAAGAAAAAAATGGTGGAAGGAGAAAAAATGTAAAACTTAAGATGAAGAGCGAAAAAAAAAAAAAAAAAAAAAAAAAAAAAGAAATCTTCCTCAAGAATCCATTTCTAGGTATTACAGGTTGTCTTTTAATTTTCTTCAAAATCTTATTGTTCCAATGGGGTTTGCTGGATGATCCAAAAAAAATATCCACTGAACACGCCTTAGCAAGTTCATTAAAACACCAAGACATCCTTGACATAGTGATGTACTAGGTACATGATTAGGATAAATGAAGGTATCTTGGTCAAATCCTAGTTTGATTAGGATTAGGATTAGGATTAGGATTAGGATTAGGATTAAGATTAGGATTGGTTTTCATGTATTTTTATGCACTACTCATTATCATTTTTTTTGTGCATTAGACTTTTTCATTATATCAATGAAAGGTCTTGTTTCTTCCACCCCCCCC
>JACWES010000013.1:118848-175349 GCA_025688845.1 Cucumis hystrix
CAAAAAAAAAAAAAAAATCGAAGTACAAAAATATTGTTGAGTTCCTCAAGACAGACATGTGACAACAACCAAAGCACCCCATGATTCAATTTTCTAAGTGGGATCATATCTTAACTTCTAGATCTATACTCCACGAACAAGCGCCAACACTGCTTCCATGTGGGAACTCAGATTATTGAGAATGCTGGGCAACCCCCTTATTGAACTAATTTCAATCAATAAACGAATGAAGCTTAACCTCGACACACGAGTAGGAGTTAATGTTTGAAGAATTTAAAACTTGAACAAAAAAGGAAAAAAAAATTGCACCAAAATATAGAGAGAGTTCATTAAATAGTTTAAATGCGTCAAATTTATTCATATCTCAATATTTGTAAATTAGCTTTAAACCCGTACTTCACTTTTTTCCGACAAATTTTTCATCGATTTCAATAGGCGATCCTCGGATCAAGTCTGCAAGTGTGATCTGGATTAGTCCAGATTCAACAAGCTGGCAAAATAATCCTTCCAGGTGGCAGGACGGTGAACTAGCCTTGGATGTCTGCCTGGAAAAATCAGCAGTGAATCAAAATGGTGATGCATGGAGGAATGTGCTGGACTGTTGCCTACCTGTTCTTCATTTGATTGATACCAGACGATCTGTTCCTTATGCGATTAAACAAGTTCAGGAACTGCTTGGCATTTCATGTGCTTTTGATCAAATGATCCAGGTATGATGAATACATGCTCCTGTTTGTCCCAGTAAAGTACTTCAATTAAAACCTTTTTCTGTTGTGTAATTTCTGGATCAGCTCAATGAAACTTTCTCCAAGGGGGAACACATTTCTTATTTCTACTCTAGTACAATTAAGTTACTTTCCTAGGACGTTTGTTTTATTGATAACAAATTTAAGAAGATAGATATCTCACATTTCACATGTTCTAGGAAAGTAAACTTGATTGAAATTTCACATTTCACAGGATTAGCAAATTATGTTTGTTTCACATTTCACATCATTTCATCAAAGGATTGAAAGTAAACTTGATTGATATCTCACATTTCACATTTCCTAGAATGTTCGTTTTATTGATAACGAATTTAAGAAGATAGATATCTCACATTTCACATGTTCTATATATATATATGAAAAGGAAACATGGTATTTCATCCTTTGATGAAATGAAACGAGTTTGTATCTTAAAAGTATAATGAAAGAAAATTAGCAAATTAAAACAAATACAACCAAATATGACCTATGACTGGAGTAGTCCAGAAAAGGAAATCAAATGCAACCAAAAGGAACATCATTTTTCACTATGGTTATTGTTTCGTTCTAGCTAAAAATTCCAAAGAATGGTAAGTACCTGCATTGTAGGTGACTTAATAATAAGTAGGTAACTTACTAATGTCAAGGAAAATGATATATAAGCTGGTTTACATGCAGCGGCTTTCAAAGTCAGTGTCGATGGTTTCAAAAGGAGTTCTTGGAGATCATCTCATTTTGCTGGCGAACAGTATGACATGCACAGGAAATATGATTGGCTTCAATTCAGGTGGATATAAAGCATTATCTCGGGCACTGAATATCCAAGTACCATTTACAGAAGCAACTTTGTTTGTAAGTCCCTTTCATTCTCTTGTTCTGTCTCTCAATATGAAATTTAACTTTATTTTCCTTTTTTTTTTCTATTAATGGTTGATACACTGCCGGTCATATAATCTTTGATCTATGGATTTATAGACGCCAAGAAAATGTTTTGAGAAAGCTGCTGAGAAATGTCACAAGGATTCTTTATCAAGCATAGTGGCTTCCTGTTCTTGGGGTAAACACGTTGCTGTCGGTACAGGATCAAGGTTTGACATCCTCTGGGACCAAAAAGAGGTACCGATAAATTATTATTATCATTATAATTATATTTGTTATTCCTTCGAAGATCTTTTTTATGTACTCATTCACGCACCCTTTTTTCCCTTTTCTAGTTAGGATGCAAACAAGATGATGTTGTGGATGTTTATAACTTTTTACACATGGTGAGAAGTGGTAAATCAGAAGAGCCAACGTCTGCGTGCCTAGGTGAAGAGATTGAGGATATAATGGTAGAAGATGAATACGGTGAGTTGACTTTGTCTCCAGAGCCTTTCTCTACTTCTGAGAAGCCAGTTTTTGAAGACAGTGCTGAATTTGAACACTGTTTGGATAATTATCCTGGAGAATCAAAGTGGGAGAAGGCTCCATCACTTGGGGCAGTTTCCACTGGTGGTGGGCCGTGGGAAAGTAATGAAAATGGGAAAGCTACTAACTCGTCTGATGACAATGACTGGTCCGGTTGGGGGAGAAAAGCTGAACCTGATGTGACCATTACAAATGCCCAAGAGAATACTTCAAACTCTGCTTGGGATACTACGTCAAGTTGGGGAAATAAAGCTACTAATACTTCAAACGACAATGACTGGTCAAACTGTAGTACAAAAGAAGTTGAACGAGATTCCTTTACTTCCATGGAGAAGACTCCAAAATCTGGAGGTTGGGATTCTGCATCTACGTGGGGGACAAAAACAAAAGATGATAGCTTTAAAGGTGAAACAGCGCCTGAAAAATCAAATCATTGGTCTGGTTTGCAGAAGGATAAAGCTGAAACAGAAGATGCCTTTCATAAAAGGGCTGAGATGGCCTCTAAATCTGGTGGATGGGAAGATAAGGCTTGGTCAAGAGGAACTTCTAAAACGGAAGATAATTGGTCTAGTCAGGTGAAGGATAAAGCTGAATCATTCCAGGTTCAAGTGCAAGAAGTTTCTTCCAAAACCAACGGTTGGGGTTCTACAGGGGGTTGGACAAAGAATTCTGGAGGTGATCATCAATCTGAAGCAGGCTGGAATGATGGCCAGGCATCAATGGACCGAGAGAAGGTGTCTGATAGATGGGATAGGAAGGCCACCCAAAAGTTGGAGAGCCATCAGACATCTAGTTGGGGTTCTCCAACTGTTTGTGACTCCAAGGATAGCTTTCCATCCAAAGCCGTGGACCATAGTGATTCAATTGTCAATCATTCTTGGGATCGACAGAAATCACCAGAGGCTTCCCAGGGGTTTGGCAACGATGCCTGGGGGCAGCAGAAATCACGGGATGTTATAAAACCTTCACATGCTAACAACGAATCAAACAGAAGTGGCTGGGGCTCCCAAATTGAGTCAAATGAAGGATCAGATCATGGGTTTGATCGAGTTACCAGTGAGCAAAAATCTTCTGATACACGAGGCTGGGACTCTCAGGAGAAGATGGATAAGCCATGGGACAAACAGAAATCTTTGGAGGCTTCACAAAGTTGGGGATCCCAAAATGACTCACTGGGTTCATGGGGGCAACCCCAGAGGGCATCTGAAGAATGTAGTCAGGGATCTCAGGATGATTCAAGTTCACAGTTTAGTCAACTGAAACCTCCAGAAACTTCATTAGGTTGGGAACAACAAAAATCACCAGAAGTTTCTCATGGTTGGGGTTCGCATAAAGAGTCGAGCGAACAGACGAGTTCACATGGATGGGATAAGAAGAATCAAGGGTCAAAAGGTTGGGGCGGAAATACTGGGGAGTGGAAAAATAGGAAGAACCGTCCTCCGAAATCTCCTGGAATGTCGAATGATGATGCTAATTTACGCGCATTATATACTGCATCTGGACAACGACTGGATATGTTTACCTCTGAAGAACAAGATATTCTTGCGGATATTGAACCCATAATGCAATCTATCAGAAAAGTTATGCATCAATCTGGGTACATATTCTCTCTTGATGCTTTCACTTAACATCGTGATTTGTGTTTACCTCTTTGCTTCCAGAAGGCACATTGGTTGCTTTTAGTAATTTTATTTGATTATAAATAGTAGACGTAAAGAATGGATCTGCTTATTAATGAAAATGTTCTTAGATTGATTGCAGTGGCTAGAGAAAATGATAGGACCGAGGCAAGACCTTAGTATTTAATTGGAAATAAGATTAAGGGGATTTTCTAATGAACGGTTTTTGTTTGTACACTCGCTCATAAAGTCTGCTAATGTTTTTAGATTCGTGTTCTCAATTTATTTATCGCGTGTAAAACAAATTTGGTGTTTCTTTCTTTCATCCTTTTGCTAACATTGACACTGTTTCTTGAACATTATTATTCTATTTAAATTTTCATCCAAGATTTTTTTTGTGCGAAGGTACAATGATGGGGATCCCCTATCTGCTGAAGATCAATCCTTTGTACTTCAAAGTGTATTCAACTTCCATCCTGACAAAGCTGCAAAAATGGGCGCTGGAATTGACCACTTCATGGTAAATTTCTCTTACTGTTATTACTTTCTTAAGTTTATTAGCTTTTCTCCTTTTTTTTCATTTTTGTCTTCATGTGAAAAAAATCTGAGCTGTAAAACTAATGACAGTTGGTACCTTAAAGCTTTTTCTTTTGTTTATTTACTCTTTCTGCCAAGTCTCTCTTTTTTGTCTGTTGTTTAAAGCTTTTTGAATGCAAGGTGAAAGGATATCCTTTGTAGTTAATATTTCTAAGCATCTTTAAGGCCAACTTCCTCTGGGTGGAGTTCCTGATTCGGATTCCACCATTGTAGTCATAGTTGTCATAAAAGATAGTTCTATGTTCTTTGGTTTTTTTTTGAAAAGGAAATTGGCCTCTTTATTGATAGTAATGAAGCTCAGAGTACAAAATGTTTATATAAAGAGCAAAACGAAAAGAGACCACAGGATCGGCAGGCGCACCCGAAAATCCAAACTAGATTGACACCCCTAAGCAACAAGAAAAAGCACCACAAATGAGGCGTGAAAAGTCTGAAAAAGTAAAGACAACTCTTTCAGTGATAGCTGCAATAAACGTGAGCCATGAAGAAGGTCGCTACTAATGGTCTGGAAAAATGAGGGCCTGCCAATTAAGAATGATTTCTTGGATGGAGAATGCTTCAAAATCTTTGTGTAAAGCACACCAAGCTGCAGCGTTTCTATTAGCCATCTCAAAGCGGTTTAACCAATGCATCTCCTTATCATAAAAATTCTTTGGTTTTGTTCAAACCAAATTTCTCCAGAAAGCTACTCTCCCGTTCCCTGTTTTGAAAGTTGCCAACTCAACCACCTTATCCCATTCTCAAAACTTATGGATTAGGAGGATATCTAGTTATCCCAATGTGCTGCAATGGATCCATTTGGTAGAAGTGCAATCCTGATTCTGAATAATTGTGGGTATTGAGTGCAAAGGGGAAGATTATCAATCCACCCATTTGTCCAGAAAGCAATTCTAGAGCCACTACAAAGTTTGAAAGAGGCCAAGGACTCCACCTTCCTCCAAACTCTTGAAATACTAATCCAAGGGCTCTTTAGGCTATGACCATAATTTCCAACTGTGTGCCAATTAAATGGTTCTTTCTATGAATGCTTCGAATAATTTGCCTCCATGAAGAATCCTCTTTGTTCATAAATTTCCAACCCCACTTGGCTAGGAGAGCCAAATTCTAAATTTTGCAGGCCTCCCAAACATAACCCTCCTTCAAGTTGAGGCCAAATAACTTTAGCCCATTTAAGTGGTTGATTTTACTTCCTGAATGCCCTCCCCAGAGAAAATTCCTTATTAATCTCCCCAAGGAGGAGGCTACATTGTCCGACAATGCAAACAAGACATATAGTATGTCGGAAGATTGGCCAAAATGGATTGACATAAAGCTGCTCTTCCTCATATGGTATGTTTGGTTTTATTCCACCCATCTTCGCCTTTTTGAGATAATGAATAAACCTTTTGGCAAACTCGTTTCTTTCCTATACTTACAAGCATTTGGTTTGGGAAGGATTATAAAATTTAGAGACTGAGAGGTCTGGTAATGGGGTTAGGTGTAGGCTCTTACCAAAGTTTCCTTCTTTTTGGATGGCCATGTTGATTTTTTTTTTTTAATTATTCTCTTGGTCTTATATTTTTGGATCAGTGCTCTTTTTTATATTGTTAGCTCATTAGGTTTGGTTTTGGCCCTTTTTTTTATCCTTTCACTTTTTATCCAAAGCGAAGTTTCTATGCACCAACAATAATAACAGGAGTAATAATAATAAGGGAAATTAATGCAAATGGCAAAACTGTTAAAATATTTACAAAATATATAAGATGGTTCATGTTGCTATATTTGAAAATGCTCCCAATAATAATAATAAACTTCTAGATGACGCTAAATCTTTTTCATCCTTGCTGAGTGATGAGTCAAGCTGTACTTCCATACCCTAGTCTTTAATTTGGCAACTGAATGCTGACACTGGTGAATTTATTTGGAAGTTGATGGCACCTTAGTCTTCATTTGTTACAGACCCTTCTACCATTTTTTACGATGTGATGGACATTTCAGGATATCTTACATTGTTTGTGTTTGAACTTGGCAGGTTAGTCGGCACAGCAGTTTTCAGGAAAGCAGGTGTTTTTATGTTGTCACAACCGACGGCCATAAAGAGGATTTTTCATATCGTAAATGCCTTGATAATTTTATCAAAGGAAAGTATCCTGACATGGCTGAAATGTTTGTCGCCAAGTACTTTAGGAAACCTCGTCCAAATAGAAACCGAGACCGTAACCCTGCATCTGAGGAAAACGAGAATAAGAGTATAGGTGGAGAGCTGACTCCAATTCCAGAAGAAGCTCAAAATGGCAGTCAACAATAGTGATGGTATCTTGGCTTTTGAATAGCTCAGGAACCAACTCCTCTTCTATAATACCAGAGGTAAAACAAATGATCACACTGTCTGCTATTTTGATTGTACATAGGAGGCAGATGGTTTTGTACGTGTGGTGTCAACAAGAGCAAGAAATTTCCAGCTTTTTAGCAAGCTTCAGCTCTTCTTTCCCCATATATATAAAAAGCAGTTCTCTGTTCATTGGTGTTTGACTTGTTCTGTTGCATTAGAAGTTGATTAGGCTGTCTTTTTATCATCTTGTTTTACAAAAAAAGGTCAGTTCATTACTAATTCTCTTAGGCTCTCCCAATCCCAACTTCTCCCAAAGCCTTAAGAATTTGACTTAGCAATTGAAAATGACACAACTATTGTACTTGCGATACTTGGGATACTTGCTGGTTGTTGCAATCCTTGCCTCCTATGAAAAGGTTGTTTGTGTATGTTGAAGATTCAATGATTCCGACTCCCAACAACAGTTACCATCTGTATTGATAGTGGAAGCCCCACGTGATTTGATGTACATAGCCTCAAAACAAGATTTTTCTGTTCAATTTCAATAGTTAGACTGATTTTGAAATGGATGCACCGACCAATCTCTATACAATTTGGTTTTTCCCCCTTAGTTTTAATGATTGAATGTCAAAGCAAAGGTTAAACCACCATTTTAGTACTGTTCTTAGTTTACTTTGAACTTAATGATTTAAAATTTTCAGTTTGGTCTTCTACAAGTTGGTTAAACTCTGCTAAATGTAGAATGGTTTCCGTAGATACTACAAGTTCTTTTTGGATGTTATAGAGAGATGAGTTAGTTTTCAAGAAAATCACTAGCACAAGAAAAATAGGAACATGTAGCTATAGAAAGTGAAGTTTGCGGAGATTTTAAGCAAATCATAAGCAAGACTAAAAATCCTAGTGGAAATCAGGATGAGAACGGAAGTGCATCTGATCTTAAAATTATTATTATTATTTAGACATGTCCATTGCTGGAACTTTTCGAAGTATATAATTAAAATGACAAATGTTCAATATTGTTTGCAAAATATGGGATTAAATTGTAGTCTCATAGATAGAAGAACTGCAATAAAGCATTAAAAATATTTGTATGGTCTTTAATTTAGTGTTTTTTTTAGAACAAAAGGGATGAATCTTTTCATATTAACGTGAGTTGAGTTGAGCTAAGTTTTCCTTAAGATTTCATTTTATAATTTTTTTCTTTTGTTTTTTTAAAATTTTATTTCTCACAATTTCCTTTAGTTTGTTTCTTTCATAATATGAAGATTTGAGATATAGATATAAACCTGTCTAGATAAAGGAAGATTCTCTTCTCCTAAAATTCATGGACAACACAAAAAAGAAAAAAAAAAAAGAAAAAGAAAAAAAAGAAAAGACTTCTTATGGTTGAAACAATTTACAAATTGAGTTAACTTATTTACAAAACAATATTTTTCAATGAGTTTTTCTGGGTTTTTTAATCATTATTTTATAACTATTATTTTATAAAAATAGTTTTGATAAATTAATTAATGAGTAATTTCTCTCTCCTCTCCCTATTAATTTTTTAGAGTAAAATGTCATAGTTCATGAATATTTTATCCTTCAATAATTAATTTGAATTATTCAAGTTTGAATGCTAGCAATAGTACTACCGACAGTTGATGAAAATCCTTTTGGTTAAATTGCAAATTCATATGGTTTAGAAAAAAAAAAATTAGAATTCAATCTTAATGATTTTTATTAAACCTTATAAATAGTTTGTTTTAGTAAATAAAAAAACAGTCTCTGCTACGACGAACTATTGCATGGAAATTCCAGAAAAAGAAGTTTTGAATAGAAATTCATAGCTGGAA
The DNA here is from genome assembly GCA_025688845.1 of Cucumis hystrix. Lineage (NCBI taxonomy): Eukaryota > Viridiplantae > Streptophyta > Magnoliopsida > Cucurbitales > Cucurbitaceae > Cucumis > Cucumis hystrix. The sequence continues at coordinate 127,364 of JACWES010000013.1, forward strand.
GGAATAGATACACAAATCAATTTTACAATTTGATTACATTTTGTTTTAGTAAATAAAAAAATGAAATTGGAACCATAGATCTTAGTAGGCCTAACACATCACTATCTCAATTGACGAATATTTGATTTCATAAATTTCATAAACATTGACCTAACCCTACATTTATATATCCTTTTTTAAGAACATATTTATATATACTCAACTTTCATTTGTTGAAATATAAATATCATTTATCTATTTATTTGTTATTTGTTTTTTTCGTACACTACAAAATGTTTAAAATTTGAAGTATAGATTAGTTGTTCCATGTGGAATTTGCGTTAGATATTTTATTCATTTCCATCTTCAACTCCATTTCTTCCTCTGTCTTTTTGGATTTCAACTGGCTATGGCTTCCTTCACTTCTGCTTCCGCTTCCGCTTCCGCATACTTTCCAAGGCTAACTTCTTCTTCTTCTTCTTCTAAGTCCTTCAAATTCAATTCATTTTCTTCCCATTCCACTCCCCCCTCTTTCCGAGTGTTTTGTTCTGGTGGGTTTCTTCAACACCCCAATTCTTCCAACCATTTCAACTTTCTTCTCCACGATGCCATGGATTCTTCTGGAATTGACTCCACCTTTGCCAAGGTACTTCACTCTTTTAAAACATTTATTACCACTCCTGCTTTTCATCTACGTGTACGTCGTTCTGATATAAATTGCTTTTTGATCGGATTCACATCCATTAGTTGGTCCTTAAGTTTATAAACTTCAATGTGTTCTACATTTGTTTGATAATATATTATTCAATTCACCTTCCCCATCAGCTTAAGCTTTTGGTCGTCGGTGATTTAATAACATTCCTTTTGATCAAAACTCTTTTTTTTCTCTTTCCAAAAATGGGATGTGTATTTTAAGAGAAATTATGTGTGGGGTAATTGAAGATACTAACTAAATTTACAAAGATAAGAACTATCTCAGGGACCAAATTTTAAGCATGAATTTTAATGCCGAATTCCTTATTCTAACCTCTACTTTTGTTTATATATCTATTGATAAGGGTAGAGCTTGGTGATTTCTCCTTATGTAGCATTGTAGTATGTATGTCTAGTAGAAGTGCACCCATTGAATGAAGAAAAATCTTAGTGATCCACAAATTTAACATGAGTGCTCTGATGAAAAATATAAACAAGCAACTATTTGATCTACTGAGCACATGTGATAAGACATTCTACAGTTTGGCTCTAATTAGGTAATATTTAGCTTCCTTTGCTCTTTAGGTTCTTATAAGGTACAATGTTGAGTCAAGCTATTGATCACTGATTAGCGTTAAGCATTTATATGTACTTAGCTTGCTTATTCATGGACCAGAACACTTCATTTCTATTTTGTTAAAGTTATTGACTTTAAATTGAAAAATTCTTGAACACTTGTGTATTTATATTTGTACTTAATGTTAAACTTCGGTAGTTTGATATTTGTGCTCTTAGTTCATGCTTTGACAATGCCCTGGGTATCATGGTTTTCAAAAATCAAAGAGAGGTTCTATTCCTTAAAAAAAAAAAAGGTGTCATTTGTCAAATAAATCTCTCTTTTTGTTCCTTCGTTAAGATGAACAATATGTGGGTTGGAGATTCAAATGTCTAAACTTTTGTCTAAAGAAATAATATCTTAACCCGTTGAACTATGCTCAAATTAGCCAGATAAATCTTATTTTGATACTCAAGGACTATGCAGGAAGCTAGGAAGGGTTTCTTGAGTCAGATTCACTATTTATCTAAGATAGAGAGGGATACAAGTATTAGCATTAATAGACGTGTTGATTTGGCGAAAGCTGCTCTTTATATTGCAGCAGAGGATGATTCTTTGGTATCTCATTCATCTGTTCCTCTTCCCGTTGATGCATTTATTCATAGACTAAGTGATCTTTCCATGGGCTATTCTACTCACTACAAATCTTCATTCAATTCATCCCCTGAAATATTTTTGGAAAGTATAGAGAGGTATATGTACGTCATGAAGGTAATATTTTAAAATTCGACCAAAAGTGTACACTTGCTTTATAATTTGAATAATTTGATTTACTGTTGAATTCAATATGGATCTCAATGCTGTTCCTATTTTTGCCCATGGCACATTTCACATTTTAGGGTTTTAGAAGAACCGGTTCTAAAGCTCAATCAGAACCACGAGCTCTATATCTTCACACGGTAGAAGATTCTGCCCTCTTTTTTTGTATTTTGATTATTTTGTTCTTATTTTATTTCAATGGAGTTGAATTGTTAGCAATATTTTATTTCATGTTGACAGGTCTTGACCCATCGTACAGGCTCAGCTGCACTACTTTCACTCATATACTCAGAGATCCTAAAAATGCTTCGTTTATGGAGTCTTCTAGATTTTGATGTAGAGATATATCACCCTCATGATGATTATAGCCTTCCCATGGGCTATCATAAACTGAAAAGCAAGGAATCTGATCAACCACACATAATGACAACTCAAACTCTCTTGGTGGAGGTAATTGCTATTTGTCCTATTAAAGATTTTTATTTAAAAAGCGGTTAGTTAATAGACCATTGAGATTATAATAAGAGACGTTGAGTAAAGCTTACACTAAGAGTGATTCTTTTTTATAAGGAAAGCCATGACTTGTGAAAAGTTGAGGGGTGTTGAAGATGCCATTATTTCTTTCTGACCAATTCGAACCGAAAAACAACTCTAACTATTTTAATTCGTTGTTGAAAAGTTGGTTTTCTTTGTCTAAAAAATAAATAAATTAACATTTTCTTTTATGCCTGTTGGAAGAGCTGAGGTTTAACAAATCGCAGCTAATACTAATAACCGAACTCTTAGATTTGTTAATGACTAAATCATTAAACAAGAAATGATTTTGAAGGTCAACAATAAATGGTTAACATCAGAAAAGGATCCTTCCCTGCCCTGATAGATAAAGATTGTATCATTAATAAATCGAAGCTTCCTATACTCACCTACTAGTAGCAAGATTTGGCTGATGACGTTAGTTACAACTTAAGTTTTTGGAGCTCCTAGGCTTTCTACAAAGATGGTACGATTAATGGATCCTCATTTATTTTTGAGCATGAGATAGAAAAAAGTTCTAAAATATTAGGGGCCAATATAATCAAAGCAACTTTTAAAGACAGAGAAATCTGAGTTTTTAAAATATACCATTAGTTTGGGAAGAAAGTGCAGGGTTGATCAAATCACTAGAAAAGAGTCTTTTTCAAACTTGTCAACAACTTCCACTCCAGCTACACAGTTAAAATTGCATAATAGTTTGGAAAGTGTGCACCAAGAAGAAGAGGCCCTTAAATAGGATAGGTAAGAGTTTGGAAAGAATACACCAAACGGAAACCTTCAAACGGGCCGAACCAAATTGATCTAACCAAGAAGACTCTCGTTAAAAATTCATTGATTTTTCTCAACAAAATTTCAGAGAGGAGAGCTTTAGTGGCATTGAATTGAACCATAAGATCTCAGGAGGACGTGTGGTCTTTTTGTTAGGTTAATGGTTCTCTTTGGATGTCTGTTAATTAGTTGGCATTTATCTATTAGGCTTTATTCTTTTGGATTGAACTATGTTTTTGTATAACTAATTTAGAGTTTGGCATTCCTTTTTATTGAGCTGTCTTTTTTTGCGTACCTTTCTCTATTCTTTCCTGAAATCAAGTCTTTATTTTTTTCTTTTTTTTCTTTTCTATTATTACTTTTTTTAAAATTAGTTTACTTAAAAAACAGACCGGGGGGGGGGGGGGGACGACCAAATAATAAACAAACAACGTAGTCCTACTTATCATTTTCTTAATCTAGTTATCTAGATAAGCTCTGATTTATTCCTTTTGTGTGTACATTAATACAGATTCTAACCAATTTAAAGGAATCTTTTTGGCCATTTCAACAAAATCAATCCAGAAGTTTGTTCTTAAGGGCAGCCGATGTTGCTAACTGTAGTGATAATTCGGATGCATTTGAGGAAAGGTACTTCAACTATTTAAATCTGCAGCATAGCCTACTTTGAGAGAACTGAGAAGTAATTTATACTTACATCAGATTGCCTTGTATTACCAAATTCACCATCTATTACTCTTTACTCCATCTCCCCCTCTTCCAGTAGCACGTAGATATGTGCATTAATATCTCTGTTTTTGTCCACGTTTGCCTCTTTTCCAGTGGCTTTCAGCTTGCATCTGCCAAGGCCGCTCAACACAGGCTAGAACGTGGAGTTTGGACCAGTGTGCGTTATGGAGATATGAGGCGTGCATTATCTGGTAATGTAAAGTTCTTTTTCTTCGAGCTTGTTAGACTACAGTCTATCTATTAATAAAACCTTGACCCAATGGCCTTCTGAATACTTGGAAACCCTACTTGGCTATCCAAAAAACCAGGATTTATATTGATTTTCAGATACTTAGCAAACTGATGTAGTAAGTTTTGCTGGGGAGAAACTGAGAAAACCCAGTCTGCTTCCTAGTATTTAAAGCTTGCTAGGCTCCCATTTCATTTTAGCGTAGGATGCAAACAAGAGAAAAACAAGCAAATGGAGAAGAAGCTAGTTAAGCAGCTCTGTTTTCCTTTTCTAACTGGATTTTTCAAGGAATGAAACTACTGATTGGAGTCCCGAATCAACCTTACCAAGCTAAACTTTTAGTCTGTTAAATCTCAGTTCAAGCCTCAATCTGAACCCCAATTAGATCTCAAACTTTGCACATGGATTTTCTACAAGCTCAATAGGGCCCTGTTGACTAAGGTTTATATCGGAGGAAGAAGAGAAAATGGCTTCAGGGAAAAATGGGTAGAATGAGATGGAGAGAGTGAACGATGTATTTCTGTTACGTGAATGTAAATTGTGTGAGGTGTGATACATTTTATGGCCCATAGGAATTTTGTAAGTTGAGATCAGCCTTTTAAGAGTCTGAGGATAGTAGATTATTTTTATTTTATTTTATTTTTTTATTTTTTTATCTTTTTGGGTAATATTTCATTATGTAGCTCCATGGGGATTGAGAAGAGAGAGGAGCTCTCGAAACTCCTTGGGCATTGTCAAATCAGTAAATTCACAATTCGAGAACTATCATTCTACAAGCTCGAACAGTTCTTTTCTTTTCAATTTTCTCTTGTTCACATTAATACCAAGTATTCCTTTTTTCTCCTTAAGGAAATAAGTTCATTACTTCGACGTTTACTCATTCTTAATCTTATTCCTTAAGCTTATTATTTTTCTTGCAGCATGTGAACGACTTATCCTCCTTGATGTTGATTCGAAGGAATTGAGAGATTATAGCATCCTTCTCTACCATTGTGGCTTTTATGAGCAATCTCTGGAGTATTTGAAGTTGTATCAGGAAACAGAGGTACGTTCTATCTATAAAATGAAAATAAAAGAAAAAGGGAAAAAGCGTACATTCTCCCTCTTTAAACCTAGAAATTGGCCAGCCTTCAGTGAACTGATCTCATTAGAGCCAACCACTGCAGGGTTCCTCAAGTCCAACCAGCAAGTTAAGTAGCCAGGAAGAAGAAGCTGTGGATAACTTGATGAAACGCCTTGCACTTATTATGATGGAAGATGGTTGGAGCAGACCCTCATTTTCTCGAAAATTCATCGGTAAGAACTCTGAACCTTGGTAATCAACTCATTACATTATGTTATGCCAGGCAGAGTAAACCTCGGTTTGCAAGATAGGTGGTGGTAGCCAAATGTGATCCATCGTATGGAATAGTTAACTGGATAGAGCATGTATGGTTTATAACAAATAGGAATGGGAGCTATAGGATCAGATGTTGTACTTTAATTTGGCATTTGAGGGAATTTGGTCCTTACTACACTATTCCACTAAATATTCATGTAAAAATGTTCCTGTAGGCTGTAAATACATGTTCTATAGCTTTAGCTAGTACTGTGTTTTTCCCCATTATTTCTCTTTTGTATTTATTATAATTTTGTTTGCAGAGTCATAAAGAGTACAGTTGATAGTATATTAATCCAAATTTAATTGTGCATCATCAACTGTAAGCTATTACAAGTTGAAAGTTCAATTGCTCAATTGTAAGGTTAAAAGAATGTTATTTTATTTTTGTATTACAAATAATGGGATTGAAGAACAAACTTCTAATCTTGAGAGTGATAATAACTATTTAATGCTGGTTTGAGTTACAGTGATTTTGAGAATCCCTCAACTAAAGTTTGTTGAGTTAAAAAAGAAAAAAAAAGTAAATTGTGTTTGTTTTGTGGCATTTTATTTGACTGGAGCAACAAGATAACAAAAAACACATTTATCTTATTTTCTTCTTTTAATTGGTTTAAAAGAGAATTGGTTTTACAAGAATTGTTCTATTATTATTATTTTTTAAAAGAAAATAAATATTTTCATTGAAAATAATGACAAGCGACTAATAAAGAATGGTTTCGATCATTATATATATATATTGATCCTTATCCTTCGTATACAAATTTACAAATTGTAGGTAGGAGTTTTCTGTCTGTAACTTTAATCTACAACTTAAAACTAAAACAATTAATACTTATATGACTATAATTAAAAAAAAAAAAAAAAGAAGTATCAAACTTGGTTTGAAAATGTCTAATTGACAAGCAAAAACCTGGCAATGTAGAACCCCCCATCCCTGCTGGAAATCCCATTGCACTGGCTGTCATCTGCTTTAAGTCGAAGAGTATAGCCAAAATTGACATGCTTTGCTTTCAAGTGTCTTCTACGAAAACTTTGAAGACAAAATCACGAAACCTTTTCGAGTATTGCTTAGGATCGACGGCAGAGATCGAAGTTGGATCATATTGCATTGATTTGTATGCATGTTCAAGCTTCTTGCTAATGTCATAGTCTTGTAGTATGTCAATTATTCCAAAGAAAAGTACAACATCATATCTCTCTCCTGTGGGTTCTCCAATCAGCTGACCTTCCCAATCACTTCTTCTCATAGTCTTTTCAACCTTTGCTTCCATGTTAATGCCCAAACTTGTGGAAGCCCACCTGTTTAATAATCATATATTGTACAAATAAAACATCATGGCATACAATTACACTACTTCTTTCTAAGAGTTTCTTTTATGTTCACAAGGTTGTTCTTCCACTCGAAATCACAAATATGTGATTACTGATTTCAATTGATATAACAAAGTATACGATACAAGTTAGTTGGTTAGTAGCTTTTAAAGACAAATTTGAACAAAGTTTCTGATCACCTACTCTTGAAACTTCTATACAAGTTGAGAACCAGCTGAGTTGAACATATTATCACTGGGTTTTATGGAATGTTTTGTCAAGAATTAAGATCTATTTCTATAACTAATTTCCGAATTCTTTACAATTTTGAAAGTCGTACATACCTTGAAGAGTCCATTCTGGTTAAGCATGAATGTGGCTCACCGTAATGGTTACCATTTCCTGAGAAAAAGAGAGATTGGCATAATTGTTAGGTGATAATGAATGGCTTGAGCTACGGAAAGACAAATAATGTATGACAAAAACTAACCAAGGGGAGTACAATTTCCAGAATGATGACCGTTAGGCATGCCTGGTTCTCTCTGCGAAGTTTCTCGAAAATGAAGACCGACCAACATACTATAATCCATAATTCTCTCCTGTTCAAGAAAGTCACAATCCTTGTCGACCTGCCTGCATACATGGCAATTCCAAACTTATAATTCGGGAAGGAAAGAAGGAAAGTTTGTCATAGCTGTATATTGGAAGCACCCTAAAGGCTACAAGTATATATGAAACAAGAACCCGTACCAGTTAAAGAAAATGAAACATAAAACTGTTTTAACTCATTGTGACATGATATTATAATCTATAGCCAGAAATCACAGTCTATCTGTTAATTGTATGGTTATAAACTACAAGACGACCCATTAATGCCAATTTTAATGATTTCCAAACAAAGTAGATTCAAAAGCACATCCCATATTGTCAGAAGTCCTCGAAGTGGCTAATAGCATTTCAAGCCAATTCAAAAACTTGGGGTTGTGGTTCGTTACTGATCAAATAGCTTCTAGTTCAAGATGACTCCGAATGGAACAGGCGCAATCACATTTTGAGAAGACTCTCTCCTCCTTACAGTTCCTTAAACAAAATATGTATTTTCCTTAGTTCCCAATTTCACAAGTCCCATGTCATGTATACTCTCTCTCCTATAACAGAGATTTTTATCCTCCTTAAAGCCTTGCTCGATTTCTCCAAATAAGTTAGAAGAAAATTAATTGATCAGTTTAAAACTTTTATCATTCTTCCATGAATACGATGAAGGAAATAATAAACTTCCACAGTTTACATCCTAGTAAAAAAGACTGATAACCAACAGGATCATAGAGAACAACTTGCAACCGAATGTTTGATGACAAGCATGCCAAGTGGCGAGATTGTACCAAGGGATTTACCTGCAAAATTCGTCAAACCAAATCTTTTGCAACCGAAATATATAATTTAAATCGAGATCTTTAAGGGTTGTTGTTGCATCGATTTCTGACTCAGGCTTATCAGTTGTACGACCAAGGGAGGAACCTTTCAAGTCGAATCGTTTGTGAATTGCATGCTCCGAACAAAACAGATTCCCCATAATGACAAACCGCACCTGTATTTCCAGGACAGTCAATTGGAAGAAACTTAAGCTTCAAATTTGTTCTTACAATATTTCCGTCATTACCTTTTTCTGGGTAGTGCCTGTTAACTTCACACAATGAAGACCATAGAATTTGGTAACCAAAGTGTTTTTGAAGCCTTGAACGTGCTTATAGTAGGCTGGCAGCATCCGTATGAGAACCTGGAATTTATTGCAAGTTGCATTGGTAAATTACGAAAGGGAAATTGTAGTACAGCTTTTGATTGAAGAGACATGTAAGATGTATAGCATAACATGTCTTTTACTTCACTGGAAGCAGAAAGATGAATCAAACAAAATTTGAAAAATAAAATATGTCAAAGAAAAAAAAAATTCAGGGGAAACCCTATGAGGAAGAGCATGGGAAACTATACTGTTTGTTCTTACAGAATTCAACTTTAAATTTGAGGTGCAGCAGGAGCAAGGAACTAGAAGCAACAAGAACTAGGAAAACTCACTTTTACTTCAGCCTTTCTCATGGTTTTTATCATGTAGCGATCATCATGGGTTAAGTAAAAGAAGCTTCCACTTTTTCCAGGTGAGGAAAGTTCCCGTAGGGCATCATTCCCACATATCGATATCATGTAATCCGCTGGATCCACGTTGAACAACTTCCTTAGAGTCCTAAATATGGATATAATGATCCGTGAGGCTCTGCACTATTTCATTCCATTTGTAATAGTGAAGTGGAACATGTATGTATGTTTGTTTTCTACAAAGAAAAGTTATTTGATCAATATGGGAGTTTTGAGCATTGTTCTTCAACTATGTTACCAATGATGGCAACCTCAGACAATCTTAGGTTATCATAAAACTTTTTTGGCATGTGGATATAGACTTACAGTTGAATAAAAAGAAAACAACCTTCTGTCTTGAAGAATACAGCTATAGAAGTTACATAAAACCATTTCCTAGATAACTTACCCACAATACAAATACAAATGGTCTTTGGACAGAAATATAACAAGTGGTATAGCAAGAAAATCCATGTTACTATGTAATGACTGACCTGAATACTACAGGACAGTAATCCTTCCATTTGAAGTCACAAGATTGGTGAGGTGGAGTGTACTTGGATCCTTCTGGTGGAAATTTTGTCCATATCTTTTCCTTTGGATCAAATGCTGAAGCTTTCAAGTCAAATGAAGAGGCAGGAGCTGGCCTTCCAACAGAATGTCTGTCCAGATGAATAAGAAAATGTGGGAATGGGGCAAAAATAAAATCACATCACGTTGAAATCTTCACTGAGCTTTTCACCAAATATTGTCAACAGTTTCATTACTTAACTTTGGAGGAAAAACAAAGAGTTTCAAAGTTGTTAATTTGGTAGTTGAAAAGTTCCCATTGAAGCTTGGTAAGAGTAGCGAAATTTACAATTTCCTCTTCAATTCTCAAGTATTTACATACTTCAAAACTTGGGAATCATTTGAATTGAGTTTACGTTTCCTGAAAAATCATATTTCAAACTAGTTGGTTGGAGAAAACTATAGAGCTGTTTTGAAGGTAGCCAGTGCGAAAGCTAATCTCTGATATGCATATTACATATAACAACAATACATATCACCATAAATGACCATTCTCAACGCTTCTCTTAGAAGTATAATCACAAAACTGAAAACCAAATGAGAAGGACAGAAAGAAAGGAAAATGAAATGAAATGAAACACAGAACAAAAATGAAGTTGATTAGATCTGATACCTGACTCCCAACTGCAGATTTAGCATAAGATCATAGTTCTTATGGCCTTTAGATATTGTTACACCCTGTCCCTTCAATTGTACTCTCGTCTGCTGTTGTCCATTTCCTTTGGAATCTGACTCTTGAACATGAGCATCCATGGATCCTTCCAGTTCATTTCTTACACTCCCATCCTTAGCTCCATCAACATCAGATTCTAAACTATGGCTATCAATTGAATCTCTCTGCAAGCACTCCCCTTCAGATCCACTCTGGTTTACCACCTTATCGGAAGGATATATTGAAACCTTTTCACATGGATATATCATGCATTCATTCAAATCAACATCAAACACCTCCTGAGGATCCCAATCCAAATTGTTATCCGTAGACCCAGATGGATAATATGTTCCAGAATGTTCTTTAGGATTCTTACTCCAAATCCCAACATAAAAACTCCCATCAGACCATCTGAATGTCCCATTTCCTTTTGGAAACCCATCTTCCCAATACCCATCATACCTTTTCCCATTGCTCCAAATCATTGTCCCATTTCCATTGATCTTCCCATTTCTCCATTTCCCAATGTAATGATTCCCATTCCGCCATTGATACCTGCCATGCCCATTCTGCAAACCACGTCGCCATTCACCATCATAGTAATCACCATTAGCAAAGCTCTTAATCCCTTGCCCATGTTTCAAGTTCATAACCCAAATACCTCTGTACGTATCCCCTGAAGAACCCGTGAACGTTCCTTTCCCGTCCATAAAACCCGACTTGAAATCGCCTTCATAGGTAGCACCGGACGGCCAGCTGAACTTTCCGGTACCCATCGGCTTCCCTTTACTCCATTCTCCGACGTACATACACCCATCTGTCCATAAATATTTTCCATGGCCATTAGGAAGATCCTTAAGCCACCGGCCGGCATAGAAATCACCATTGGAGAGGATCTTCTCGGCGTGATACGTTTGAGCGGTGGGGCCTGGTTCATCATCCGTTGGCGCCACAGACATTGTTGAGAAAATGCTTTTGGTCTTCTTCTTTACAAGGGTTTGTGATTTTCGAAATGTAACTTCCCAGGCCCTCACAATGCAACCCAATTCTTTGCTCATTCTTCTCCTTCTTTCTCTGTTTCATTCCCTCCTCCACATTCTTCCTGCATATTCATCCACAGATTTTATGTTAACAACAAAAACCCAATAATAAAAAACAATCTCAGAGCCCTCCCCTGTTTTCTTTTCTCCCTGTTACTTCTCTAATATCCCCAAATTTACAAAAATTCCTCCTTCTGAAACCAACCCAGATAGTGAAAAACGTAAATAACTGAGAGAAGAAGGTTGAAGAAGAAGAATGATATGAATTTGTGTTCCCCTGTTTAGGATATTTCAGAATGTGAAAATGAAGATGAAAATGAAGATGAAGATGAAAATGAAAATGAAGATGAAAATGAAAATGAGAGGAGATTTTGAATTGACATGGAAAAACAAAGTTCAAGTTCCTACAAATTTCCCTGACTTGTCCTGTTTGTCTATGTGTGTGTTGGTTGGGTTTGAACGTAGAGGTTCCACACTTTTTACTCTGATTCCGTACTTTGCTCCTAAAACTGCTAACAGACCAGACGATTATGAGGAAGAAAAGAAGACTGCTGATTATGCAATTCTTTGCCATTTTTAGTCTTTTTCTTCCCTCTCATTTAAAATGTTATTAAATTATAATCTTTTTTTTCTTTTTCCTTATAATTGCTAAAAACAATTTGGTTTACATTCTACTTTCAAACCAAAACTTTCATCTTTCTTCTATTTTAATATTATTTCAATTTCAATTTTTTCTATTTTTCTTTAAAAATTTTATACCATGTAAAGTTTAGTTTCTTAGTGGTTAGCTTTTAACTTTTATGATTTTCTTCAAAGAAAACCAAACAAAGAAATCAGCCACAACCCGACTAAGTTGAAAATAGAGAAATATTGTGCTTACAATAATTTAAGAACCAATCAGAAAAAGGTATCGACCAAGAATGTTGAATACACAGAAACCTCATTTTAAATAAACTACAAACAAAGCAAAAAGCAACAACATCAAAGAGATAAGCTAATCATCGATCTGTTCTCAAGATGAGGATGGATCATGCCATCAAGGATTTTCATAAAGACCTCACAATAAAAAAGAATATTTAACTTCTTCACCTAAAAACGAAAAGCAAGGTTTAACCTTTACGAGTTGAACACATGTTTATATGCTTACTTTGATTTGAATACATGTAACATACATGTGTTAAATTATTTAACATGTCAATATTTATCCTTGAGTTACAAATTTGTTAAAATCAAAATAAAGTTAAGCCAAAATGATTATCTTTTTTTTTTTTAAAAAAAGAAATTAAGAACTAAGATAGAGTTTATTCGTCAAAATAACATGAATATTTTAAGAAGTTTGAAACCAAGGCATTAATAATAATCTTGGGTTTTTTTTTTTTTTAAAAAATAGAACAAACGCAAAAATATTTACAATTTTGAAAAAAAAGCTCACAAACCCACAATAAGAAATAACAAAAATATGTCGCGATTATCTTATCGTGGGGTACACGAGTGTATCAATATCTAAACAATCTTTGTACACGATCTTATACCAAATCTAAACAATCTTAGTACACGATCGTTTATATCTTGGTAAACAATCTTGTACCAAATCTAAACGATCTTGGTGTACACCAAGATGATTTAGATATTGCTATACACGATCATTTAGATATTGTAATACGATCGTATAGTGGGAAAAAAGAAGAAGAAAGAAGAAGAAGAACAATCCACTGATAAAGAATAAGTAGACAATGTCGAAGATGAGAGATGACAAAAAAGGAATAAATTCTAGAAGAGAAGATGAAGAAATCATGAATAAGAAGAACTGTGAAAGAGAACTAATAATACGAAGAAGATGCACATACATTTAACGTGAAATTCAAAACCAACAAGGCAAAACTTTAATTTGTGAAAATACAATGATAATTTTATGAGCTTTTATTTTTTGTTACATGGACAGTAAATGCTTTTGAATTTTTGTTCCATATATGTAAATTAACCATAATCTCTTATAGGAAAAAGAATTAAAATTTGATTCTAAATTAAAACTTTCATCTACATAATTGAAGTATCATTTTAATAATGTTTTACATTGTGTTGAAAATAATTTAATTGTAACAAATTAAAAAGTAAATGGTCAAAATAAACTTAATTTAACTTGCATCAATTCATAATCTTAAAGTTGAGAGGTTTTATTATTAAAGAATAAAGACTATCCTAAAAAAATGTTTATATGTTTGAATCCTCACATTGATGCTAAGAAATAAAAAAAATTAAAATTAAAAATAAAGTTCACTAGTCTTTTATTTGGCAATTTATAAAGTATTAATGAAGGGATGCAAAAAATAGGTGAAAATGTTAAATATTAAAAATATTTACAACAATACAGTAATAACCATGAAATCATCTATAGTCTATTTAAGTTTTTTTTTTATTACATCTAATAGAAAATGGCCATGACAATTTTTCTTTTTTTAATCATTTAAATAAAAAAATTCAATACAAATATGTGGTATAACATATACAAATGGTTTAATTATTTTTTAAAATTACAATGTAATAATAAAACAAAATCAAAATCATAAATTAAAATTAGATAATTTATATTATAATCAGAAGTCTCCTAAACGGCCAGTTTACCCATAACTAATGTCAAATATAAATAAGATTTGATGCCATAAGAAAAATAAAATAATGCATATGAAAATTAAACTTAATTTTATTAATCTTTATGCTACTTTTTATCTCTTTCATTTCTCTATTTTTGAATGTTTTTTAGAAAACAAATCAATTATATGTATTTTGTTTTCCTTTGTTCATTCTCAATATTTGGGAATTCTAATAACTTTCTTTTTGCCTCTAAAATATATTTGTTTTTCTTTATAATAAACTTTGTTGGCTTAACATTTTCTAAACACTATTTGATAAACTTACTCACAATTTATTAAATAATTCATCCCATCTATTATTATTTTTAATTTTATTTTATCTTCAAACTTTTGTGTTTTTCTAATTTCTTTTCTTTTCTCTCAACTTTAATGGTGTAAAATCAAGATTGTAAATACATGTTTTTTTTTTGTTATACAATATGCATTTCACTCCATAAGGGAAATAATAATCCATTAAACTCAATAGGTAAACCATCTCCACTTGTAACAATTGTAATATTTATTAGACTCAAATCGAATATTTTAAAATTTTATGTCCCATCTTAAAGAGTTACATAATTCCGTCACCATTGGTTGCACCTATACAAACATCTTATACACTTTAAAAATGGTCACATCTAATAAAAATGTAGAAGCAAAAGAAGAAGATGAAGAGAGTTTCCTCATAGAACCTTATACATATATAGTATAGATTATAATATACGTCTAAATATATACAATTGTGTTTGTGTATTAGGTAATGACTATTAACTTCATCAATTTAATACTATACAACAAAAACCCTCCCAACTATCCGAAAATATATGAATATATCATATAACTTTTAAAGAACAAAATCTCAACCACTAGCTACATAAATGTTATACTAGTATTTAAAGTAAACACAATTTGACAATTATAGATGATATGCATTCCCTCCTTCTAAAGTTAGGAGACAAAAGTTCGGTCTCATCCATGCAATTATTAGTACTAAAAGGATGTTAATTAAAGTAGCGTGATTAATAGGAGTAAGCTACATTTGAAATTATATTAAAAGTACTAAGAGTATAAAACTAGATAGAAACAACGTCCTTGATATTTTATCAACATAATAAATAGTTTTTAAAGTTGAATGGAGAAATAGATACGATGAGAAATATAAGAAATATATATATGAATGAATGAGATGAAATAATATATCATGATATGATTTTGATATATATAGTTTAATTTTGATGAACATGATGATTGAATAATTAATAAAAGTGTTGAAATGAGTAATTTGGTATGAATAGTGGGAAGGAATATGATGATGGATGGGGTAGTGGTGTGTGAGTAGTGAGTTGTGGAAGGAGCACACAAGAGATGGTGGTTATGGGTTGGACATTGTCTACGTGCTCCTCACATGGGGATTTCTTTTCTCTTGCTTTCACACCAATATGCATTTAAGGATCAAATTGTCTATACTCATTTTCTATACTTTTCACTTTTTATATCTCATTTTTGGACTACTACTTTTAGGAGACAAGAAATAAGTCAAATCATGTGGTAACTTTTATATTTTTTTTTTCTTTGTATTTTAGTTTGCCTTTTATTTGTTTTAGATAAGTGAGATGAATATTGTTATTTTAATTACAAAAAATTAGATAAAACGAATTGGTTCTAAAAATATTAAAGAAAAAGAGACGTTCTTTTTGTCTTTGTTTGAGTTTGTAGGCTTAAGAAATGAATTCAAGAGGG
The DNA here is from genome assembly GCA_025688845.1 of Cucumis hystrix. NCBI lineage: Eukaryota > Viridiplantae > Streptophyta > Magnoliopsida > Cucurbitales > Cucurbitaceae > Cucumis > Cucumis hystrix. The sequence goes on from JACWES010000013.1 coordinate 143,125, forward strand.
TTTTAACCGGTTGCCATTTGAATGGTGGTAAGAATCAAACTGTTGAAAGCGCATTCGTCTGGTCAAACTTGTCTAGTCTCGTCATTGACATGCACTGCCATCAAAGTTGCATTGTCGTTGCCTTATCTCTATCGTATGTTGAGATGAGTATTGAATTCGTTATTTAAGAAAATGAATTCATTGCTCCAATATACAAGAACCGACACTCTAGGCTCGATCACTTTGCCCCCCACACTTCCGGTCTAATACTTTCACTGATTCCTTTAATTTCCACTTCCCCATTTTAGTTTCAAAAGTTATGATCTCCATCATCTCCAACTTTCCATTTTCCTCTCTTGATCTCTTCTTACCTCCAATTAACTCTCATTTTCTTTTCATTTTTTTCTTCCGGCAATTTTCTTTGTTTTTCAATATTATTATTTTGGGTAATTAACCTATCAATATCCTAACTCCCATGTTATGCTTTTTTGTATTTATTATAAATTTATTTTTGGTACATATTTTCTATTAATACTTATGTATATTTACAATTTTAACACCGTGAGATATATACTACGAGAAGTTTACATGTCTATATTTTTCTAAAGGCTATGTGATTATTTATATTTTTCTCTTTTCTTTCGTTAATTATTTGAATTTATAGTACTGCTACGATTAATTTTTTTTATATAGTTGGAGAAGAAGTCTAAAGTTGATCAAAGAAGATAAAGATACATCTTTGTTAATGAAGTACAAGGGTACATATGAGGGTTTCTTTTTTTATATTACGATTTAAATGACTACTAATGATTATTTATTTGTTTTTGTTTATACTCACATTTGTAAGCTTTCATATAAAATATGTGGAAAATAAAAGAAAAAACAAAAGGGGATAAAATTAAGTAGAAACTAAACCAATAAACTTAAAAGTATAAAAATGTAATGGTAATTAGAAAATACAGGTGGCTAAACATGAGATATCATTAAAAAATATTTAGAGAAAAATTGACCTAAATAGGAGAAAAGAGATTAGCTTAACTAAAATCTATATATGTTTGTGTAAGAATTTTCATAAATTTAAAAAATAGGTTCCAACTGGTTCAAATCTTTTCTGGGCAATTACTATATTCATCGTGGGTCTTAAACGTCTTCTTCTCTTTGTTCTTGGGGGAGTTGTCAGATTGTCATTTCTTCTTTAATTGTTGGTGTTTTGATCACCGATGGTACCTTTGCTTCTTCTTTCTTCTTTTCCTTCTTCTTCTTTCTTCTTTCTACTGTATTTATAGATGTTTTAGGTTTTAATCAACTGACGATGTTCCTTTTTTTCTTCTTTATTTAACCAAATTCAAATGATATGCATTGGAATTAAAGTGATTTTAGTGGATTATTTTCTCCTTGTTTCTTCTACACTTATTTACAATTGTTTTAGATTTTACTTATATTAGTTGTTTTTAGTCATTTTTTTTTCTTTTATCTTTTATCATATTCAACATCTCAAATTCAGGTGTTAGCCATTAAGATTTTGGTGGATTGATTTTAATGTAGTGTATGTGATAGATTTTTATCACTTGAAATTAGTTACAATAAAACTTTATCACTAATAGATGATGATAGAAGTTTATCACTTTCCATTGGTTTTTTATTGTGTGAAATTGTAGTGAATTAAAATTAGTTTGCAATAGGATACTATTATTTTTTATCACTGACAAATAATGATAAAGCTCTATCACTTTCTATCAGTTGTTTATTTTGTGAAAATATAGTAAGTTAAAATTAGTTTACAATAGGACTCTATCACTTTTTATCACTAATAGACAATAATAAAACTTTATTACATTCTATCATTTTTTTTTATTGTGTGAAACTGCAGTGAGTTAAAGTTAGCTTGCAATAAGATTCTATCATTTTCTATCAATGATAGGTAGTAATAGAAGTTTATCACTCTATATCAGTTTTTTGATTGTGTAAAAATGTAGTGGTTTAAAATTAGTTTGCAATAGGACCCTCTCACTTTCTATCATTGATATACAATGATAGAACTTTTATCACTTTCAATTTTTTATTTCTTCTATATCTTAACCAAAAGATATGTTATTTAATCAAAATAACTTTCTCCCTCTCCCAATAGAATAACTCCGTTATTCTTTTATTTAAATTAATATTATTATAAATATAATATAAATTCAAATTATATTATATCATATATAATATAACCAATGGTTTAGATCTTCTCATATGATCTATAGTTCTAATATGAATCGAATCCATATTAATTTTTAATCTATAGTTTATTTATGAATCTTATTCATATTATTATTATTTGAATCATATTTAAATATTAACTTCTCTCATAAAAACTTTATATTATAATGTATCAAATACATTATATTAATTGTATTATATACAATTTATTTTCTTTAATCAATTTGAACGATTCAAATTAAACAAAAATAAATTTGATTCTCATTTATATTTATTGAGCTAACAAGGGGACCTTATGGACCTACAGATTAAAGCTCCAATGATGTGAGATTAATTAAATTAATCACTGTTCATTAACTATCAGTCATTCCACTAAAGACCAATAGTTGCACTCTTCTTACTGTAGATATATTTTTGTGTCCATTAGATATAACCAATCAACAGTGCAATGACCCTTCACAAATTGCTCATAAGTACAGCTAGACCAAAAATTACCGTTTTGCCCCTGTAGTTACATCTAACTCCTTAAGTACCACAAATCCCTTTAATGAATAATAGTTATAGTCCCACTATAACTAAACTCCTCTCGGGCCAAGAGAGGGTGTGACGCCACATTGTTCAAGCCCTGGAATCAGCCCTTAAGAGAGCAATTTCTCTACTTACTCTATCTATAGAGAAGAAGTGAATTCGTTCTTGTGTAGTTGTGTTCCTAGCTCTCTAATCAAACGAATCCCCAAAATGATAGGCTTATTAAGTCGGCGATATAGGCCACTCTCACCCATGCAAATCAAAGGAATGCCTTCATAGGCAGGATTTCACAACTCACTCAGGATTCAGGTCAAGTCATCTTGGTGAAATGTAATCTCAACTAGTAATGGTGTTAATAAGAGAGACTATTCATTTCATGGTCCGATCTTATACAAACTCTCTGTATAGAATACCCCTGCCCTAATGTCTCGACATGAATGATTAGGATCAAATCATTTGTAGCACTTTAGAATAATTGTAACAACTACATAGCATGCCGTATTCGTAGTGTTACCAGGATATAAGATATCTAGCCTTATCCATCTACTACAGACCATTTAGGTTATCATTGAAACATGATCCACTTGTATGTCTGGTTTTGTGGGTTAATGCAACTAAATGTCAAATAAAATAACACACTTTATTTTATTAGATAAATAAAATGTGTGTATAATATATACAATTACAAACTACAAGACCACAAGATTTAGGGTATCAACCCCAACAGGATGGCTCTATGTGCACATAGTTTAACCCTTGCTTGATTCAGGAGCAACACCATCTTGGTGGGGTGAAATAATCAAGATTGTTAATTATGTGCTTAATAGGATTCCTAAATCAAATAGTAAAACTTCACCATACGAAGTCCTTAAGAATAAAACACCAAATTAAACTTGTCTTATCTTAGAACTTGTGGTTGATTTAACCTATGTAAGAATACCTAATCCTAAAAGAAGAAAACTAGCTAGTAGAGCCTATGAATGTGTCTTTATAGGATACACTGAAAAGAGTAAAACTTATAGGATCATAGAATCAAACTATATAGATTTTTTCAAGGATAGATTTCCTTTTAAATCTAGAAATAATAGGAGGACTTAAATAGCCAAACTAATGGGGACTTAAGTTCAAGTAGTTTACCTTAAGTTAGGATTCAAACCCAAGATAGGGAATTAGATCATGAACTTAGAAGAAGCAAGAGAGCCTAGAACCATAAAAGACTTTGGAGAAGACTTCGAAATGTACAATGTAGAAAATCCTAAAGATCTAACTGAAGCCTTATCCTCAGTAGATGCCAACTTATGACAAGAAGCAATCAACACTAAAATGGACTCTCTTGAAATCAAATAGGATGGACTTGACACCTAGTTGACCTACCCCTTGGATGTAAAGCAAAAGACTGTAAATGGGTTTTGAAAAAGAAACTCAAACTTGATGGATCAGTAGATAAGTGTAAGACTAGACTAGTGGCAAAAGGTTTTAGGCAGAGGGAAAACATAGATTTCTTCGACACTTTCTCTAATTTCAGTAACTGGAATCACCTCAATTAGAGTGTTGATTTCTATAGCTAACTTGAACAATCTCTTAATACATCATATGAATTTTAAGATTGTTTTCCTAAACGGTGATTTAGAAGAAGATATATATATGGAACAGCATGAAGGTTTCATAGTTCAAAGTCAACAATCTAAATTTGTAATTTAGATAAATCCCTTTATGGCCTAAAACAAGCTCCTAAGCAATGACATAAAAAGTTTGACAACCTAATCATGTCCAAATGATTCAAAGTAAATGAGAGTGACAAATGTATCTACTATAAAACAGAAGATAGGTTATGTACTATCTATGCTTATACATAGATGAGATGTTAATCTTTGGATCAAACTTGCACGTCATAAAGGATGTAAAATTAATGCTGAGTGCAAACTTTGACATAAAATACTTAGGAGAAGCTAATGTAATCCTAGAAATCAAAATTACTAAAACTAAAAATGAAATTTTCTTAGATTAATCTCATTACATAGAAAATATTCTAAAGAAGTACAACTACTTTGAAAACAAACCAGTATGTACACCCTATGATTCTAGTGTTCAGCTGTTCAAAATTAACACCGGTGACCATGTTAATCAATTTGAATAAGCGAGCATCATCAGAAGTCTGAGATATGCTACGGACTGCACTAGACCAAACATAGCTTATGTTATAGGTTTACTAGGAAAAATAGTCTAGAACACTAGAATGTTGTAGAAACTATAATGAGATATCTTAAGAAAACTCAAAACCTAGGATTACATTATCAAAAGTTTCAAAAGTTTCTCGTTGTACTTGAAGTCAATCTTCACATATTGTTGCAAATAATGATTAGGGATGAGACATATATATTGAATGATCACATCCTACACAACGCATCTAATATTGGTCTTGTCTTGGGTCTTCCATGCTCAAATTATATTGTTAAAGTGTATTACTAGCTTGACTAAAAAAGGTTCATCGACCTTAAATCTTTTAAGGTATATATATATATATTGGAGGAGATCAATAGCTTGATAATAAAAAATAATATATAAATATATGTAATTTGGGATCAAAATGGGAGAAGATAATACTTAACCCTAATTGAAAATTGACATACCACTCCTTTTCATACAAAACTGTAAGATTTAAAATTTTTATATTTACCACTAACGTACTAAAAAGTATATGAAATTCAAGAGAGAGTAATTATTATGATTTTCTTTTTAATAACATAAAGATATCATAATTTGTTTATCAACCACTTTAAAAATAAATTCAAAATTCAATACGAAAATAACTCAATTGATTTAAGACAAATTTATTATGTCATTCATTAACTTCTTACTCATATTGGACCTCATTTTAGTCAAATTCACATATAGAAGTGGTGAGTTATGAATATCTAGTCTTTTGATTGATAATATATATGTAATAATCCTATGTACAAAGTTGTTGCTTCTATAATAGAGTAATATATATATATATATATATATATAGCTTTGTGAGTTTCTCTTTTTGTTTGTTTTTAGAGTTTAAAGTTTCTTATGTTGTTTTGATCAAAATGGCATTATGTAGATGACCTTTATATATAAAATTTGTTTTTACAAAAAATATCACACAAATAAAGCAATATGACATATGCATTTTTATTTGGTGACATTTTAGTTGAGAGGGAATTAAGAAGAGCTTCTCATAATTGTGTAATATTTTAAAATAGAAAAAGTCATATAGAAAAATGATGATTTTAAAGTTTTCCTTCTTCTAATTTTGTCTTTTATGATTGGAATACGATTATATGTGTTTGTATTATATACAATAAAAAAAAAAAATATGTTTGAGAGTTTTAATTTTCTTATCCCGAGGCCGGCCTAAGCTACTAGTTTTTCTTTCATGCCTTTCTTTCTTATTCAATCTTCTTATTGGACTAGCTTGTTTCATTTAATATATATGGTTACTTAGTATGGTAAACCAATTTAAATTAGCATCAATTTTGTGCTGACTTCTTTTTATTACAACTTTTGTTCGGTCAACATATCTAGTCAGATTATTCATTTTTATCACACATTGATTTGAGTTGGCTTGTCAGAGGACTTGTACCTATGTGTTGTCGAACTGGGTACGTTCCAACGCATTAAGTTAGTATACGAGTGTTTAGTTTTGCTATATAAGCACACAAAATAATGTATGGGAGATTATTATTTATAGAATCCATTTGTATGATACTCGCTTTTGGGTGGGTGCGTGGTGGCAGTGTCAACATGGGTGAAGTTTGTCTAGGTTGTTGGATTGCTCAATTACTCTTTTGTTAAATAGAAGCAAGCACACAACTATGTAGACTTAATAATCGAGACTTTAACTTATAACTTTGGGACACACTGTCTCCTAGTGGTTTAATGGGCCTGAGTTTGCTCATTAATTTGCTCTTGCGTGGGACAACTCTTAACAAGCTAGATTCAAACTTTTCTTTTAGTAAATCATAACTTAGTCTCTACTACTAGTTTATTGCTATTAAAAAAATAAATAAATTATTATCTATTAGTGCTTCCACTATATAAATTAAGAAATATATTGGCATATTATATTTTTAGTTTATAAAACTTATTATTAACATTTAACAAATTTTGATCAAAGTTAATTTTGAGAGACCAAGTATATGATTTATTGAACATACAATTAAATTAGATATTCAAAAGTACACAATGACTAAAATTGAACGAACTCTCAAAATATAGAAACCAAAAATGATGTTTTGATATGATATTTATATTTTGACAATTTGTTGTTTGTAATTCATATCAACACTTCTACTATACCATAGAAATATCATCTTCTGATGTAAAACTCTCAGACATAAAATTAAAAATGAAAATGTCAATAGAAATATGGACTTAAATTAGACAATGTACAAAGTTGGCAATCACTTATTTATGCCTCTTATTGTGAAACAATTAAAACGTATTGGTGGGACCTCTTTTCATATATGGGGTTCTGAAAGTCAACTATTTTTGGATGGCAATGGGAGGTGTGTTGTGTTCCAATACATACCTTTTAAAGGGAACAAACACAAACACATACACAACTATTTTGAACTCATTATTTACATGCAAGAGAATCAAAGACAAACCCACACACCAATATATCATATGGCATTAATAATATGGAAATTTGGTTCATTCAATTCAATTTCTCATGCACTCTATGTTTTGTGGTTGTCTCCTTTTTGGGTGTTTGCTCCCATTAAATTCACTGCCCCTTTTGTCTCTTATTTGGTAGCCAAAACTCTTAAGAATCTGTGGTAGCCTTTTTCAATGATCCAGGGCTTTAATTTGATCACAACAATATATATTTGGGGTGTTTTTTTATAAGAGAGTGAAAATGTTTGACGTTATTTCATGGATGTTTGTGATGAAGTTGACTATGACAGTGATGTGATTTGACACAATAGTAATAATAATGTTGGAATGGTTATGAGCGTGCTTGTGAAATACTTGTAAGAAATGAGTTGGTTTTATATTACTTTAGTTGAATGTGATGATCCCATTTTCTTCAAATGGTTAAATTAGATACTGTATTTTATCCCATGAAAAACTGTTTGTTGGGTAGTGATTGAATTTCTCTCAGCAGGACATCATTGTAGTCACTGAAGAGAACGTTGCAATGAAAGACGAATTCACTGCAATCAAGCTCCTACCTGAAGAAACCCTCTTCAAAGTCAAGAACAAGTTCAAGTACCTCCACATCGGTTGTGTTCAAGTTGCCTTGAAATCCCTCTTCAGAGAAGGTCTAGATGTTCCAGTCTACCTTGCTCTAAGAAACAAAATGCATCTCCGATTCACTCCCTCTCTGCTAGGGATTGTTCAGTCAAATCTGGAGCAAGGACCAGTTTATTTCAACTGCAAACCTGGTCTTACCATTTCCCTTCAAGACCGAAACATCATGGATTCCCTAAGCCTTGATGTTCATTCACAAGGACTTGAACTAAAGGACGGTTCACTTCTTTTCGCCGTCTCATACCGCATCTACTTCAAACTGATGCATACAAACCTTTCTCCTAAAGCCTTAGGTATTTCTCCCAAAGGCTACACCATGCTTATGGAAGTAAATCTGGAAAAATCTTCCATAACCATTCCAAAGACTCTCAAGTGGGCTGATCTAACAAAGGATCCTATCTGGAAACTACAAGGAGAAACAGCCCCAGTCAGCAGAACCAGCACCGATGCATCAATTATCGAGTTCCCCAATGGAAACGTCGAGGTCCAGTTCAACTCAGAAGCCTCATATCCAAAGATCAGTGACATCATGAGCAGCCGACCAAGCACGTCTTCTGTTGCAAGGACAGAAACCTCTCTCCCTGATTATTTGAAAAGATCAGAGTCAATTCGAGCATCAGTAGACTTCGCTCATACAATCCTCGATGTTCATTACAAAGAAAAAGGATCACTTTCTCCTACCCAGTCCGATATGGAAAGGAGAACCGAGCCAGTCTACAATCAAATCAACATCATCACTGCAGATCCATACGACGTTGCCAGCTTTCAAGGACACTACAGCAGGTATCTAGATTTATGGCTTGCTGCTCCAGAAGAGACAAGGAAACCTTTTCTCCCAATGCCAATCTTCATTGATAGATTGAAGCAAAGTGAGCAAACCAGAAATAAAGCGCTCGTCAAACAATTCGAGGCACATGGCCACGTTGCAGTCATCAAAGGGTCAAACGTCTACGTTACCGCCAAAGGCAAAGAAGTAGCTTCTAACTATCCTTTAGAAGAGGAAGCTTACTTCCCTCACCCGGTGGTTCCTGCCATCAAGATGGTCTCTTCTCGTTACAAGACCATCGATGAAGACAAGGTTCAAAAGGTTGGAGTTCGCGAAATCAAGAACATCCAACATCAGCTCAACTACACCAACAAGGTCCTTTCTACGGTATCCAAAGCGGTAGAAAGAATAGAGAATCCAGGTCCTCCGATCAAGATCAAGAACCTAGAGATCCCTCAAGCTGACCCCAATCAACCGATCTTCCAGCCTAACAGCTTCAATATCGGAAGCTCAAAGATGACAATTCAGAATATTTGGCTGAAATCAATAAGCGCCTTGCAGCTATCTCCATCAACAAGGAAGCAAAGACCTCGACAAGTAAAGTTGAGACTCAGAAAGGAATCAATGTGATAACGAAGGATTCCTCTCACCAAGCTTCTAGTTCAAAGATACTCCCCGTAGCTCAATGGGTAGACATGAAAAATCACATGAGAAACAAAATCAAAATTTGTTTTTATTTATTAAAATACAAACTTCACTCTCTAAACTATCAAATTTGTAACATTTTGTCTAAGACTTCAAAAATTTGTCATCAACAAAATCGATACAAAATAGAAATTTAAAAAGCTTAATGGTTACAAATCAAAATTCAAAAAACTAAATTATTATTTATATAAAAGTGTTCTTTAACTTTTTCTATATCTTTTATAGAACTTATAGTTTTGATAACATTTTACAATTTTTATAAGAAAATTAATTAATTTTTAATATTTGTAGGTAGCTTAGTGGTTATTCTGCTTCTAAATCTTACTTACACCAATGGATGGATGATTATTTTGTAAATTTTTAATTTTTAGAATTACTAACTTATAAATTATTTTGACTGAACTATAAAATCTCTTGTCAATAATCTATATTTGTACGAACTATTTACAGAGTTTTATGAGATGGTAGAAAACAAATGTTAGGTTATAACTTCATTTTAGTTCTCATATTTGTTTAAAATTTATTCAGTTTTAATCTTTATATTCTAAATTTAGTTCGTATTTTTAATAAATCTTAAAATTGGTACCTTAAAATTATTTTTTTAATAAAATTAACTAAATAATAATAATAATTTATATTCAAGTAAATAGTGAAAGAGTTATATATTTAACAATCAAATAAACCAACCATGAAAACTAAATTTAATATTTATCGAAAACGTAGAGAATAAGATACAAAAATTAGCCAACTTTAACCAAAATGATGTTTCAAGTAAATTATAATTCTCTACTATTCATATGAACAAATTCTGAAGTTTTAACTCATTTTAAATACAAATTCATTTTGGTTGAATATTTTGATCTTACCACAAACTTTTAAATAGATAAAGAAAAGGTGACAACATTTTTTAACTTTTTAGTGGATATTTTTTTTATTCAATTAACCAATTATCATGTTAGGAATTTCAAAATAAAAATAAAGTTAAAAATGAAATGATAGAATCTCACTTTCCATTGGGACCAATGCTCTCGGTTCCAAACTCGAGAAAATATATAAGAAAAACAAAAATATCAAAATATAAATACCAAAACAACTAACCTAATTATAATTGAAATTTTACTTTAAATTTTGGATCTAATTTATATATTGTTTCTAAACTTTAAACATGTTACATTTTACTCTTGAATTTTGAGTTTAAATTACGAAAACAGAGGATCAATAGTAGTGAACTAATAGTTTAAAAATTGGTTTAAGTACTATTATTGACTAAATGAAGTATATTTAGATTGGTAAATATGGAGTAAGTATCAATCACGAGGGATAGAAGAATAAAATTTTAATTTTTGTTGTAATAACGAGGGACAATCTAAATACAAAAATTGAGAAAATATAAAATTAAAATAATAAAATTAGGAAAATCTCAAATTTCTCCAATTACTTTGCTTCAATTTGTTTGAATTTCTCTTTATAGACCAAAATTGAATATTTTATAAATACATAACCTTAGCATTTGATGATTAATGGAATAACACATGTTGGATACTAAACTTATAAGTATTAAAACACATGGTTTGATAGGGAATGTTTATAATAATTTTGAAAATTTGAAAGGTTTGAAATGGGATGGGATGGGATGACCTTCATCATGAGAAACATACCTACGATGGTATGTCCCTGGTCACTTGGAATATCGATGGATATTCTGAAGCTCAAATGATGAGTACCTTTCAAGAGATGTTGTTAGCAGCCTCAGCCTACAGTGCCAGGAAAACAACTCTTGAAACAGCCCAGATTCTAATATCAGGTTTCACAGGAAACCTAAGGAGCTGGTGGCACAACCAACTGACAGAGCAGGAAAGATATGGCATCCTAACTGCTACAAGAACAGTTGTCAAGACAGAGAACGCCTCCACCCCTATCCAGGTCGAAGAGCAGGATATGGTCAACCAATTGGTCTACGCAATGACGAAGCAGTTCATTGGCAGCACCCAAATCCATTTCAATCTTGCAACAGAGTCCCTTCTTGGATTACGTTGTCACAAGATGAGTCAATACAAATGGTATAAAGATACTTTCTTGGCACGTCTTTATACTCGTACAACTTGCGGAGCTGACATCTGGAAGCAGAAGTTCGTCGAAGGACTACCGCATTACATCTCTCAAAAGTTCTATCAAACGGTGGCAACTAATTCAGTTACCAAACAAATCGACTTGTCTGAATTAACCTATAGAGATATCTCAGCCACAGTTCAATCAATATGCATTAATCTCTGCACGGAGAATAAGCATACCACCAAGGTGATCAAGGACTCCGACTACAGGAAAGAGTTGGGCACCTTCTGCACGCAATACGACCTCGACAAAGGACCGAAGGAAGAAAGGAAGAAAAAGAAAAAATCTTCCTCCAAGCGACTCTTTAGCAGGAGCAAAGCTAAAGATCCTGAATTTCCTCGAAGGAAGAGGAAATACTACAACAAATTCAAGAGTAAAAAACGATATGCTTCAAAGACCAACGTCTGCTTCAAATGCAACAGAAAAGGTCACTTTGCCAACCATTATCCTCTAAAGGATAAAATCAATGCCCTGACTATGGACGAAGAAACCAGACAGGCTCTTCTTTACGCCATCAGATCAGAAGACGATACCTCTTCTCAGACCGAGTACTCTTCAGACGAAGAAGGTATCAACATTCTCATTGATGAAGGATCTTCGAGCGAAGATGCCTTCTATTTTCAAAGTGATTCAAGCGACGAGGACGGAGCAATTCCCTGCACGGGAAGGTGTGCTGGCAAATGTTCCGGTCATATCAATGTCATTACAAAAGATCAAGAACGACTTTTTGATCTCATTGAGGAATTACCTGATGCGTCTTCTAAACAAACCTGCCTCCTCAAGCTAAGAGACAGAGTATTGAGGAACAAAATCCACAGAAGATGATTCAAAGTCCAATCATCTACTCGTTTCAAGACAACCTGAATCGAATCAAAGGCGAGACGAAGAAGCCTATCCAAATTGAAGACCTTAACCATGAAGTAAAGGTTATCAAAATGGAAGTTGCAGATAACAGACAATGCCTCACCCTTCTCGAAGAAGCCTTCCAAGCATTCAGAGAAGTCTCAAACCTAAAGGAAGTTCCGGGAACCTCCTCTTCCAATCCTGAAAGGCAAGTATCAGGAAAGACGCTGATGATTGAAGAACCAATCGAAGCCGGAGTTATCAACTACATCAGCAAGTCTCAAAGTCAAAAGTGGATAACGAAGATAGTCTTCAAGGTAAAAGACTTTCTTCTCGAAGCAATTGCCCTTGTAGTCTCAGGAGCAGATCAAAATGTCATTCAAGAAGGCCTCGTTCCTTCTAAGTATTTTGAAAAAACTAAGGAGTCCCTGAGTGGAGCCAACGACGGTCCGCTCAACATCCAGTTCAATTTGTCCAAGGTGCACATTTGCAAAGGAAATGTGTGTCTCATCAACACGTTCATTTTGGTTAAGAACCTTAATGAAGGAATCATTCTAGGAACAGCATTCCTAACCCAGATATATCCTTTCCATGTCTCCGACAAGGGTATAGTCTCAACGAAGTTCGACAAAGAAATTACTTTCGAGTTCATTAATCCAATAACTCCAAAGTACATCAACAACATTGAAGAAGAAATTCATCAGTTCATCAATCGCATCGCCAGGAAAGAAAAACAGATCGAGTTTCTTCAATACGAGGTCAAGACCAGCAAGGTGGCTTCCCAAATAAGCAAGCCATCCGTTCGATTCAAAATCTGAAGCTTCCAACAGAAGCTTGAAAGAGACGTTTGTTCAAGCCTTCCACATGCATTTTGGAACAGGAAGAAGCATATGGTAACCCTATCATATGTTGACGAATTCAGGGAGGCCCAAATCCCTACCAAGGCTCGGCCCATTCAGATGAATCCCATATGGTCAAAGTTTGCTCCGAAGAAATAGCAGACCTCCTCAACAAACGACTCATAAGCCCTTCCAAGATCCCGTGGTCTTGCACAACCTTTTATGTCAACAAGCAGGCTGAACAAGAACGAGGTGTCCCAAGGCTTGTTATCAATTATAAGCCTCTCAACAAAGCCCTCAAGTGGATTAGGTACCCCATTCCTAATCGTCAGGATTTGCTGAAGCGGATCACCTTAGCAAAGGTCTTCTCAAAGTTCGACATGAAATCAGGATTTTGGAAAATCCAGATTCATCCAACAGACCGTTACAAGACGGCCTTCAATGTTCCATTTGGTCAATACGAATAGAATGTCATGCCTTTCGGATTGAAAAATGCACCGTCCCAATTTCAAAGGATTATGAACGAAATTTTCAACCAGTATCAAGAATTCACGATCGTCTACATTGACGATGTCTTGGTATTTTCAAGTTCAGTAGATCAACATTTCAAGCATCTGCAAGTATTCGTGAATGTTATCAAGTCCAATGGTCTTGTGGTATCCCAACCAAAGATCAAGTTGTTTCAAACGAGGATCAGGTTTCTTGGCTATGACATTAATCAAGGAATCATCAAGCCAATTCAACGATCTCTGGATTTCGTAGACAGATTTCCAGATGTGCTACAAGACAAAACGCAGCTACAACGTTTTTTGGGGTGCGTCAACTATATCGGCGATTTCATTCAGGATCTCCGCTCAATTTGTCTGCCACTCTACAACAGACTGAAGAAAACTCCAAAACCGTGGACGGACGAGCATACCCGAGCGGTCCAATCAATCAAGTCTTTGGCCAAAAGCATCCCGTGCTTATCCCTGGTGGATGAACAGGCCAAACTCATCATTGATACAGACGCCTCTGACATCGGCTATGGCGGCATTCTCAAGCAGGAACTTAACGGCAAGATCTCTGTTGTCCGTTACCATTTCGGAGTCTGGAATAGTGCACAGAAGAACTATTCCACCGTAAAAAAGGAAGTATTAGCAATAGTACTTTGCGTCCAAAAGTTCCAAGGCGATCTTATCAACAAGGATTTCGTCATCAAGACCGATTCAAAGGCGTCCAAGTTTATCTTCGAAAAAGATGTCAAAAATCTTATCTCCAAGCAGATCCTTGCCAGGTGGCAAGCGATCTTATCTTGTTTCGATTTCAAGATCGTGCCTATAAAAGGCAGTGAAAACTCATTAGCTGATTACCTCTCAAGGGAACATCTCTTGAGAAACCCACAATCAGCCTCCCATGCAACCTCCTCCCGGCTGGCAACGGCCACCATCGCGATCACCACCGCAACAGAATAGTTCTCAAAACTATTCTCCTCAATCAGTAGTTTCCTCCTCAGGAACTACTCCTCCCTCTAAGAGAAACCAACCCTTAGGTCAAACATCTGCACCCGCTCCAATAAGTGCAGAGAACTACGCTATGGACTTGTAGTTTGAGCAAGTATCCAGGCGTCGTCAAGGTTCCTCTCCAAGGACTTTGACCATTCAATCAGACCCTTCCGGTCTTTCCCCTCAACCTTCAACCATGTTTTTACGCCCTTCTGGTGTTTCAACTTCTAACAAGCGTGCTGCCTCTCCTGCCGCTTCCTCGTCAAGGTCTCCAATTCCGAGGAATCCTTCCTCGTTCTCTCAAGTAGTTAGGCCCAAGGTTTTCCAACCTAGACCTCCAATTCAAGGTTATTTCACCAAGACCACAATGGTGGATTTAACCATTGAAACAGAGTTCGATGGACCTTCTGTCCAAGAAATCTGTAACCAAATATTTCCTCATGGCTTCAACTTCCTGCCAGAGAATCTATCCAAAACTAGGACCTTCTATGAGTACATTTTGGTCGACTCCAAATCCGTCGAAATTACTCATATTCCAGACAAGAATGATCCTTCTAAAATCATTTACTCCAAGCTGAGAATTTTTTGAATCCTCACTCCATCCTACTGGAAGCAAGGGATGTTCGTAGGTAAGAAATTCTCTCGCCCCTTCAAACCACCATCTTACAATTACCGTGACTACACAAAGGCATGATACTTGGTATTTTGGCTTCAACCTTTCAACCACTCTTGGTTTGTGACATTCTGTAAGCAAGCTTACAAGATGCACTTCCCGAATTGGTTTCAAAACTGGTGGATGTACTTTGGACTCTCCGAGGAGATCTTCTCCGTTGAGGTTCAACGTTCATACCATCTTTTCCAACAGAGTATCTACTCGTCTCCTCTTTCGAAGACGTTTAGATTTGCTTTGTATTTCCAAATACCGTGGATCTTTTGCTGGAATTTTCAGCTAGGACCTTCAGGTAACTTCAAAGCCCTAAGCAAGTCCCTTAGGATCAAGTGGTGGGAAAAGTTCAATTTTTCACACCTGGAAGTCAACAAGATGAAGGATTGGTTCAAAGCCAACATTCATCTTCAGGACATGACAAGGCAAGAAGATGAGAGTTTCCTCCTTGCGAAGAATGCGGTTATGTCCTTATTAGCCGGAGCCGGATCTCAAGCAGAGTTCAACTCCGTCGTCAATACAGTTGTTGTACATCTCCTGGATTCATAAGACATTCAAGATAAAGCAGCTTCTCCATCTTCGGTCAATGATGTCAAAGACGAAGACATAGACACCTTCGACCCCTACGAAGGATACGACATCAACGACCCATTTCTGGATTCACAACCGATGTGAATTCACCAATTTCAAGCGTTTAATTTAATTTTGTTCAAATGTTTTTAGTTTTTAATTTTAACTAGGGTATATTATTGTAAATTAATTTGTTTAAATTTATTGCATTTATTTAGATAAGATCATTGTATTCCGATCTTATCACTGCTTTAACAGTCTGCTAAAAATCTGGATTACACTGAAGAACATTTGAAAGAGAAGAATGCATGACGGAGATGGCATACTTCTGATGAGGATTCACCAACCTCAGGCGGCGCGGTTAGCGTAGTGGATTGACTTTGAGTAAGAGAAGATTCCTATATCTCAAATGGCTGGATTCATGTTACAAGGATGGGGTGCTTCTAGTGGCAGCAAGGCGGGGTAGCCGAAGTAAGACCGTAGGTGAGGCCGTGTATTCCAAAGAATATGAAGAATGCCTATACGATCGATATCAAAGGAATCAACAGTCCAAGCCGATCAGAAGACAGCCGGGTGACGTCATTATCTTCTCCAACAAGTTTTCAGAAGGAAGAATCCAAGATTAGCAGACATATCAAACCTATCTTTAATCACTTTCCTTTATTGCTTTCCTCTGTAATTTTATTTTCTTTTGATAAGAAGTAGTGGGGCCTGTCCCACAAACCTTATCTTTTACTTTCCGCAAAGACTTTCAGAATACGCCAAACAGGGGTCCTGTCCTGTCGACCATTTTGAAAATCTCAAATGTAATTTTGTTGGAATCTGTGAAGACAATAGTGAATTTAATAATTGGACCTTATGGTGCAATTATTGAATTTCATTATAAATAGCAGTGTTTGACGTTATTTCATGGATGTTTGTGAGGAAGTTGACTATGACAGTGATGTGATTTGACACAATAGTAATAATAATGTTGGAATGGTTACGAGTGTGCTTGTGAAATACTTGTAAGAAATGAGTTGGTTTTATATTACTTTAGTTGAATGTGATGATCTCATTTTCTTCAAATGGTTAAATTAGATACTGTATTTTATCCCATGAAAAACTGTTTGTTGGGTAGTGATTGAATTTGGCTGTTTGAAAAAGTTGTTGATGGTTTATTGATGAGGCGATTCACTTCTTTGATGTTTCTTTTTTCGTTGATGAGGCTAAGGATTAGGTTTATGAGTTAGATATGTGATCTATTTATCTTATGTTGATCATTTTCATAATGTTCTAACACACTCTTTGACTTGAAATTCCCTTGAGGGGTAGAAATATTCTTCCATTCTTCTATCTCTTTCCTTTTGTATTCTGGTTTATTTTGGTAATATTTAGCACATTCAAAACGTTGGATTCAAGTGTATTCTCAAGTACTTTTAAGTATATAGTGATTTTAGTAAAAGTATTTGATCGTGATAGGTGATATTCATTTTTCTCTTTTTTTACGATGTTCAAAAGTTATTAGAAAATTATTATAAATGACAAAAATGTTGTAAATATTTATAAAATATAGCAAAATCTTAGATAATTTTATCAATAATAGACACTGATACAATACACAAAAGGTAGACCAAAATGAAATTCATGTATTAATGCAAATTTTCCTCATCCTCGACCATTTCATATTCATTGTTCGTAGATCTAAATAAACAATATCAATTGGTTTCGACTACAACAATTAGATAGATTTTAGAAGGGACTTGCAATTTAAAACCTCACATCATTATACAGTATTCAGTATTGTGTTCAACATGGTTTGCAAAGTAAGAGACGAAATGGCAAATACAAAATGGCTTTTTTAACGCCAAACACAAACAGACACACACTTAAAACCAAAATCAAATGACATATTGATTGATATATATATTAATTTCCCTACTCATTTTCAAAGAGTTCAACATTATTATACAAATTATCGTTTTCTTTTTCTTAATATATTGACGTTTTTGTTAAATATACTATAGAATTATATATCCACTTATTATCCAAGAAAGAAAAATCCACAAAATATTAATAAATAGGTAGAGGCCTGTTTGGAACAATATAAACATAAACATTGTGCTATACAACACATAAAGATGCATGTCATAAATGTTAAAATTAAGCTACATGTTGTTAAAGGGCAACATTATTTATAACATCTTAAAAGTTCATGGAGTAAAAAATACAACCATAATCAAAATCTTCATGACGATAGACTTCAAATGTAATGTAAACTACAAGTTATATTTAGTGGATCTTGAATTTGAGTCGGATTGTGCCTACTCGATCGATGAAAAACTTTTAAAAGTACGAGTTTAATATAAGTCAAAGTTTATAAACTTTTAACTTTCAATTTTTGTATCTAATAGGTATATCACGAGCAAAAATTCAAAAATTTTAAAACTATTATTTGATATTTGATGAAAAATATGCATCCAATTAAATTCTAACGTTTTTATTTAATAGATAAGAGGACATGAATTTTTTTTTAAAAAAAAAAATTAATTTTTTTCATAGATTAAATTTAGTAATTTAAAAATAATTGATTAATAATAATAGTTTTAACATATTTCAAAATAGTGAAATTATAATTATTTATTCAAAAAAATAGTATAAATTTTATAACTACTTTGGGAATTTATCAACAAAATATATCAATGTATTTTACACGAGTTTTCAAGTATAGAAAAATGAACCATAATATAACAAAATTTTAGATTTATTATTAATAGACTGAATTATAGTTAGCCTTAGAGACTCTACAATTTTGCTATATTTTGTAAATATTTTTAAATAGATTTAATAGCTTTGTTATTTACCATAAAACTCAAATGAACTATAAAGAGTTGGATAGATTTTGCTACATTTTTCGTAAATAGTTTCAACATTTTAATGCTTCTTATTTAATTTTATTTATTAAAAAGTTAAATTAAATCACTCGTAGTTATTTATTAGGAGTGTTCCAAATCAGAAATTTTAGGGCAAGTGGTGATTTTTAATGTGCACAACTTGGTGAATATTTTACAAAGCTTAGCTAAATCCACACCACAAATGAGAACAAAAGAGGAATTGGCAGCCAAAGAATAATTTGCCAAATACACAATTAATAATAATTTATACCAAAATCTTATCTTATTGCAATATTTGATGGATTTGGTAAAACTTTTTTAATCTTTTTTTTTCTCTTTTTGGTATCTTCATGTGATGTGATTAGTTTTTATTAAGTGAATATAAAGGATTCTATTCCAAATTAAATATAAATGAATCAATCAAATCAAATCAAAATCCAATTCATATCATCGAACCTAATATATAATATTCAAACACCTCTAGATTTGACCTTTTATACATTATAATCAAAACATGCATGAGATGATGATATAATTCAGAATTTAAATGTGTTATGAGTTCCCAATTTTACAAAATCTAAAAATGAAAAATGAAAAATGAAAAAGCCATATATATTATTTAAATACATCAACATTTTTTGCTTCTCTAAATTAAGTTAAAATATTTTTTTTATTTATATTATATCCACGTCACTAATTCTTCTTTTCCATTATATAATAAAAAGTTACATTCACTCTCATGTCGATGTTTTTCTTATCAAAAGATTCATAATGCATAAATTTGATGAACTATTTGTTCTTGGATTACAATAAATAAATATCACATAATTCTATCCAAGAACTTTTAAAAGAGGTTAAAAATAACATTTTGATCATAATACTTGTAATTTTAAATATTTAATTTTAACTTTTATATTTTTAATAAATTTTAAATTTAAACTCTTATCAAAATTGACTTAATAATAATAATAATTCTCAAGTAAAGAAAACATAATATATTATATGTGAAAATGTTTTCAAAATTTACTGTGAAAAATGTTAATAAGAAGTCATCAACAAACAAGAGTAGAGATTGAACTAAAAAAAATTTGAAGTATATAAACTAAAATTAGACATTTAAAATTTTATACTCAAATGTTGAACTAAATTTCAAAGTGCAAATATCAAAATTGTATTTTAACCTTTATATATTAGCTTGAAGGTGGCAACAACCTCACCTTTCTTTCCCTTGATATAGATAGATCGAGTTTTTGATTAATGAGAAAATGTAAAGAAGCGTTGCATCATCTCAAACATACTAAAAAATAACAAGCTTCTTGTATATCTTTTTAGAGAAGAGTGGCTAAAGCAATTGGTCCACCTCGACTTTAGAGGTTGAGGCCTAGGCCAATGTGCCTTTTCTTTAGAGCCTATTAATTATATGGTAGACCCCTTTATTCAAAACCATTAATGTGACCAAATCCAACACTTACGAGTCACATTCCTAAAAGGACAAAGTAAATTTGAATAATTTTTCTAAAAGGATATGGAACAACCACCCTAGTTGTCGATGATCTATATCTAGTTTACTTAGCTAATTCATGGATAGGGTTTAGAAAAAAAGGATAAATTCTATTATACAAAAATAGCTAGCTTCTTAGAAAAGATTACTAATTAATTCTGAACTTTTTGTCAAATTTTCTATTTGATATTTTGAATTATTCCATTATATAATTATCGACAAAGGAACAAATCAATTATTCATTCATCAAAGTATGACTATAATTAAACGAAGATATTAGCTCGAAAGTTTTCATTTTGTACATTACCATATCATAAAGGATGGAAACCTTAGATTTAGTGTCCAACCATGTATAGAAAATTATAATTCTCTATCACATAAGTTCATCGTCTGTCTTGAAAAGCTTTTCAACTTTGCTGAAAATTAACTTAAGTGTCAAAGAGTGTTTTTATGACAAATATCACACCGATGTATGATTTTATTTGTTTTGTTGTTATTTGACCATTATCATAAAATAAGAATCTATCATTCATTGCACATGAAAGCCAAATAAGTTTCTCGCCATATTTTGTAATCAACCATGATAATAAAAATTGATAAATCCCATACATAATAACAACTCTCTGTATAAAACTTTAAGAATTATATTTTTTGAAATATAATAATATTGACGTAGTTAATGTTTATATTTTAATTTGTTAGAATGTTGACGACAGCTTGATTTTCTATTGGATGACTAAAAAAATTCTACATATAATCATATATCTATTAATTAATTTATTTTATATTATTGTTTAACAAAAAAAAAAAAATAGTTGTCATTAGTTTATTTCCCTAAAAAAACAAAAAGGGAAAGTAGCTTTTGTGATGTGTATTCACAAGTGATTATAAGAATAAAAAAAAAGAGATTAAAGTATTACAAATAGGGCTTTTATTTATTTATTTTTATTATTGGACCAATGAAAATAGGGCACTTTAGTTTAATGTGTTTATAAAGATTTTTATTTTGATTTTTTTAGTATTATTAGTATATTTTGAGGCAAAGGAGAGTTCTTGTGTGTGTGTGTATTTTAGCCTTGTTGAAAAATGTGGCCCTTTGTCTTGTTAGTTTTGGCCCAAACTTGGACTTTCTTCAATATTATTCTTCATATGAATTTTACTAATTTTTGTACTTTACGACTACAAAATAATTATTTGGTACATATTGACCCTCTATTTATGTGCCGATTGCTCATATTTTCTGTCTATTTAATGGATGTAAAATTTGATATCAATGCTATATTTGTACTTCTTTAAATAAATTGAACGATGATCCTACAACATAGAAAAAAACTCCATATTTTTATTAAAGTTTGCACATATATCAAGAAATTCTATATTCAATTCCCTCTTTTTTGTATATTTATCGAAAAAATTTATCTTACAACTCTATATCTCAAATACAAATGGGTTTATTAATCAAAACTAAGTGCTTTCGATATACTCTAACAAATTAAAGGATCTACCTATTGATTATGCATAGAAATGGTAAAACATAATCAACATCATCGAGTGATAAAATCAAAATATGAAAATTTTTCTTGCTTTCTCAATTTCAATAACGTGGAAAAGCATCTTTTGAAGCCATATTAATTCTAAAACAGAGAATAAAAAAAATCAACATATGTGTATTGAAAATATAAAAAATAATAAAAATTAATTGCTGAAACAGAATATGAAGTCCAACCGAATTGTTATAATTTTTCAGAACAAAACCCACGAGAAATATTTCAAGCCAAAATCACTCGAAAGAAAATATATTCCACACAAAACTTATATAGAAACAGAAGTCATGCATAAATATGTTTCAATATATATATATATATTTAGTATAAAAATTAAAATTGTCTTAGGCTACAATTGTTATATTAATAATATCAATCAAGAAATTTATAGGTGAAAAAACTTATAGAAAGAAAGTTCACTAAAACTAAAACAATTCAAAGAAGAAGATGTGTATTTATAGACTAGTTTTTTTTGTAGCTATTGGAACAATCATATCTCTTTTTCAAATTGGTTATTTTTTAAAAGGTGTTTATTTTTAAACCATGCAGATGGTCACATACCATTTATTCCAACGTTTGTTGATTTACAAGGGGTTAGTTCATTTTAGTCTCAAGGAAAATGCACGCAAGGCTAGAAGAAGAGCTTTCAACTTTGCTCGAACTTGGGCGTCGATCAAGTCACCGCTGCTGTCGAACTTGGGGGGTGGCTGATGTGCATTCAAGAAAAACTCAGGCTTGTTTATGAAATGAAGGTCAAGAAAAACTCCAATTTGGCGAAGATGGTACTGTGATCTTACACCACCAGAGCCACCACTTGCACTAACTATTGCTGCTGCTTTGTCTCCCCATACATTTGGTGGCCTTGATCCCCAGTCTATTGCATTCTTCAATGGTGCTAATAACAACATCGTTTCTCTTAGATAAGAAATATTTCATTAAACAAATGAAATAGGAGAGACTTCAAGCATGTTCAAAGGTGAATCAAAAGAGATTTTCAATTAATTAAAACTAAGAATGATTAAGTTCTTAAAAGGGTACCCAATTTTATAGTAACAGAAAGCAGTAGACATAACCAAATCAATAAAAGAATCAAAAGAAAAGAGAAGGGAGTCTATGAAGAGGTACTTATTACGCTTGTTGGCCTAACAAAATCTAGAAGAAAGCTCGAAGGATCGCAACTGAGTCATTTTCTTTATGCCAATAAAAAGGTTTTAATTTCTTTGTGCTTAATAACACTATTATCACCACCACGACTAAATTAAACTCAAATAACATGTATAAGTTCTTTTAATACAATATATGGGTAGAGGAATCCAACACTCTACTATATCAAAAAAGTAGTTTTTATTTATTTATATATATATATATATATATATATATATAATTTTAAGCACATATCGTTTAGTCACTCATATTGGTTGGATTTTGTTGATTTAATTTGATAAAATTTAAAGTGTAATACTAATGTTCATTGAGGTAAAAGAATAAACTTTTCCTAATTAATGCACACAAAACAATATAGCATAATTAAGTTGAAAATTCAAGCTAATTAACTAGTCTTCACTTAAGCACCTGACACCAACACACAATTAAGACAATCTATTGTATTGATCTCTTAATATAATATAAGATTGAACTAGTAAAAAATATATATATTTTATGTTTAATAAATCTGTTAATTTTCTTTTGACAGATACAAACTTGAAAAATAAAATATCTAACATAAAATCATACCACTTTTAATTTTCAACGACTATACAAATACATAAAATTATAGATTTAAGAATGTATTTGCTTTAAGAACCAAACAAATAAAACACGAGGAAAACATTAATTTGTACTTGTAAATTTTGGATTATATGAATATTTAGTTGAAGAATGGCATCCTTAGCTAAATTCTAAAAATAATAAGAAGTTTTTAAAACTACTTTTTTTTAGTTTTCAAATTTTGTATGTGTTTAAAAATATGGATAGAAAGTAAATAAAAAATTAAGAGTTTTAAAAGTGAAATAGTTGTTCCTTTGACTTAATTTAAAAAAATGAAAAATGAAAAACGAAATAGCTAGTTGCCAAGCAAGGCATAATGTTCCATATGATATTTCTTAATTAAAGTTTGAAAACCGGTCATTTGATACAGTCACAAAAGTTTAAGAGAAATTATAATTGATGACCATTTTAGGAATAATAATTAAGGATGTAACAACAAAAAATTGCAAATATTGCAAAACTATCGCTGATAGACTCGTATAATCTATCAGTGATAGACCGATATTTGCAACATGGTCTATCATTTTAACATATTCATTTTGGTCCATTTACTTTCAGTCGTGGTTAAGTTTAATCAAAGTATTTTCAAAATGTTCATTTATGGTTCTTATAATTTAACTTTGGTTCATTTTAGTATTTCAACTTTTAAAAAGTGGTAGCAAAAATATGAAATGAAAATGAAAATGAATATACCAAAATAGTCATTTTCATAAATAAATGAACAAAAGTTAAAAGCACAATGACTAATATAAACATTTTTAAAAAATAAGAACCAAAATGACTCAAACTAAAATGTTATAATATCAAAATAAGGGAAGGTTTGGAAAAAAAAATCAAGTATGTCACAATCATTCCAAATAATTTTTAGGAAAATTTTGCATCAAATAACAAAAAAATTAGAAAAAAACAGTTCATAACACTTTTTTTTTTTTTGCATATTGCCAATATGACAATTATGACAAGTAATTAATAATATCATATGGGTATCAGACGGTTATCGAAAGGCTATCAATTTTAAATTTGCACTTTTGCAAATTTAAAAAATGTTGTAACATGGACTCTATTATTTTTTTATTTTTATTTTTTTGCAAAAGCCTGTAATTTTTAAACCATTTTATAAATAAATAAAAATAAAATACTACCGATAGCAAAATTTCAAAATTTATAAATGATAAACAGAGATAGATTACTACACTTCTACATGCGTCTATCGTATATTAATAATTATTGATGAAAGTTTATATAGTACTATCCAAGTGTTTCAATTCTAAAATTTTACTATTCTTTGAACTCATTTTTTCTCACTTGAGACCAAAATTTAAAAGAAAAATTAAAATTATATTTAAAGAGAGACATGTGACGTTGGTCCATTTATTGCTGACAAGACACGTGTTCCAAAACAAATGGCTCACATTTCTTATTATTATATATTGAAAACGAGAAACGAAAAAGGAATATACCGGTAACAGAGTAGTTATATTCCGGCGATGCAAAGAGAATGCTATCAGCTTCAAGAATCTTCCGGCGAAACGCCTCAACGGCGGGTGGATATGTTCCATCAACCTCCAAATCGGTATCCAGCATCGGAAATGGGGAGATATCCAAATATTCAATTTGCAATCCGTCGATGGATTCCTTCGCTATCTCCGTTGCTGCGCAATGAACAGCCACATGAAAAATATTGGAAAAAACAGCGAACAAGTTAACCCAAAAACTTTAAATGAAGGGTAAAAAGTAAATGGAGGAATTACCGGCACGAATGAGGCCTCGGTTGGAAGAATTTTGGCGAAGAGAACCACAGAGAGCGATGACTTTGATTGCGGGTTGAGATCCGACCACCGTGGATAACGAGGCCATGAAGGGGAGAATATAATAATGATGGAGAAAATGATGAGAGACAGAGTGAGTGTGATTTGTGATGAAGGTTGAGGGGACGAGTTTAGATTCTCATTACTATTGGATTATTGGTTCCTATAACGACATGTGGTCACTGCTTACTCATTTTTTCTTTTATGTACATATTTATTCCGATATTTCTCTTTTTAGAGTGCAAAAACAGGGTATCCACTCATCACTCATCATTTTTTTTCTCCATTAATAATGTCAAGCTAACCTTAATTGACTAAATAGAAAGATACGTTAAGGTTGCAGGCAACTAATTTCAGATTTGGAAAAAGATGATAGAGAATAGAAAGATGAAGACATTGTTGACAACAAGCAATTGCGATGGATTTGAATTATTATAAATAAAATAAAATACTCCCATAAAAACAAGAGGCAGAGATGTCGCATCCACAAATTAATTACCCATTACATCATCTATCGATTAGAAATAATTTAGGAACAGTGGTAATTTGTTTTTTCTATATCAATCACTCTACGTTGAAAAATTATTAAAGTGATTAGATTCTTTTGGTTTTCCTTCACATAAAAACTCTCTATGATGTGAGTGCAAACCTTTAAGAAAAATAAAAAGAGATCATAGTGAGTCTAAATAGGCAAAACTATTTATATTATGTATTATTGAATGAACTATTGCATTCGTAAGTAGGTTGAGTAGATATACACACATAATCCTAATAAGAATTACTGGGGTGCTCTCCATCATTTATTGAGATATATATATTTTTTAAAGGCACAATAAACTCTTGTTTACATTTCAACAAATTTTTAGCTGTATTAGAAGGTTATTATGATGCAAACTAGGCTACTAATAATAATGAGATCATATCTACTAGTGGATATATTTTTTTACTCAGTGGAAGTCTGCAAATTAAAACATACTTGCATAGGTAGATCTATAATGAAATTTGAATTTATTACTTTACAATTAGAAGGCTGGGTGGATTAAAAGCCTATTGAGAGATTTACCATTGTGAAAGGCATCTGTACTAGTCTCTATATACTGTGATTCATAGGCTGCCATAGGTATTGGCAAGAATAGTGTTTATAATAGCAAAAGAAGACATATATACGTCTTAGACATGGAACTGTGAAAAATTGTTAATAGGAGGAGTTATTTCCTTAGAATGTGTTAGGTTTAAGAAGAATTTGGTTAATCCTTTAATCAAAAGACTAACTAAGAAAATAATTCCGGTCTCCTCAGTGAACATGATGGTCCATTGCACATTTTGTGGGTGTGGTCTCTATTGAGATATATTTGATTGTTAATATAGCCCATTGTCTGGGTGGTCCTTAGATGGACTTGATGGATGAGAATAAAACCTTTTTGAATTATCCTAGCTTTGCATTGGGGTGGTCCAGATATAGACTTGATGGATAATGATGAAGTCTTCGTAACTCAATTTGAGTAGTTTGTTTTAACAAACTTGATGAAGCATATAACATGATAGTTTCCCAAAGAAAGAGTTTAAAGGTCTCTTTCAAGAGCTTTCATGGTGACCGAGGTTTTCTATATTGTACAATCAAGAAAAGGAGTAAAGTGTGTTGTGGGGGTCTCAACGTTATTGAAAGTTTAAGTGGTAACTCACTCTCTCCATCAAGGTTGTTTTCTTGTTTCACTATGCATCAATATCTCAATTCGAATTATTATATTAGACATTGATGCTTAAGCTTGATCTCCTATCTTAGCTTAGAACAAATTTCTTTATAATTTTTTTTGTTTTTGTTTACTTGTTAACTTTGCCATAAAATTCATTCGTGGGAGTTGATTTATTGGAAATGACTTGTGAGCTTAGCCCATAAGCAAGGGATAAGACTTTTGTCCAACATTGAGGATCAATTTAGCAATCTCTAGAGGGTATAAATACCAATCTATGCTAGTTGTAAGATTAAAGTGTTTTATTGGTGGTGATAGCATAATGGTGTCACTGTCACCTATTTATCTAATAAGTTGGATGAGCATGTGTAACCTCACTTGTGTGAGAAAAAAAAATAATTAATTTTTTATTACTTGTCCATTTAATTTTTTGAAACTCTTATTAAAAATTAATCGTTTTGATATTAAATAAATTTACCATTTATCTTTTTCTCCTTTTAATTATTATCGTCTTCTTCAACAGATCTATAGGTTCAAGTCTCATGTTAAAATATATCTTCATCCTTCTACATATTTTTTCTAGTTTCTTCTTTTTCTCTAACCAATCTTCTATTGATTTTATCCATTATTTCGACAAGTGTGTACATCTAAATTTGGGAGTTGTGTTAATCTTGGAAAATAACCGACATCGAGATTAGCACCACGGTCGTGTCGTAATGGCTTTCAGGACAGTGATTCGTCACGGTGCATCAATTCCTTTCGACATCTATTCTAACAATATATATATTTTTATACTATTGTTTTACAATTAGAAACGATGTTTGATATTTGAAATTGATTGGTATGTGTGATATATATAACTAATACACTATTGATACTAATATAAATCGTCCAAGCATCAAATTATTGTTTTTATGTAATAATTTTGATGTAACTTTAGTATTTTCCAATTATATCATGTTAGAACATTTAAGAAGAGATTTCTTCCAAAGAGTTTCTAATTCCAATTTGCTAGGGATTTCATAGCATGTTCTTTTAAAGTTGATCGATATGTAGTGATATATTTATGATATACTTTTGATAGATTTGCAAGTTATCTGATATACTATTTGTTTATTTTGTTGAAAGTTGATTTAAAGGTTATTGTTTATATATATACTATGATATGATATTGAATTAAAAGTTGATTAACGTGTGATGTGTTATTATTGATATATACAGTATATATTATTGAGATTCTTTGAAGTACAAAAAACAATGTGTAAAAAGTGAAAAGAAAGAAGTAAGGAACAAAAGAGGAAAAAGTAGATATGATGGGCCATGGGGTGGGGAGCGACTGCGATTGAAATAAAGAAGGAAGAAAGAATTATGAGAATTTGTGAGCCTCAAAAGAAATTAATAAAACACCTTAGCCCAATTTGGGAATAATGAAAAAACCAACGATTGGATTCTAATTGGCAAAAACTAGGTCACCTGCCTTTTAATACTACTAGTCAATGCACGTGACTCTTTTAATACAAAAGATGCATAATTTTAAAAAAAAAATATATAAAAAAAACACATTACTATTATCATTATAATGAGTTTATTGAACAAAAAATGTTTGAAAACTTTGTTTTTTTTTTGCAAAACAAAAAAAGTAAATAATTTTTAAAAATATAATTTTTTTTCCAAAGTTTATATTATTTCTTATTAAGAAGAAGATCGTATTCATTAAAGAAAACATGAAAACATCTATTGGAGGGACAAAAAGATTGATGTTTATTTAATTTTTAGAGTTGAGTAGACTTGTTAAATTGTTGAAATTTTTAAACTTTTCAAATTCTAAAATTTATTGTAAAATCATAAATTTGTTATGACTATTTATTAAATACTTGATAAAACTATTCAACTTCTGAAACTTTTAAAACTCTAAAATAAATTGAATTTAAAGTTTTTATTATTTTTAATGAGTTTTTTAAGACAAAAACGGAAAAGCTACTTTAATATTTCTACCTTTAATCATTGTATTACCTTTAACTATAATTATAGATTCCAATAAAAGTTAGATAATTCAAACACAATAAAAATTTCTTAACCAAACTTCACCATTTTATCAATAAAACAACTCTAATAGAAAACCAAAATTACTTAAATGAAAAAAAAAAATATCAAGATTCCCTATTGTTACATTCTAAAAAAAAAAATCTTCATGGTTACATGACTCAAACATATCTCATGAAAAAATACACACATATATTTAGATCACATGTTTACATTCCAACAAAAAAAATCTAAGATTACATGATATAAACATCCATGAAGGAATACATACATATTTATATATAGAAGTAAATAAATATAACAAAAATAAAAACATAAAAAGAGAACATAAGAATGATAATTTAATTTTTTTTTACATCTTAGTTTTTTGTTGTGACTTATGATCAGTTTGAATGGAAGAAAAGAATAAAATATTTATACTAAAAAAATTCAAAGAGGAGGAAATTGAAAGGTTGGAAGATCATATAGAATAGTTACTGGAGAGAGAAGAGAATGTGAATAATTGGAAGATAAAAGGTTAAGAGAAAGATGAAAACAATGGATTTGGAAAAGAGAAGTTTTAATAATAGAATTATTTAATTAGGGAGAAAAGTGACTTTTCTTAGATGTGGGGAGAGTTATTTCTTACACTTAGGAATAAACATTGGAATGAGAGAATAATAAATTAATTAATTAAATAACATAAAAGTAAAATATAGATCATCATAAGATTCAACAATCATATTAATAAAACAAGTTTGAAAATTTAATTTAATTTATCAATCAACTACATTAATTTTTGTATTTAAACGACAAAATTGCCTTATAATGAATGGACAAAGTTGGAACAAAAAATGTATGATCACCCGTGCTTCTATATATACTATTGAAAAAGAAATATATATTCATAGAAATTAAAGAGGTTAGCTCATGTGAGTAACACACTCTATCATCTTCTATTTCCTACGTTACTTAAGGAAATAAGTAAAAAACCAAGTAATAAATAATGTTGTCTTCTTCTTGAGTATGCATAGCTAGCTAGATGAGTTAGGGCTTAGGGGAGTAAGAAATTAACTACATATTTGCCTCTTTACTCTCTCTTTATATGCACTCGATCTTCTTCAAATGAATTTCCATATTCACATGCTAAATATTGAACTTTTGGAGAAAAAATTGAGAGGAAAAGAAAAACAAACTAATGGAATAAAATACTCAATAATGTTGGTAGAAAGAAATCAAGGAAGCCCTTTATATAGTAATGAAAGTTGAAGAAATGTAAATAAAAAACCATTAGTCTTCCATAATTAATTATATTACAAAAAAAAAATTTAATTTCTGAAATGTAAATGAAAAACCATTAGTCTTCCATAACTAATTATATTATTAAAAAAAACAAAATGATAAATGAAAAGATATTTAATTTTTAATTAATTTCTAAAATGTAAATAAAAACCATTAATCTATAATTAATTATATTACAAAAAAAAACAAAAAAAAAATGAATTTACCATAAAACCAAAAGTGAATTGAAACACAAAATTAAACTTAAGGATACAATGGGGAGGAAAAAATTTAACCACATTGAGGCATTTATATATACTATAGATTTTGTATTCCTAATTTGCCACTTCTTGCAAATTCCTTAAATAAATATACATATAATCAAATTATTAACTAAGTTCAATAATATACAACTATAATTAATTGCAAAATTAAGAGTATAAAAAGAGAATTTGTCAAAAATAGTAAATTTTACAAAATATTTACAAATTATAACAAGATTTCATATTCTATCAATAACAAATATTTGATAGACATTGATATCCTTTTATTAGTGGAATTGATAGATAGTGATAGAAGAATATTAGTTTCTATTATCGATAGAATCCAAAAATTTTGTTATAATTTGTAAATATTTTAATTTATTTTGTAATTTTTAAAAATGTCTATTTTTTGAGGTTTTTTCAAAAGGAGAATAAAATATTTACTCCCTATAAAAAAACTACTAAAAACAAAATTTATTATATTTGATTTTTCTAGTGTAAATACTTGTCATTTTTTTTTTTTGACAAATTACACTTTTTTCATGTACTAGAATGGAAAGCAGAGACATACCATTTTTTTTTCTTTTTGGTGATTAGATACAGAAAAGTGTCTTTTTTAGTTGAAATAAAAAAGCAAAAAGTAAAAAAGTGATGCAAGTAAAAACATTTATATACTCCTATATTTATACTATAAATTTTTAACGAGTACATGAGAACCTTGTTAATATATATTTTTGCTAAAATGAATAAATAATATGTAGTGGTAAATATAAAAAAATAACAATATCAAACATCTATCATAAAGCTTAAATGAGTACTTTTTTATATACAACGTTTTTTTTGTTACATTTTCAACATTTAAATTTTTATAATATTTTCTTTTCTCTATAACATTATTGAACTTTTTTATCAAGTCATTTTATAGAATAATTTGAACTTTTGCTGCTTGAAAAAGAAAACATATTACATTTTGTATATTTAGTAGATTGTTGTATAAATATATTTTTAAGAAATAAATGTATATTTTAACTTTTATGTGCAATGAAAAAAAAAAGTTTCATTGAGTAAGTGGTGGTCGGTGGCTGGTGGTTTTTTTTTTCTTTTTCTTCTAATTATCAATACATAAAAAAAAACTTAATTAATAACAATTTAGGTCTAAAAACAAATGATAATATTAAAGTTTAAGATTTGAATAAATGGGTAAAATAGTTTAAAAAAAGATATTCTCCTTTTAACCAATTTTGAAGATAAAATATTTTTTTAGAAATGAGTAAATATAATTATATAGAATAAATTAAAATATAAAATTACAAAACTCAACGATTTATTGCAATTGACTTCACAATTGACAATAGATTGTATACCATTTTCTTATTCTTTTTTATACAAAAACCAATGATTATAGTTATGTACTACAAGTTAAAAGAAAAAAAAGAACTAAAAAAATTATCAAACTTGATTTCTCAAAATTGACTTTGCAATCATTTTTTTTTTTTTTTT